>CM056050.1:265493596-265888488 GCA_029574335.1 Rana kukunoris | reverse complement strand
GAAGAGGTGGAGGTAGATGCCTCGCAACTTCTCTCCACAGTCCAAATCCAGGACTTGATAAATAAATCCATCCAAGCAGCTTTGGCTGCTACCAGCTATGCATCAAATACCCTTGCCACCCACCTCGGGGACCATACCTACCAGGGGTAAATCGTCCCAAAAACTAAAGCACCTAACAGTGCATTTCGACTCCCCGGCAGGGAAGTTTATAATATGCCCCAGGCAGGATCCGAACCGGTCTGCCACACCCCATATGTACCTGATCCAAAACGACCCTTGAGCCCCAAGGAGAACAAAAAAGGGCAAAAGTCCGCCAAGCGGATTAAACCGGACTCTTTTGATACGTCTGAAGACGAGTCCGACGCGTCTGACAGGGCCGAGGCCTCTGACTCAGACCTGGATGGCGAGGAGGAAATGGGGTTTACGGCGGATTATCAGGACGCCAACGCTGAGGTACCACATGCAGCTATCCTGGATTCTCAGGGTCAATCCCTATTTAATCCGGATGAGATTTCACACCCCCGCTCGGGGGATTGGGCTCCACTGCCCCATGTGGCTCAGTACTTAGAACATTGGACCAGACGGTCCTTGGACAGAGTAAACCGCAACAAATACGTGCAGAATGCCCCAGACCATACGTAGCAAACAAGGTTGCGGTCACTCCGGAAATAGATCCGGTGCTCCTAAAATACCTTACAAGAGCAGGGAAAGTACTCAAAAAAGGGTATTGAGAGGTCCTTCAAAACTATTCAGGACCGTATACTGGACCTTCTAGGCCCACTTACCAAAATTTTAAATCTATCGGAGCAAGCGGCCTCATCGGCCCAACCAATAGACCTGACTCAACTGAGGGGCTGGGCTCAACGCGCGGTATGCTTACTAGGTACCGCCAACACGACGTGCTCAGTGGAACGTCGCCGTTCCATACTGATGAAATTGGACCCCCAACTCAGTCACTTAGCGGAGGATGAACCAGGTCCCTCCGCCGATGGTCTCCTGTTCGGGGACGACCTGATAAAAAATATCAATAAATTCATCAGCCTTTTCTCAAGCCTGGATAAGGCACAGACTTCTCTGAAGAGATCTCAACCTGGTAAGGTTTTTGGTAGGGCAGGTAGAGGCAGAGGGCGATCTACCGGCCGTACTGCCCCATACAGGCCCTATTCCAGACCTCCAAGCCAGCAGTTCACTCCTGCTCCACAATCCTATGCCATACCCATGGCCCAACCGGCTCCCTTCTTCCCCCCCCGAGGACGCCCCTGGAGAGGACGAGGAGGACGCGGATTTCCCAGATCTAGACCACCAACCGGTGAGTACATTCCCATGCCTAGTCCCACGTACACTGGTGGGGGGCAGACTAATGTATTTTTCCCACGTCTGGTCCACGATTTCGGCAGACACATGGATCCTCAATACGGTAACAGGTTACAGGATAGAATTTTTATCCCTTCCGACCCTCAATGTGATACCCCACCCACCCATCCGTTTTCTTCCCACAACATGGGGCTGATAGACGAAGAGCTCAAGGAGCTTCTATCCAAAGGGGCGGTCCGAGAAGTAGATCCTCTCTCGCACGGTTTTATCAGCAACATCTTCTTAGTAAAGAAGAAGGACGGCGGCTACCGCCCTGTCATAAACCTGAGAGACCTCAACCAACACGTGACATACCACCATTTCAAGATGGAAGGTATCCATCTGTTACGCGATCTCCTTCAGACGGGAGATTGGTTGATAAAAATAGACCTAAAAGACGCATACCTTACTGTCCCTATCCACGAAGAGTCTCAATCCTTCCTAAGATTTCAGTGGAAGGACCGAATGTGGCAATTCACCTGCCTTCCATTCGGGTTGTCCTCTGCCCCCTGGTGCTTCACCAAACTACTCAAACCGGTAGTTGCCGCCCTGAGGAGCAGAGGCGTACGCCTAATTATTTATCTGGACGACCTGCTCATTATGGCACGCTCCAGAACACAAGCCCTCTTGCACAGCCAGTGGGCGACCTCCTTGCTGGTGGAACTCGGCTTCCTCATAAATTACAAGAAATCTGTACTGAATCCCTCTCAAGAGATAGAATTCTTGGGTTCCTAGTAGACACCAAACAAGCTATGCTTCTATTACCAAAAGCAAAACTGGCTCTGATTCGCAAGGAAATCAGAGCAACGTTACGCAAAGGTCTAGTATCCTTACGTATGATTGCTCGCATAGTAGGTCTTTTGTCAGCATCAATCCAGGCTATATTTCCAGCCCCCTTACACTATCGAGCTCTACAGAGACTCAAAACACTCCATTTACGCCAAGGGCTCCGGTACGCGGACAAGGTCCCATTAGATCCGGAAGCAATAGAAGAATTGCTGTGGTGGCTTCATCACGCAGTAGCATGGAACGGCAGAACGATATTCAATTCCTATCCCGATGTGATCATAGAATCCGACGCGAGCCGCCAAGGTTGGGGTGCCCGGTGTGGACACCTTACCACCGGAGGGAAATGGTCCATGGAGGAATCTCTCCTACATATCAATGCCCTAGAACTCCTAGCAGCGTTGTTTGCGATCAAGAGTTTCCTCCCTCATACTTCCAACAGATGCGTTCTCTTACGCATGGACAACGTGGCGGCGGTGCAATATGTCAACCGCTTAGGGGGCACCAAATCCAAATTACTGACGGACATTGCGTCCGAATTCTGGCGATTTTGCCTTTCGGTGAATGTCACCCCAGTAGCGGAATACCTTCCTGGGATATCCAACGCAGTTGCAGATTGGAACTCTCGCTACCTTACGGACTCCAGCGACTGGACGCTGGACCGTACAGTGTTTCTTACATTACACACCCTGTGGGGCCCTTTCCATACAGACCTCTTCGCCTCGCGTCTCAACCGACAACTACCCCACTTTTACAGCTGGAGGCCGGACCCGGAAGCATCAGCAGTCGATGCATTCCGACAAATCTGGGCACGGGGGAAGCACTATGCGTTCCCTCCGTTCAATATGATCACCAGAACGTTGCTTCAAGTGGCAAACCAGAAGGCTACGGTAGTGTTAATCACCCCCTGGTGGCCGACACAACCATGGTTTCCTCTTCTCCTGGGGATGTCGATCGATTATCCCCAGTTACTCCCCTCCTCCCTCCACCTTTTGTCAAATGCAACCAAAGGTTACCACCCACTGATACTGAACGGACACCTTCCCCTCCTAGCGTGGTTGGTTTCGGGGTCGACGACAGCGATAGCGCTATTTCACAATCAGCTAGAGACCTCCTCGCCCTGGCCTGGGCCCCAGGGACTAGATCGGCGTATAGATCTGCCTGGGCTCTGTTGGTTCGTTGGTGTGATCAACGGCAAATTGATGCCGTTCATGCACCTGTATCAGCGTTAGTGATATTACCTAGCGGACTCTTATGAATCCGGAAAATCCTACAGTTCACTGAATGTCTATAGATCTGCCATCTCGGCGTACCACTCTCCAGTAGATGTCTTACCTATAGGTAAACACCCTTTAGTATGTAGGCTCCTCCGGGGGGTAAAATTCAAACGTCCCCCTCGTCCCAGATACCAATCTACGTGGGATGTCTCCCGAGTTCTGGAGCTCTTCTCCAATTGGGAAGACAATGACGCCCTCTCTTTGAAGAATCTTTCTATCAAAATGGCTACCCTTTTATGCCTGGTTTCCATCAAAAGGGTTTCGGATGTTAAAGCGCTTGATATCTCTCGACATCAATTTTCACACAGAAGGTGTACGGTTTTCCGTAGTTCGTAGGACAAAAACGAGAATTCACACAGTATTCTATCCCTTTTTTCCTGATCATCCACACATCTGTGTGTCCGATGTCTGCAGCATTACGAGTCCCGGACTGCAACTCTACGGTCGACCACTCATAACCAATTATTGGTTTCATATGTGAAGCCTCATCTTCCGGTGTCATCAGCTACATTGGCCAGGTGGGTGAGAGCGGCCATGAACATGGCCGGGATTGACACCTCATTTTTCGGCGCTCACTCCTCGAGAGCTGCCATGGCTACTAAGGTGATCACGTCAGGTGGTTCTCTATCGGATCTCTTATTAGCGGCGGATTGGTCGTCAGAAACGACTTTTCCGACAATATTATTTCCGTCCACAAGACCATGTCTCCACTTCGGTGCTTTAATGTGATATATTTGCAGGCTTTATACAATGTATGTTAGCTTTAAACTTGCAAGATACGAAGCCTCCTGTCTGAAATATAATTCGAGATTTTCCTAGCTAATATGACGGAAAATCTGGTTTATATGATGACAGGAGGCGAGTATCTTCCCACCCTACCCACACCTGTCACGATATGTTTCTCGTTTCAGGTTATTAAGGAGCGGAGTAAACGTCTATACGGACAACGACGAAGCATTCTGGAGTTCCCGAATGACGATTGTTATGTTTTGTTCCAGTTGAACACACTTCCGGTCAAGTAAGGAACGATCTGTTACATACGGTTGAAGACGGCCCAGTTGGCCTAGTTCCAATGTCAGAAGAGGAGTCCCTGATCAACATTATATGGTCCACAACGACAAGGTTACGTGATGTCCAGGATCGCACAAAGAAAGAGGAGGAGGATACCCAGACAGACCCTTTTATAGAGACTATGACCTAGGGGAGGGGATACCGGGGCTGCTGGGAATTGTAGTTCTAAGAAGTTTTCTTTTCTTTATTATTTAAAAAAAGAAATGAATGTTATGTTTTCTGCTATGGGCATTAAAAGAAAGATTAGTGCAAGATACTCGCCTCCTGTCATCATATAACCCAGATTTTCTGTCATATTAGCTAGGAAAATCTCGAATTAATGTTGATTAAAACTGTTCTTTGTGCACTACAAAAAAAAATGTATGCAGTGTGCAAAGGAATTTGTTTATATATTTTTTTTCAAACTATAGTCCGGCCCACCAACAGTCTGGAGGGACCACGAACTGGCCCCCTGTTTAAAAAAGTTTGAGAACCCCTGCACTAGGTAATTTAGTGCTTGGAGTAGCAAGCCTCTTTTTTGAGGATCCGAGGGGAAGTTGGATCTTAAAAACCTCTGGGGGGGCATCCCCCGCAACTCCAGCCTGTAAACGCAATATATAATTGAGGTGACCCATTCGTCCTGAATTGTTGTTTTCCAAATGTCTGCAAAGTCCAGCAACCTTCATCCCACCGGAAGGAGTGGGGGCGTCCCCTCAAAAAGAGGGCTTGGTGCTGGGTTTAGAAGAATTTTGGACCCAGGGTATTTTCTGGCCATGGGGCTTGCACCTGGCCTTAGCACTCTGTGGGTGGCGGAACTGAGGTGCTTCCCATGTGGGAGGGGTTATATAGGGAGGGGAACTTCCTGTTTAAAGATTTTCGATCTACCAGTGTCATTCACCTGAAATATAACCCAGCAGGTAATGAATATTAGCCTGGCCTCTGTGTCCCATGCTGTATATATTTTTTTTTAAATTTGAGACTTTGCGATCTTGTTACTTTGCTTTAGAAAAGTACAGGGGGGGGATATAACCCAAGAATAAAAATTGCAGTTTATTCAGTGAAGCTGCCCCATGTAATGCACACAGGGCTTTACGTATAAGATGCAAAAAATAGATTATTGTAAATGCTTCTGGTACCTGAACCCCCCTCCCCACGATAACCAACAGATATCAGCTGATTGATAATGAAATGATACTGTTTTATATGAAGAATTGTCTGCGAGTTTCACAAGAAAGAGCATTATATTCTATCATGTCCAAGGAAAAAAATAATTTGTTAACATTTGTGGACATTAATACCACCCTATCTGGTCTGAGAATGGGCAACAACTCTTGGGCTAGCGTCTATCTTGCCACAGAGCTAGTACAAGTCTGGGCGTTAAATAGCTAATGAGTAGCCCTCAACTCAGATTCCCTATTGCACTGCCTGTCCCCTTCCATAAACAGTTCTGGTCCAAGTTGGCCAAAAAACAATAAAGGAAGAAAAATGCAACAAGCAACCAGAACTCTAATGAGATCACTTGGCAAATTTAAGAAAATGCAGCCTGTCACCAGATGCGGCATATTTATATATATACACAAATACACACACCATTCGGGATCAGATTAGGCTCCCTGCGCATGCCAGGAAAGGAAGCCTAAGAAAAAACCTTCACCTCACAAGACTAACACACTACTAGTCTCGATATTTCTGCACCCTTTCTTGCTGTGCCCCTGGCTGGATCTTACTTCCACAAAGATCACAAGCTAGGGTAAAATTAAGAGCATCAAAAAAAGCCTATCTGTAAAAACGTAACGGAGGAGGCACTCTGATGTTCAGAAATGTACGGTCTCCATTTCTGGTGGCTTGCAAGTAGACAATCTTTCTGATGTGCTGGTATGGGGTAAAAAGGAAATAAAGGGCTAGAAAACTGAGGCTGTGTCTCCATACAACAGAAGACAAATATAGCCATTACTCTATTTGGCTGCAGGTAAGTAGGAAGGAAAGCAGGGAGAGTGTGCTGGGTATTTCTAGTAAGTTCAATAAAAATGAATGAATGCAGCATAAATGTTGTGATGTGTGTTTGTCTATCGGTTTTGAATATATATATGTATATATATATTTTTTTTTAAGCACAAAGTGTAACTTCACTGTTGAGAAAAAAAAAAAGTTCCCCTCTGGGTGATCTATGTACATTGCAAGGATTACAACCTTTGTTGCAGATTCTTATGCTGGCCATACACTACACGAAAATTCGGACGAAAATCGGTCGTTAAGAAAGATCTTTAGTTTTTCGACCAGTTAATGGGCACAAAATCGAAAATCGCTTGGACGTTTTTGAGCTGAAAAAACGAAGGACAAGTTTGGAGATTTTCTGCCGAACGAACGATAAATCTGAAGGTTAATGTGTTTCCCGTCCGAACTTTCTGCACTAGGTATATGTAAAAAAAACGAAGCCTTTTTTTTTTTTTGTCCACTGAACGATTTATCGGTCATTACATGATGGCACTATCGTTTGTATTAACGACAGAACTTTCGTTTTTCGTCAGCATTACTTTTTGTTATTCTGAAGCATGTGTGTTTGTCAGTGCCTCTGAGTGGGTCTATTGGGAGTGGTTTCGTAATTAACTGTCAGGTGTGCAGCTGCAGGTTACTAATGAGGAAATCTGCTGGGCCTGCATACCTTAAGACATGCTCCTATTGAAAGTATCTCTCCAAAAATGAAATTTTTGTTGCAGGGAATGCCTGAAATCTGACTTGTATCTTAGGCAGACTTCTGGGAAAATTGGCGAGCCAATCATGCAAGCAGGAAATTATGTTTCTGGGAGTGGTCAGTACACACACACACTGTGTACAGAACAACTCTATGTAGCCACATTGCAATGCATTCTCAGAAAATTACAGTGGCTACAGAGTGAAAAGGAAGGTCATTTTTTAATAACATTCAATTACAATATGATTAGTGTCACAATTGTATGCGATACATTATTTTTTATTTTTTTCCCTATCACGAAAGTGGAGTTAGGCCCCATGCACACGAGAAGCAAAAGCAAACACTTCTAAACTCAAGTTTTCAAACGCAAAAAACGGCATTCAAAACGCCCGTTTTTTGCCGCGAATTTCGCGGCGTTTTTGCCGCGTTTTACCGCGATTGCGGCTATCAGCGTTCAGAACCACTGAATTGTAGACCCTCCCAAAGCTTATATATTTAACCATTTCTGCAATTTTCAACAGAGAGAGCAGCAGCAGCAGAGAGAGCACTTGCATACATTCATTATTCTCCTTTGTGAAATGGATCCCATAATGAATATATGCCAAGAAATTGTTCTTACTTTGCACTTGATGAGGCTTCAACGCCGTCGCAAACTACATGGACGACCCGTTCGCAGAGCTCGTCGTCGCTATTGGACCCATCCGTTGATGGCACAGAGATTTTCAGTTGGGTATTTTACATTTCGAATTTTCAAAATTTCGAATTTTCAAAATTCGAATTTTCAAAATTTCGAATTTTCAAAATTTAGAATTTAGAAAAATTCGAATTTTCGAAAATTCGAATTTTCGAAAATTCGAATTTTGAAAATTCGAAATGTTAAAAATTCGAATTTTGAAAATTCGAAATGTTAAAAATTCGAATTTTCAAAATTCGAAATGTTAAAAATTCGAATTTTCAAAATTCGAATTTTTAAAAATTCGAAATTTAGAAAAATTCGAAATTTTAAAAATTCGAATTTTGAAAATTCGAAATGTTAAAAATTCGAATTTTCCAATAAGTATTTTTTGACTCTGATACAGACTTCCATCTCTTCTGAAAATCTTTCACTGTACAAGGAAAATAAGAATATGTCAGACATTTTAACTAGTTTACATCCCAACCAAGCCCAAAGCTGTATTAATCTTACCTCTTTTTTCTGGGTGATATGGGTTCAACTGGTTCCAGTTGGATGTCAATTATTTTCCAATTTCTTGCCAAGTCCTTTGCTTGGCTGTCCTGTCTGAATATAGTTCATGGGACTTGTCCCATATTTGGGGATAAACCTGGACTGCCTCTATAAGTTGTACTAAAGTAACATCAGAAGTCATTTTTGAAAATTCGAATTTTTAACATTTCGATTTTTTCAAAATTTCGAAATTAGAAAAATCGAAATTTTGAAAATTCGAAATTTTGAAAATTCGAAATTTTGAAAATTCGAAATTTTGAAAATTCGAAATTTTGAAAATTCGAAATTTTGAAAATTCGAAATTTTGAAAATTCGAAATTTTGAAAAATTCGAAATTTGGGAAATTTCGAAATTTGGAAATTTCGAATTTTTTTAAATATTCGAAATTTAGAAAAAATCGAAATTTTCAAAATTCGGATTTTCAAAATTTCGAATTTTCAAAATTCGAATTTTTCAATATTTCGAAAATTCGAATTTTTCAAAATTCGAATTTTCGAAAATTCGAATTTTGAAAATTTCGAAATTTCGAATTTTGAAATTTCGAAATTTCAAAATTTCAAAATTCGAATTTTCGAAAATTCGAAATTTCAAAATTCGAAATTTCAAAAATTCGAATTTTGAAATTTTCGAAATTTCAAAATTCGAATTTTCGAAAATTCGAAATTTCAAAATTCGAATTTTCGAGAATTCGAAATTTCAAAATTCGAATTTTCGAAAATTCGAAATGTGAAAATTCGAATTTTCGAAAATTCGAATTTTCACATTTCGAATTTTCGAAAATCGAATTTTGAAATTTCGAATTTTTCTAAATTTCGAATTTCCAATAAGTCTTTTTTTAAAGTAACATCAGAAGTCATTTTTGGAGATGTCACCTATTCTACTTCTAACCAAAAATGAACATTTTGGGAGGTGGCTTGTGGACAAAGGTCAGGAAAAAACACATGTCTTGGGGTTGTCTGCTGGCTAGACAGCATGCCAGGCATTCATATGCAAATTAGACACTGATTAGATTAGTTGGGCTGAATGGAAATGCAGGTGGACAGATGTTGTTGAAAGTACAACATATAGGTTTAAATTCAAAAGGAAAATTTTGGAAAGTGCAATGCTGGTGGTGTATTGAATTATTGAATGAATATATATCATCTTTGAATTATCTGAATGATAGACATAATTTAAAACGATTAAAATAATTTTTTTAACATTTTTTAATGATATTTCCCTATTTTATTATGTTAAAAATAGGGTTCCTTTAAAAACGCTTATAAACGCAAACGCGGCTAAACGCGGGTGCCGCGTTTAGCGGCATTTAGCGTTTAAAACGCAAAAGCAAACGTTTCTGAACCAAAAATTTTGCGTTTTAAAAAACGGCCCTAAACCCAACTGCTTTTAACCGCCAAAAAACGTGATTGTGTGCATGGACACATAGGATAACATTAAATGGGTTCAGGGGCAGTTGAAAAAAATGCCCAAACGCCTCTGAACTCGAGTTTACCAGCGTCTCGTGTGCATGGGGCCTTACCCTTCAAATAATCTCTATCTTTTCAGGTCTAACAGATTTTCTTTTAAGTCATACAGTTCTCTTTATGTGGGCTTTTCTAATTATTTTACTCCTATATTAGGTTTGTATAGTTTTTCCTTTTTAAGGATTGCTTACTTCTAGGCCAGGGGTCTCCACACTTATTATACAAAGGGCCAGTTTGCGCTCCTTAAAACTTTAGGAGGGCCGGACTGTGGCCATCAGGAGTAGAAAAAGTTCCAGAATCAGTTGATGAAAACAATGCCCCATCACTGGAGTCATTGGGCCCCATTGTTGATAGAATTGGGAGGAATTGTGCTCCATCTTTGGTGTCATTGGGAGGAATTATGCCCCATGTTGGTGTTATTGGAAGGAATGGTCCCTCATCATTGGTGTCATTGGGAAGAACTGTCCCCCCTTTGTTGGTGTCAGTGAATGACATAGTGCCCCAAGGGTAGTTTGGAGACCACTGTTCTAGGCAAAACAAAAAATTGTATTGGTCATTTTGGATATTTATGTATATGTTGCAATCAACTGAATCTAGATCTAAAAGGATGGGATGTTTTAGGTTATTTACTATTTAATACTAATATGCTTGCAGTATGCATGATGTTCCACAATGAATACATCTGATACGCAAACATATTTATTCCCAATCAGACAAAAATGGTTTGTAATGGCACTTTATATTTACAATTGCACTTTTTTTTTATATCCTTTTACATATACCCAAAGACAGTTTGGACATACTGGGCCAGATTCAGGTACACTTAAATTTGCGCAGCGTAATCAAAATACTCTACGCTGCTGTATTTTACCAGGCTCTACATCGAATTCTGGTAGATTTTTGCCTGTACGATACGGCGGCGTAGTCTATTTCTCGCCGCATAATCGAAATACGCGATTAGGGGGCGTGAAGCATTTAAATTAGGTGCGTCCCCGCGGCGATCGAACTGCGCATGCTCCGTTCAGAAATTTCCCGCCGTGCATTGCGCGAAATCACGTAGTTACGTAATTTTTTGTTTGAGTAGCGTCGTTTACGGACATTCCTATTCCGGACGACTTACGTAAAAAATAATAAAAGACGTCGGAAAACATTGAAATTCGACGAGGGAACGACAGCCATACTTAACATGGGCTGTCTAATATTAGAGCAGCAAAAAGCTGGTATAGTGTTACGCAAAAAAAAAGATGACTAAAGATGCCGTAAGAGATTGCGATTGAAGATCGTAATTTCGGGGATCGCCGGCAAAAGCTCATTAGCATACCCCGACGCGGAAAACGACGGGAAGTCCACCCAGTGGCCGCAATTGTATTGCAGCGTAGATCCGAAGGCGTACGAACACGTAATCCAGTCAAATTGAAGCCCGCAGCCATCTATTCATGGTTTGAGGTTTCAGACTAGCTAAAAAACGCGCGTAATTTGAAAGTACTCCAGTCTAACACCAGTTAGACAGGAGTTACGGCTCTCTGAATCTGGCCCACTGTATTTATAATTGTAGTTCTAACTGAAAGTTTATAAAGCATAACAAAAAAATGATCTGCATTATAGCAAACCTTAGGTACTCCATGTTTCTTTGGACTATCAAGAGAAGCCTGTCCTTGTTTTCGGTCATGTTCTGTTGGGTCCCACTTATTTTTTCTGTTGCAAAATGTTCAAAAGCTTCCTGGCATGACATCCTTGACTTGTCAAACACAACCTTCTTTGTACGTGGTACAACATAGACTGTAGGAATAAGCTGTCTTGGCTTGAATTCTTCTTCTGTGAAGTCCAAAGAGTAGTCACTGCCTTTAAGAGTAGGAATAGAAAAGTATTCAGTGCAAATGAAAGCCCAAAACATACTTTCCGAAATATTTTAATCATGTACTGCGCGGCTTTGAAAAAAGTACTGCATGCAGGAGCCTTTTACAGCAAACACCAAGGCAATGTGTTGGTGTTAAAGCATTTGTCAGCCCCCCAAAAATGGATCCTGCTCCTTTAAAGCATGTTATATGTTATATTCCCCCCCCCCCTAACACTGTCATCAGCAGCCTGCCATCTCCTTTTCTCTGCTCCTGTTTCCTCCTCCCCCTCCCCTCTCTGTCTGTGTGTGAGCTGCCCCTCCCCCTGCTGCTGCTCTCATAACACTAACCTGTATACACCATCAACACTACCCCCTATTGCAGTGCCCCCCCCCCCTTTGTGAATGATTTATAAACATAAATGCTGTAAATACCTAATTTAAGAGCTGAGATTGCGATCACATGACCAGACAGCTCTCTCCTCCTCCCCTCCAGACTGACATCAGAAAAGGAATCTCAGTCCTGCCCGCTGTATCTCTCAGAGAAGGAAAAGGAGAAAGCTATACAGTTGCAAATTTATCAGAACCCCCAAACATTATATATTTTTTTTAGCAGACACCCTAGGGAATAAAATGGCGGTCATTGCAACTTTTTTCTTGCACAGTATTTGCGCAATAATTTTTCAAACGCCTTTTTTTAGGGAAAATTTTTTCATGAATTAAAAAATATCAAAACAGTAAAGTTAGCCCAATTTTTTTTTATAATGTAAAAGATGATCTTACACCGAGTAAATAGATACCTAACATGTCACGCTTTAAAATTGCGCACACTCATGGAATGGCGCCAAACTTCGGTACTTAAAAATCTCCATAGGCGACGCTTTAATTTTTTCTTACAGGTTACTAATTTTGAGTTACAGAGGAGATCTAGTGCTAGAATTGTTGCTGACACTCTAACGCACGCGATGATACCTCACATGTGGGGTTTGAACGGTGCTGACATATGTGCTTGCATGCGTGTTTGCTTCTGCACACGAGCGACCAGGACAGGGGCGTTTTAAAAAAAAAATGTATTTATTTATTTATACTTCTTTTTTTATTTTTACACTTTAAAAAAAAAAATAAAAATTGATCACTTTTATTCCTATTACAAGGAATGTAAACATCCCTTGTAATAGGAATAGTGTGCGACAGGTCCTCTTTATGGAGAGATGTGGGGTCAATAAGACCCCACATCTCTCCTCCAGGCTGGAAAGCATTAGATCGTGAAAAAAAATTCACCGATCTAATGCATTCAGCCGCGATTGCGGCTATGTTTACATTCCGGGTACCGGGAGTGACGTCATAACGTTGCGCCCGGTCCTCCGACGGTCATAGAGATGACTGGTCACCAGTCATCTCTATGGTTTTGCTGTGAACGCCGGCCGATTCGCTCTCCGGGCCCCCGCTTTGATCGTTCTTATGGTGCACAGAATCGCCAGCTGAAGACAGCGATATCTGAATGATGCCTGTGGCTGCAGGCATCACTCAGATATCCCCACACAAAGTGGAGGATGTCATATGACATCCTAAGGTGAGCAAGTGCTTAACAATCACTTTAACTGACACAATAGAAAACAGGGCAATTTTCCTTGTATACAGTGGTCGTAAACCCTTGCATATACCCTTGGAAGAGACTACTTTCAGATGATACACAAAGATTAAACAAATCCCTCTACATCAGTTGCATATGTTTATCTGCAGTTTTCTTTTCTCTAGTCATTCAAAATGCAGAATACAGCTTGTCTGAACTTCAAAAAGCAGGGCCGGGGAGCTGAACTTACACTCTGCAGAGCTCAGTGAGGGGAGCTGGGAGCAATGTGTAGGGAAGGAACACATCTCCCTTCTATGTGTGCATTCTGGAGCTCCCTCTAAGGCCTCGTACACACGAGGCAATCTATCTGTTCAAATTGGGCGGACCGACCGATTTGAACAGATCTGTCTGCTTGGATTTTGGTTTGCTCGCGTGTACACACGAGCAAACCAAAATCCCCGCCAGCAGACAGCGCGCTGACGTGGCGGTGACGTTGATGCCGCCACGTCACCGCACCAGGAAGTAAAACACTTCCGCGCATGCGTCGAAACCATTCGGCGCGTGTGCGAGAAGACATGTCTGCTGGTTAGCATACTAACCAGCAGACATGTCGGGCGGACGGTTCCCAGCCGACAGATTTCAAAGCATGCTTTGAAATCTGTCGGGTGGCCAAATCCGTCTGTTTGCCCGTACACACGATCGAATCTGTCTGCTGAAACGGTCTAGCAGACCGTTTCCAGCAGACAGATTTACTCGTGTGTACGAGGCCTTAGTATCAGGGAAACTGGTCAGAAGTCACAGCAGAAAAATGAGGCAGCAGACAGAAATGACACTTTTAGCTCTGGATTAAGACAAGTACACACTATAGAGGGATACATTTTCATATTGTGTTCATATTTAATGCCTGAAGTTTACAACCATTTTAAGCATTGGACTGCATAGAGAAAAACTGCCTAGAGCAGTACCAGCGTATCTGGTTTGAACAAACCCTAAGTGAACAAAGCTTCAGCCCATCAGGCCACATTGCATTGCAGAACGCCGACTAGTAATCCACAGATATACAAGGATACATACATAAAAGTAAAAAAAAAAAATACATAATATTAACCACCTCCGAAAGATTTACCCTCTTCATGACCAGACAATTTGTTGCCATATGCACTGCGTTACTTTAACAATTGCGTGGTTGTGTGACACTGTTTTTCCCACAAATAGAGCTTTCTTATGGTGGTATTTGATCACCATTTTTTTTTTTTTTTTTTGTGCATTATATACAAAAAAAATTGAAACAAAAGCAATATTTTTTACTTCATGCTTTAAAGCATATTCAATTAAAAAAATTGAATTTCTTCATCAATTTTGGTCAAAATGTATCCTGCTACATATTTTTGGTAAAAAAAAAAAAATCCCATCAGATTGGTTGGTTTGCACAGAAGTTATTACGTCTACAAACTATGGGATACATTTATGGAATTTTTATTTACTTTTTTTTTGTTTACTAGTAATGGCGGCAATCAGCAACTTATAGTGGGACTGTGATATTGCGGCAGACAAATTGGACACCGACACTTTTTTTTTAAGAACCAGTGATCAGTGCTAAAAAAATATGCACGGTCACTATACTGACACTGGCTGGGAAGGGGTTAAAATCAGGGGTGAACATAGGGTAAACTGTGTGCCTAGCTAGTGTTTTAGTGTAGGAGGTGCTTTTACTAGAAGAAAGGTGTTTACTGTGTCCAGGATCATGTCGGGTTTCTCTGCCTACCAGTGCGCTTAAACTTGTTTTTATCCTGTGATCACTTTTATCTATTGTACACACTGCCAGGTGTTTTTTTTGTTGTACATTTTTTATTAAATCTATTTTTGACCTACGCCATGAGACACAACACACATTTCTCCACCACGCTACTAAATATTTGCTGGATTGTTGGATTACCCTTTGGAGTCATTTCCTGGTCATCCCGTGGAAGGAGCTTCTGACAGAGCAGGCATAACTCACACGCTGTTTAGACTGACCACTCACGTGGGGGGGTCCACACCGCATGGCAAGTGTACCCATCTTCTCTTCTTTGGTGGCGGCCTCACAAAGTTGGACGTCTTGATCCATTAGATTCACATGGATTATTGATAGACTGTGTTCCTTATCTTCTCATATGAACATTCATTTTCTTTATATTTTGCATTTTCGGAGTAAAGTCCATCTCCCTTATATATTGTCTCAGTCACAGAAACTATGCATTTTATAACAGTGTCACATGCCACTTGTTTTATTATCACTGTTATGGTTGATTTATGAGCTTGTTTTGTATATGAGCTTGTTCATACACATTTTGTCATTTCTCTTTGACATTTATGCCAATAGCGTCGCACTTTAATATATTTCACGTTTGCTGGTGCAGGCAGCTTCACTTCACATTTTTTAGGCAGCGCAGTATTATACCCCTTTTTTATTTAATGTTTATATTTGATGAGAGTATTACTGGGACCGATATTTTTCCATGCTCAGCTCTACTCTCACCTGGCATATGGTGTTGTGTTGTCAACGGCACCTCCACCTGCTCCTTTGTCTGCCGTGTCTGACGAACTTGTTTTAGCCGTTTTGGCTGCTTCTCCGCCGACAGTTAAGAGTACAGCTCTCTGACGGCCACCTCCTCGATAGCTGGGTGAGGCGGCACACTCGCTCTCAAACTGCCTCCACTGCCACTGCTCCTACTCACAGCTTGAGATTGCAGGCAAGTGGCGTATGAATGAGAGGGGATGTGCTGCCCTCTTGCCTGCTTCTACCGTCTCAGCATGAACCGCTTCACTCTCCCACCTTGGCATACGCACTCCCGCACTCCCGTACGTTTAGTTCTCAAATCCCACAACACACCAGGTGGATCCCGTCAGGTCAGATCCCCGCTCAGGTCTGCTCGGATCCCCGTCCTAATTCAGCCCAGGTACCTCACGAGCTTCTCATGAGAGCCTTGTCAGGACGCCTAGCTCTGCACACAGCTTCTCACTCCGTCATGCTCAACCACACCGTTTTCATATGCGGGAGCTACTCACGTGTATGCGTTCGCTTCTGCGCGCAAGCTCGTCGGGACGGAGCACTTTAAAAAAAAATGTTGTTCTTTTCTTATTTTTATTTATTTTCTTATTTTTTACACAAAAAAAATGTATCACTTTTATTCCTATTACAAGGAATGTAAACATCCCTTGTAATAGAAAAAAAGCATGACAGGTCCTCTTAAATATGAGATCTGGGGTCAAAAAGACCTCAGATCTCATATTTAGATTTTTTTTTATTTTTTTATGTCACAATGTAGAGTATAAGATTTCCTATCATCTGTGCATAGTCTTTCCACACAGAATTAATCCAGCTCGGATCAATCCTCTTATTTTTCAGTGAAAATTAACAGAATTCCAGATAAAAACCTGTCTAAATAAAAAGTCAGTTCTCTCTTCTTGCTTTGAGTGACGGGTTATTTACATATCTAGCTTGGACATGTTTATCATATGTTATGTTATGTTCATCATAATATGAGGTGATCCAAAGTTCACTGTATATTACCAGGATGTGTTATGTGGGGGAGGGGTGGATTTCTCACTTTTTATACTGTGAATCACCTCATGTTATGATAAACATAACATAACATATGATAAACATGTCCAATCTAGATATGTAAATAACCTGTCACTCAAAGCAAGAAGAGAGAAAACTGATTTTTATTTAGACAGGTTTTAACTTTAAAGAAGCATGGGCGGAGGTGATGTTTTGATGTCACTTCCGCCCTGCTATGCTATGGGGACGGGTGGGGGCCATCTTGCGCTCACTCGTATTCCAGCCGAGGAGAGGAAAGGACCTGATCGCCTCCGCCGCTACCGACGGCTCAATGGGACTCGAGCGTTCGAATTCAAAAGTGCTCATTTTAATGCCCCATATGCAAGTTATTGTCGGAAAACGTCTTTGAGAACCCGGGTCTTGCCCCAGGGAGCATGTATCAATGGAAAAAAAAAGTTTTAAAAACAATCGTTTTTTCTGGAGCAGCCATTTTAATGATGCTTAAAGTAAAAAAAAAAATGAAAAATTCCTTTAAGTATCGTACCTGCTGGGTGTCTATAGTAGTGGCATGTGTTTAGAACTGTCCCTGCACAAAATTAGATTACTATAAGAAAAGGGTCATTTACAACTGCTTGTGGCTTTAATGTAATGTCTGGTCCATGTGATATAGATGAAAATCACTGAGAAAAATAGCATGGGTTTCCACGCCCCTCTCCCCCCAGGTCATTACAAGCCCCTTTGGCTCTATATACTTTGAAAAGCAGTATACAGGTGGTGCAAACAAGACAGAGACTGTAGGTTTGTTGTTAAGTAGAATCTGTTTGTAATTTTCAACTGGTACTTCTTTAAAGTGTAGCTTCAGCCATAGAATCTTTTTTTTAAGCTTTTCTGAAAACACAGAGAAGGGTTATCACCCTGAAACATTTGTTTTGCTGTCTGTGTGCATCTGTTCAGAAGATTGCACCTCACTTACTGTCCCAAAGACGAAAGATTTTTTAATTTTTTTTTGTGAAACAAGGATTGTGAGTGAGTGAAAAACGTATATAGCGCTGCAAATGCAAATTGAATCGCATAAGTGGACACTGGACAGGAGACACTTTTTACAGAAGAGAATTTCCCTTCCTAGGGGTAGATTTCCTCTCGCTTTCTGTTGTCTCCTTCCGTTTGCAAGTAGGAGTCGTTTGTAAGTTGAATGTTTTAAAGTAGGGGCCTGCCGTATATATGCTGCAGAAATTTGGGCCCTAGGTGTTGGTGTTGCGACAACACTGCAACCCCTCACAGTTAGTCTTGGTGGCTGCTGGAACACCCTGCTGTGAAATATTAGATCAAGAATTGTAATTGCACGCCCCTGTTGAACAGGGGCACAAAAATTGGGCCTTAAGCACTGGTGCTGGTGCCACAACACTGCAACCCCCACAGATACTCTAGTTGTAGCGCAACAAAGAGCCTGCTGCAAACTATTTGATCCAAACTTGTAAATTACATGCCCCTGTTAAACAGGGGCAGAAAAATCGGGCCTTAGCCCAGAACCGACAATGTTCTTACAAGCTATCAGCAAGATCATTGAGAAGGAAGAGGATATTCAGTCAGCAGAACAGGACAGTCACTCAGCATCAGCATAGGCAGTCTCCAAGGGATCTGACATTTCAAAAAAACGATTGAGTTACATCAGCATCAGCATCATGGTAGCTGGTGGTGATTCAAGCCCGATTCATTTTTATGAAGCTCAGTCGATCGACAGAGTTGGTGGAGAGGCGCACCCTGTGATCAGTCACAAAGCCTCCAGCAGCACTGAATGTGCGTTCTGAAAGAACTCTGGATGCAGGACAAGCCAGTAGCTCAATTGCATACTGTGCAAGCTCTGGCCAGTGATCCATCCTCAAGACCCAGTAAGCCAGAGGATTTTCGGTGGGGAAGGTGTCCAAGTCTGATCTTGCCCCTAGGTATTCCCACACCATGTAAAACAGACGCTGGCGATGGTTGCTGGAACCAGTCATACCTTGGGGGGCTGCAGACTAAAAAATTGTTTGAACGCATCGCTCAGACGGCCACCTTCTCCACCGCTCCTTCTGTGACTCACCGAAGCCTCAGCAACACATTGCCCAGGACCAGGATTTGATAATCCCCCAGGTTATGGGAACGTGTTGCACAGACCTTACTGCAAGGCCTCCCAAAGAGGTTTCGTCTTCTTCTGCTCCCTCTGTGACGGCAAGATAAGGTCCGCAACCTTACCCTTGTAATGTGGATCAAGGAGAGTTGCCAGCCAGTAATGATACCTCTGCTTGATACCACGAATATGAGGATCTTTACGCAGGCTTTGCAGGATCAGGGAGGCCATGCGGCGTAGGTTTGCTGAGGCATTCAGGGCACAGTCCTCTGGGTCACTGAGGACGACAGGATCTGCAGCCACCTCATCAGAGCCACATAAAAGTCCATGGGTTACTTGGGACTGTAATTTATCCCTTGAAGACTGCTGCTAATGCGGAGTAAAAAGCTTCACCTCCATGCTGCTGATACAAACCTCCTCCTCCTCCTCTTCCTGTGTACTAGGCGGGCAAGCAGGACCACTGTCTGGATCAACATGTGAATAAGAGGGACAGTCTCACTGATGCATGCACTGTCACTGCTTACCATCCTTGTGGCCTCCTCAAATGGTGACAGGACAGTGCATGCATCCCTGATCAAGGCCCACTGGCGTGGGGGAAAAAAAAACAAGCTCCCCTGACCCAGTTCTGCTGCCATATTGGCATAGGTACTCATTGATGGCCCTCTGCTGCGTGTGCAGCCGCTGCAGCATGGCCAATGTAGAGTTCCATCTGGTGGGAATGTCACAGATTAGACGGTTCTTGGGCAGGTTGTATTCACTTTGGAGGTCCGTCAGCCGAGCAGTGGCATTTTATGACTGTCTGAAATGCACAGACATTCCTGGCCTGCTTCAGGACATTCTGTAAGCCTGGGTACCTGCCCAAGAACCGCTGGACCACCAAATTCAGAACATGAGCAAAACAGGGCACATGGATCAGTTGTCCCTGTCGCAGGGCAGAGAGGAGGTTGGTGCCATTGTCGCTAACCACCATTCCTGGCTTAAGCTGGCGTGGCGTTAACCACCTCTGAGCCTGCCCCTGCATAGCTGACAGAACCTCTGCCCCAGTGTGGCTCCTGTCTCCCAAGCACACCAGCTCTAGCACCAAATAGCATCTCTTTGCCTGCATTCCTGCGTAGACCCTCGTACGCCTATGGAGCACCGCTGGTTCCGAGGAAACATCAGCATAGGAAGAGGCCACAGAGGAAGAGGAGGGGGTGGAGGGGAGAGGTGTGTCACAACCAGTAGTAGTGTTTTGGAGTGTGGTGGCGGAACAACCTCCAACACTACTGTACCTTGCCCTGCATCCTTCCCAGCTGCCAGCAGAGTCACCCAATGCGCCGTGAAAGAGAGGTAACGTCCGTCTGTCCATGCCTGCTGGACCATGAGTCAGCGGTAATATACACCTTACCACTGACCGCCCTGTCCAGCGAGGCATGGACATGGTCTTCCACATGGTGGTAGAGAGCCGGAACCGCCTTCCGTGAGAAAAAGTGGCGTTTGGGAACTTGCCACTGAGGTACCGCACATTCCACAAACTCACGGAAGGGGGCAGAATCTACCAACTGAAAAGGCAGCAGTTAAAGTGCTAGCAATTTCGCTAAGCTGGCATTCAACTGCTGGGCATGTGGATGGCTGGGAGAGTACTTCTTTTGGGACTGCAGCAGCTGGGTCAGGGAAATTTGTCTGGTACAATCTGCCATCGGTGTACCAATAGTAGATTGCCCGCATGTACTACTAGGTTGTGACAAACCTAATTCTACACCTTCAGTCCTATCAGTGCAGGCTTCAGAGAGGACTGATGGTATAGTGGGGTTGGGGATCCCAGCTGATGAGAGGCAAGGGGAGGTCCGCTTTGTTCTTTGGTGTGGGTCTTTCAGGTATGCTTGCCAATGAACTGCATGGCAGGTCGACATATGTCTGGTCAAGCATGTGGTGCCCAAGCGGTTGATGTTTTGGCCACACAAGATACGCTTGAGACATATGTTGCAAATAGCAACGATGCGATCAGATGCACGTGTCTCAAAAAAGGCCCACACCAAAGAACTTTTGCAGTAACGCTGAGACACAGCAGCGCCCTGCACAGGCGTAGCTCTGCGATTTAATGCAGTTGGTGTGCCACCCTTAAGCTGTCCCCTGGAGGGCAACCTGCCTCTTTGGAGATGTGCCTCCTCCCCCTCCTTTCCTGTCATGCACCCACGTAGAGTCAGTGACCTCATCATCCCCTCTGTCCTCATCACTGTCGAAAACCTGGCAGTATGCTGCAACTGAGGGAAGATGACTGCCAGATTGCTGTCCTTCTTGGGCACCCCATCTCTCTGGGCTCACATTACTGCCTTCCTCTATCTGTGTTCCATCATCGGAGCCTTCAAAACGCTGCGCATCTTCATGCAGCATGTACCCAATACTGTGTTTGAACAGTTCGTGGGACTCCTCAGGAGGACATGGTGGGACTAGAGAAGGAGTAAGTGATGCCATTGAGCAGAGGGAAGAGGATGCCTTGGCAGCTACTTTGCCAGACAAAGTACCCTGAGTCTGGGTAAGAGAGGATGGGTAAGCGAGGATGAGGAGGATGAGGATGGCTTGGTCATCCACTCTACCAAGTCTTCGGCATGTTGCGGCCCAACACGGCCAGCTGCCGAAAACACAGACGAGCGTGTCACACGGCCACTTGCTGATGAGGATGCACCATGTCCATGACCAGCACTGTTGCCTGTAGACGCAGAGCCTGCTTGCCCTCGTGACTCTCTGCCTCTCCTTGTTACCCTTCCAGACATTATAATGTCAAAGGCAGTACACACACCTCGTAGCTTTTGGTGCAAACTGTAGAGAACACGTGCAGTACACAACAAGTAGCTTTATGTGCAAAAGCAATGAGCACACTTGCCCTATGCACCACCAAGTGGGTTTAGTTGCAAAGCAATGAGCACACTTGCACTATGCACCACCAAGTGGGTTTAGTTGCAAAGCAATAAGCACACTTGCACTATGCACCACCAAGTGGGCTTAGTTGCAAAGCAATGAGCACACTTGCACTATGCACCACCAAGTGGGTTTAGTTGCAAAGCAATAAGCACACTTGCACTATGCACCACCAAGTGGGCTTAGTTGCAAAGCAATGAGCACACTTGCACTATGCACCACCAAGTGGGTTTAGTTGCAAAGTAATGAGCACACTTGCACTATGCACCAAGTGGGTTTAGTTGCAAAGTAATTAGCACACTTGCACTATGCACCACCAAGTGGGTTTAGTTGCAAAGCAATGAGCACACTTGCACTATGCACCACCAAGTGGGCTTAGTTGCAAAGCAATGAGCACACTTGCACTATGCACCACCAAGTGGGTTTAGTTGCAAAGCTATGAGCACACTTGCACTATGCACCACCAAGTGGGTTTAGTTGCAAAGTAATGAGCACACTTGCACTATGCACCATATGCACCACCAAGTGGGTTTAGTTGCAAAGCAATGAGCACACTTGCACTATGCACCATATGCACCACCAAGTGGGTTTAGTTGCAAAGCAATGAGCACACTTGCACTATGCACCACCAAGTGGGTATAGTTGCAAAGTAATGAGCACACTTGCACTATGCACCAAGTGGGTTTAGTTGCAAAGCAATGAGCACACTTGCACTATGCACCACCAAGTGATCTGTAACAAGCCCGGAACACACTACACGCGGCCGCCCTGCAGGCGGCCTTTTATACTGTGGGGCGTGTGCTAAAGCCCTGAGCCATAATTGGCCAAAGCCACCCTCCTTAATAAGTGACTACAGAGAAAAAGCTCCCAGCACTGTGGTTATCAGGAAACAGACAACCAGGAAGTGTGGAGATCAGAGAAGAATTACAGCAATTTGAGAGCAAAAACGAACAATGAGGACATGAAAACAGCACTGCATTAAGGTAAAGGAAGCTATTAAGATTAAAAAAAAAAAAACCTTTACAAACCCTTTAAGAATTACAGGCCTATAATATAAAAACACCAAAATGTCCATGCAAAACAATGTACCGCTTTGACATTCAAAAATCTGACAGCCAGAAAGGTCAAAGATGGTGGCCCTGTTACCACTACTAACAAGCCTACTGCATTCAGAACACAGCCATCTGCCCCAAAGTGAAGGGGAGGCCCCTTAGAGGGTTCAAGGGCAAGTATGTAAGATGTGGCCACCGGCTAAAAATACTGGTGGGGAGGGGGGTGGAACACTGGAAACTTCAGTCTCTAAGCAGTAGTCTCCAGGATCCAGAGCTCTGCAGCCAAATGGGGAAACACTGACAAAGGCTGTTCTGCTAAGTGTTCTTCCAGTTCCAGAGAGACACAGGAGTTGATTTGCTAAAAAGTGCAAAATCAGGTGCAGCTGTGCATGGTAGCCAATAAGATTCTAACTTCAGCTTGTTCAATTAAGCTTTGGCAAAAAGAAAAATCTGGAAGCCGATTGGTTTCTATGCAGAGATGCAACAGATTTTGCACTCTCCAGTTTTAGTAAATCAACCCCACAGTCTGCTACTGTTGCAGAGAGCAAGACTGTTCAGTGATTTTAAAATCACTGGAGACAAAAGAGCTTGTTGGTGGAAAGGAGAGACTCCAAGGATCCAGATTAGAAATGGGAAGGCCTGGAACAAAAAAAATATATAAACTTGGTTTAAAAAAAATAAACATTTTTTTTTTTCTTTTTTTCAAAGCCATTTTTTCAAAAAAGTGTGGAATAGGTTCTTTTACAATTATAGCATATCTATGACATGGTATTTTAACATTAATAAAAGATATCTGAGACTATGTAAAATCTTGAATTATTGGTACTTCTCGTAAGACAACAATACTTCTCATTGTAGTTCTCAAACAAGATAAATATGTATTTCTGCCACTAGGGTGCACTGCAGGGGATATGCTCAAGTTAGATTGCCTGCAGTCGGGATACAGTATATGAAAGTTTCTGTCCTATCAGGCCTTAACTGACAGAAGTTAAGAGGGTAAATTTGTCTGACAAATGTGTTCACCTTTTTTAACCTTTAAATGATTCATATTAAATGTTCTCCACCACCACACCCTAATGTTTACATATAGTCTGGTCAGTAGATTCTAGCGAAGAAGTGTGTTATCCCGTGCTACCTGTGCTGACCTGTGTAATATTCCCTATATAGTGATCAATATCCAATGGGTGGCTGATAGCGTCAATTCCTGTCTGGACATTTTAATTACCCAGGAGTGCTTTGCACAGCCGTGTGGTTGTGGAGAAGACAGATGAAAGATGGCAAATGCAAGTGCAGTGTCCCAGCTTTCCCTGATTGCAGCTGTTCAGGCACATCCTGAATTACGGGATGTGGCTCATGTTCTCCACGGAGATCATGTGAGAAAAGTAAAGATATGGGAAGACATTTGTGCTGCCATCTACCCTGGCTGGAAAGACACAGAAAAGGCCAATGAAAGAAAAGAAATAAGTTTATTTTACTTGAATGCATAATCTGTAGTTTAACCACTTCCCATCCGGGCCAATTCTGACCTTTTTTTCCTACCTGAAAATCATCTTTTTTTGTGATAAAATTACATAGAAACCCCAAAAACATATGTTTTTATTTTTAGCAAAGACCTTATAGAATACAATAGCGGTCAGTGTAACTTTTTATCTCACAAAATTGCACATGCTCGTGAAATGGCATCAAACTTAGGTAATTAAAAAACCTTAAAATTACCGTATTTATCGACTTATACCGCACACTTTTTTCCCCTTAAAATAAGGGGGAAATCGTGGATGCGCGATATACGCCGATACCCGCATCCCGCGCTCAGTTTGAACTGAGCCGCAGACATATACCGAGTGCAGTACACTCGGGTACATTCGGCCAGCGAGCCCGAGTGTACTGTGCTCGGTATAAGTCGGCGGAGGCTTCAAACTGAGGCGCGGGAAGCAGGGATTCGACTCGGACAGCGCTGGAGAAGCCAGGACACCACCAAGGCCGCAGACGGACGCCGGACCAGACGATGGACGCCGGGCAAGACACCAAAACTGTAAGTAATAAAATGTTATAAAAACATTTTTTACAGGAAATTTCGGAGCTACTTTAGGGGTGCACGCTTTACGCGGGAGCGCGCAATACCCCGATAAATACGGTACATGTTTTGAGTTAAACTCTTGCGCTTTTATTTTTTGATCTGGCTTAAAACGTTCGCGGCAATACCTCACATGTGGGGTCTGAACACCATTGTCATATGTGGGTAGGACTTGCGTATGCTTTCGCTTCTGTGTTGGCAATTCTATTTGAAACTTTTTACTTTGGACCAAGCACTTGCATGAGCAATATACAGTATGCTTCTGGAACAGCATTGTCAATCACTGAAAATGCATATTAGCAAGAAGCTTTTAAATGATTAGAAGAGAAACAGGGGTGGTTACCTGTTCCTAACATAGAGTACATTGTCCTTAATATTCCATTTGTAATAAGAAATACAATAAAAATTCAAGAAAGTTTATTTAATGAATAAGCTGTACCGTATTTTTCGGTGTATAAAAATGACCTTTTAAGCTTAAAAAAATCTCCCAAAAATCAGGGGTCATCTTATACGCTGGGTATTGTACCTGTATGCAGAGTCAGTCTGCGGGCGTCCATTGTTTAAAAGCTGCGCCTCCTCCTCGTCCTGCTCCGTGATAGGCGGAACACTCAGTTTCCCAGCAGAGCCTGTGTTCAAAGTTCTGCCTATCACAGATGTCGTCTCATTTGAGGCTGAGGACAAGAGGACATCCGTGATAGGCGGAACACTGGCTCTGCTGGGAAAATGAGTGTTCCCGCCTATCATGGAACAGGCCGCCCGCAGTCTGACTCTGAATGACAAGGAATGAGATATGGAGTTCGGCAAAGTGAGGCATGTAATGGGCAGTGAGTTGAGGCATGTAATTGGCACAGAGAGGTGAGGCATGTAATGGGCACAGTGAGGTGAAACATGTAATTGGCACTAGTCGTGCAGACGTGTGAGTGAGGGCACCTCCCTCCGAAATCCCCAGGCATGGAACAACAAAAAGCAGCATGCTGATGGGAGCCAGTAAAACCAGCTAACCAGCTATATGCCTCGCTGTGTGGTGGAATGTTGCTACTATCACGGCATCTGCCGTGAACGGCTCTCTCCCCCTCCTCCTCTTGGACTCTAAGCTGCATTTGTCGGCGAACGGCTCTCTGCACCTCTCTCCTTCATCCCCCTCTCCCCTTTTCCTGGAAGCTAAGCTGTTGGACGGTTACACTGTCAGCATGTGAGGAGCATGTGAGAATGACGCTGAACTAAGGATTGCGGCTGTCTCACCCTTGTCACCTCTCTCAGCAACTCCCCTGGTCTCTCCTCAATATTTCTTTTAAAATCTTGGCACCAAAGAGAAGATTCCTGTGGGCTCCCCCACTGAAGCAAGAAAAGTCTGGATGCAGCCTACAAACGAGGTTGGTCTGTGAAGAGAGGTAAGCAGCAGAGATAACTATTTATTTTGATCTCTCTATACCTCTATCCTTATGAGAAGAATTCATGGGCAATACCGTCTCCCCTCACCTTTTTCCATTCATCTGTGAAATACAACTTAGTTTTGACATGCAGTTTTTGTAAAACATGGAGTTTGTTGCAAAGACATATCTGACTATTTTTAAGTGAAGAAGTGGACTGATTGATTGAAAATAGAAATGTCTAATGATTAAAAGAACAAGAATCCAATGTTAAACTGTTATGCAAATTGATATCTGATAATTAAATCTGGGATTGCATCTGGGACAGACTGGTAACAAGAGCTATTAAAAACCTAAAACAGAGTAATTGCAAAGTTACATTTCATAGATATTTGCAGATTTATATAAAATTACCTGTGACTCATTTTTGTGGAGGTCTGCACACTGACTTTCTGCAAGTGGAAGAATACGCTTACCATCATTGTTATTTCGTTATACTGCCATCTGAAAAGTTTGCACAGATGGCTAACTAAGCAGATAGAACCATTGTTAAGTAAAGAGATGTTAAACAGATGTCTGAACTGAAACTAGTCAGAACTATCTTAAAAGACACTGGATATTCAAGAATATATTTTACATCGAAATGAAAATAATGTTTAGATGAGAAATGACATCTTAAGAACCGTGTGAAATATATAACCATCGCATCAGCTAATTTAGAAATTTGTAAAAAGAATTATAGGAGAAATTAGTTTTTATCAATAGATGTGTTTTTAAAGAAACTAAATCCACATTATGAAAGATATAGAATTGTGATTATAAAGATGTATGCTGCAACATGTGTCCCTCAAACACATATCAAAATAATTCATGTATCCACATTAATAATTATTTTGCATTGATTGAGACATAAACCTGTGCATGATTGAAAAGAATATTGTTGGGAAATATGCGGTTATACAGGAATATACGTCTATGTTATGTAGGGATCAAAGATATACTAATTGGATCTGATGGAACATAAAGTTATCAGATATATATATATATAGAAGTTACCAATAATAAGTTAATAATAATAATATAAGTCTCCCCAATAATATAAAATTATCTTACAGATAATCTCACAATAAAGGTGAGACACCTAGTGGCTGAAAGTGATATTACTTGAGGTTCTCAAAACTCAGAGACCCAGTAAATGATTAAAATTGTCAGCCAATAGGAGCCCGACATGTCTTGCCAGGAACTCCCATAGAGACCAGAGGCCAATGAATTAAGGACAGCTGTCATATGGGCAGGAGGTAGGATAATTTAATGGTCCTATTGTTTTGAGTAATATAAGAGAGATAGCCCATGGGATTAGAAAGGCAAGGAAGATCATTCAATGAAAAAGATCAAGGAAGGCAGATGGATCAATGAAGGAAGAAGACCCCATCCATAGGGGGAGAGGCACGCTAGGACAATGCATGAAGGCATCTTGTCATCCCATGAAGGGCCATAGAAAGCACTGCATATTAACTCGGGGCATCTGCACATAGCCATCTTGGAATTGGTAAATATGCCATTTTACTTTATCAAAAATATTGTTGTTCTGTAGGATTTAATGTTGTATATCGTGTAGTCATGGTCTGGTCTCATAATCAATAACTGGTAGATTTTTCAGTAAAGCATACAATTTTTATATTTTAATATTTTTCATAATTAATGACAAAAACAATCGTCCAATATGATTTCATATTTTGGCCTATTACTTACCTGCAGTAAAGTAACGGTTGAAATATGAAATAGACGCTTTCGTTTCATTGTCTTTTATATAAAGTTATCTTGAGACTTGGACATGACACACAGATCAAAGGTATTGCACGCCCATTTTGGTGATAGTTTAATGTATCGCAATGTGTTCATGTAACGCAACTGGTATTCTAATGTCATGTAAATATCCATATTTTGTCAACCAATAAATTAGCTATTTTGTATGATTATACGTCTCCGTGAATACGTTTCATAATATAGACTATGTCATATAGATTGACTTGTATTTAAAAACGTCTTCGTTATCAAAGAATTCAATATAATTTTACTGTGTGGGTAAATATAACCTTAAGAAAGCACAACATATAAATGGAGGCACTCGCTGAGATAATGTCGATGTTTTGTACACGTTCAATCATAGCTATGGTGGTGACAAAAATGATATTTTGCATGAAATTATGAATTATGAATTTTTGAAATTATGAATTATTAATTTTTGAAAAAAAAATATATTTTTTTCTTTGCCTAAAAATGTCTGGTCAAAGTGAATTGTTTGTTGATAGGGATTGCCAAGAGTCAGCCCTTAGTGATGAGTATTTGGGGAAGAGTGATACAACTACAGGAAATGTTGGAAATGATTTCTAATATTGAAATGGCAGAGAGCCATGTCATAAAAAGTTTGTATAAGGAGAATAATCTAAGAAGCATATGTTGAATGCCTTAAAAACCGCGCCCGTCAAATAATAAAAGACGTAGGAAACGCGGAAGGCAACATTTTTGCACAAAAAGATAGCTCCTGTGAAACAGAAGAAATAAAAGACTTGTAGACGTTCGTATAGAAACATACAGATTCCTGCTATATTGCATTAAAAAAGAGTTTGAATCTCGAAAGACGCAACAGGAATCTGATATCTTAGAACCCCAGCCACATTTAACCGAAAAGGAATGTGAGCTCACTAAAAATAGAGAAGCGACCAATGACAGGGCAGATCATTATCACGAGTCTATGACCGTGCAAGATGAAAATTGGGAACAATTAAGAGAAGAGATGGAGAGTTTTCTGCAGGAAGATGAATCTCCTGACAAAAGTTGCAGAGTAATGAGCAGTGAAAATTTAGAAAGTTGCCGAGTAATAAGCAGTGAAAATTTAAAAGAAGAAACAAATCAGTTTAAGTCAGAACAGGAATCCCTAATTAAGCAACCAAAAGAATTAAAAGTGAAGTTTGTGCCCCAGGGTAATTCTCAAATGCCTCACCCTGAAAGTGTAGAATCTAACCAAAATCTAATATCTGACTCTCAATCTAAAATATTGGAGTTAGACAAAGGTGAGGTGAGGGACCAGAAAAAGAACCCTCATCCTATCCCAAGCCATCTGTTGAGCAACACGGGTAAAAAGTGAACCACCACATGAAAGTAGGTTTAATAAGTTTCCCCTGGGATCAGAGGAAAATATAGATACCCCTAAACAGCGCCTCAGTGAGTTTGTGCCCCAGGGTAATGCTCAAATGCCTAACCCTGAAAGTGTAGAATGTAACCAAAGTCTAATATCTGACTCTCAATCTAAAATATTGGGGTTAGACAATGAAGAGGGATCAGAAAAAGAACGTAGGTTTAATAAGCTTCCCCTGGGATCAGAGGAAAAGATAGGTACCCCTAAACGGGACGCCTCAGAAATAATAAACATTTTAAATGATACTTTCCCAGTCTTTGAGCAAGAGGGATCCATGTGCGTCAATGACCACATTGAGGCCTATGAAAATACCTGATCAGCTTTAGGCCTAGATGATGACCAGTCAAGGATTAATTTCTTACCGTGGGTATTTAAAACCAAACACCGTAGATTCTGCGAATCTTTAAAAGGTCTGTCTGGTACCTCATGGCAAGAAATTAAACACCGCTGTCATCTAGAATTTGGCCAGTACAAAAATGTTACAGCAGCTAGTACGGCTATACAAAATCTGAGATGTTGCAGTAATCAAAGCCCCACAGAAGTGTTGTCTGTGCTCAGAAGTGCTTACCACTTAGCAGAAAATGAGACAGATTGCAATAAAAGTGAGTTTAAATCCACGTTCGTTGAGACTCCACCTACCCACACAAAAGTGCGTTTAGCAAAAGACTACGAAAGGGGTGTTCACTTAAGTCCTTGGTAAAAAAGAGAGTAACAATGTGTACTCTATCCAACGAACTGGTGAATACAACGGAAGGCCTCAACCCATCACTCAAATTGTGAATGAAACTAATGTATCTCCCCAATTATTACGGTTTGATACGCAGAAAATGACATGTGCTGATATAGCCAGAGGAGATATGCCACAGAGTCTTCCCAGCGGGAGACCACATACCCCACAAATTAGAAGTGGGAACAGAAAACACCCTTTAAAGGGAGAGCACAAAGCCCACCTCAGGATTACCATCCTGGGGAACCAGACGCAAGGTTTCAGAGAAACTATAGGGTCTACCTCCAACGGGTCAAATTCAAACCCAAATGTAGAAACCCGTATTATTACCGGGGACCAAAACAGGTAAATAGGGAGCAACCGCAGGGTAAGACACCCCAAAATCCCCTGAAAAATAGGGAGAAATTAAGGCCCAGACAACTATCCCAGAATCAGGACAGTGTTGCTGAAGGGGAGATGTCTGATAGAACTGAGCCAGAAGTCCCCAGAAAGTACAGAGACTGGGTCGCAGAACCCTATTCTGACCAGCCTGTAAGCAATACAGAAACCAAATTAAAGCAAGTTAGGCATATGTTACACGGTTTCATTGCTGTACGAAGTGTGAATCACATTTCTGTAAGAGGTAAATACTGGGCCAGCCAAGGGCCACAGAGCCTTTGAAGCGCCTATGTTAAAGTAAATCAGAGGAATGCATTGGAAAGGCATAGGAGACAGAGGTTCTAACACCATATAATGTTTTCCCCAGGTTACAGTAGTAAGGATCCTGGAATCCCCAGCAGGGATCTTGGTCGTTAGAAACTAACTGTTATCCTATCTTTCAGTGGTCACTTCATTCCTCTGACATAAACAGGTCGCTCCAAACAGCTTAATTTCAAGAAGTTGCAGAAGACGATAATTACGGAGGTTGGCCGAGTCCTAAAGATATTAACATCAGAAGGCCTAAAACGGTTTGATATTTTGGTAACAGATGAGTCGCCACCTAAGGTAGTTTGATTGCCTCTATTAAGTGGTATTGACACCCCACAGGGGGGAAGGTTTTATTGTTTTTTCCTCAGTAGAAGGTCGACCATCATATCAGATACTTTGTTGCTGACCATAAGTGTCGCATCTCAAACTGAAATATTTTAAAATGTTATTATTCCAGAACCACTATAATTAAGTTAAAAGAAAAAAATGGTTCTGAAGAATGACAGTAGATTGACTATTGTATCAAATACTTTATTGCTGACAGTAAGTGTCGCATATCAATTTGAAATTAAAAAAAAAAAAAATGTTTTACTATGCCAGAACCGCTATAAGTAGGCTAAGAGAAAAAAAAATGGTTCTGAAGCATGTCAGTTATTAATGCATGGTATCCTCAGGCATAAATACATGTCCTCATGTTAATGAGCCCTAGAGCTTTGTTTTCCAGAGCAAATATTCAGACATTGTCTTGAAAGCCAGAGTGCTTAGTCAAAAGGACAGGTGACACAATGGGCCAAAAGGGGGGCTCTGAGGAAGCCAGGATACCAGCCTGACACTGAGATCTCAAAACGCAGGTCATGTAAAAAAAAACAAAAAAAAAAACGCGCATATATTGTTTTTCTTATGGAATCCACTTTGCTTTACAGGACTAAGAGGTCCATAAGCCGATCTACAGAACCGAGAGTCCAACACGTGTGAGTCATCCAGAGAAGGAACCGTATGGGGGAATCAGAGACACCGCTAATGGCTAGTCTGCACAGACGGAACTCAACAGGACAGCCAAGCACAAAGTCGCCGCCCGGGTGATCCAGTTCCCGCTAACCAACGGCTAACCAACCCTGAGATGCACGCATCAATCACAAACCCACTTATTTTCCTCAAGGAACTACACCCATCTGCAGGTGTCAACTGTTCTTAAAATGCTATTTTCAGCATCCACAATCCGGATGCCATACAAGGCCGAATGAAGCCTGATTTCTTCACCACTTTGCATTTTGAAGTCCTCCAAACGACTTACGGCATTTGCACTCCAAATTGGGGGGATTTGTCATACATTTTGGCACGAATTATAATAATATATTCAATATTTATCAGCAAAAATATGAAGAGGCCATTAAACCTTAATTTTGATGATTGGCTGTATACAAAAGTCATTCAGTCAGTGAAGAAAAAAAAGACACATCTTAGCCTATGTTTGCCAAGCCTCCAAAACACCAACAATTGAATTGGTTATTCTATAACTTTTACAAGCTCGGATGAAACTTAGAACAATGACAGTTCTCATCACAGGACAAGAAATGTTGTCCTAAGTTTGGTGAATAAACAAGAATATGGTTACCATCATTGTTAGTTCGTTATACTGCCATCTGAAAAGTTTGCACAGATGGCTAACTAAGCAGATAGAACCATTGTTTAAGTAAAATAACTGAAAAGTTTGCACAGATGGCTAACTAAGCAGATAGAACCATTGTTAAGTAAAGAGATGTTAAACAGATGTCTGAACTGAAACTAGTCAGAACTATCTTAAAAGACACTGGATATTCAAGAATATATTTTACATCGAAATGAAAATAATGTTTAGATGAAAATGACATCTTAAGAACCGTGTGAAATATATAACCATCGCATCAGCTAATTTAGAAATTTGTAAAAAGAATTATAGGAGAAATTTGTTTTTATCAATAGATGTGTTTTTAAAGAAACTAAATCCACATTATGAAAGATATAGAATTGTGATTATAAAGATGTATGCTGCAACATGTGTCCCTCAAACACATATCAAAATAATTCATGTATCCACATTAATAATTATTTTGCATTGATTGAGACATAAACCTGTGCATGATTGAAAAGAATATTGTTGGGAAATATGCGGTTATACAGGAATATACGTTTATGTTATGTAGGGATCAAAATATACTAATTGGATCTGATGGAACATAAAGTTATCATATATATATATATATATATATTATATATATATATATAATATATATATATATATAGAAGTTACCAATAATAAGTTAATAATAATAATAAGTCTCCAATAATATAAAATTATCTTACAAATAGATTAATCTCACAATAAAGGTGAGACACCTAGTGGCTGAAAGTGATATTACTTGAGGTTCTCAAAATCAGAGACCCAGTAAATGATTCAAATAGGAGCCCGACATGGCAAGGAAGATCATTCAATGGGCAGGAGGTAGGATAATTTAATGGTCCTAGTGTTTTGAGTAATATAAGAGAGATAGCCCATGGGATTAGGAAGGCAGATGGATCAATGAAGGAAGAAGACCCCATCCATAGGGGGAGGGGCACGCTAGGACAATGCATGAAGGCATCTTGTCATCCATGAAGGGCCATAGAAAGCACTGCATATTAACTCGGGGCATCTGCAATAGCCATCTTGGAATTGGTAAATATGCCATTTTACTTTATCAGAAATATTGTTGTTCTGTAGGATTTAAAGTTGTATATCGTGTAGTCATGGTCTGGTCTCATAATCAATAACTGGTAGATTTTTCAGTAAAGCATACAATTTTTATATTTTAATATTTTTATATTTTTCATAATTAATGACAAAACAATCGTCCAATATGATTTCATATTTTGGCCTATTACTTGCCTGCAGTAAAGTAACGGTGATAATATGAAATAGACGCTTTCGTTTCATTGTCTTTTAAAAGTTATCTTGAGAACTGGCCATGGTACACAGATCAAATGTATTGCATGCCCGTTTTGGGGGTAGTTTATTGAAGCGCAACGTGTTCATCATAACGCAGCTGGTATTCTAATATCATATAATTATCCATATTTTTGTCAACCAATAAATTAGCTATTTTGTATGATTATACGTCACCGTGAATACGTTTCATAACATAGACTATGTCATATAGATTGACTTGTATTTTAAAAACATCTTCGTTATCAAAGAATTCAATATAATTTTACTGTGCGGGTAAATATAACCTTAAGAAAGCACAACAATATGTATATATATGTATATTTCTATTTTATTTTTTTGTGTGTTTGTTGTTTTTTCTTAGGAAAGTTAAAATAGTTTGTCTCTTTTAATATGTCATACTGGGTTGAATTATTCATAACAGTGATTTACATTACAGTTTTGTTGAGCTGTCGCTGGCAGCCGGTGGTGAGGCATTGGGCCTCAGCCTACCCCTTGGATCGACGTTCCGTCGCCCCGGGGAGTGGGAACATAGCCCCTTATTTTCTGGGCTATTCTATGGTCACGTGTTTGAATGGGGGGAGGGGAAATACACCCTCCCCTCATTCTGGGTCATTTTTTGACCTTACTTTAATTTACATATGGATAAAATGTCTTTGTCTATTTTCTCTATCATTTCTTTCTCTTCTGTTTACTCTTCCCCCCCGACCTACCTGCCAATGAGAGCTCCTACGTTTAAGTGCCTACAGTCATTATTTTGCAAACCGGATAATGTACCTAAGTTGTTTAATGTGTCTCATGATACGGATATTGTTTGGGAACGCATGAGAATTAGCTTTGCCAATTTTATATCCCATGGCTGGTATGGCTAATCCTCCTGCTCCCCTTCGTGTTGTTTCACACAACACGCAGGGCTGAATTCTCCAGTTAAAAGACGAAAGGCGCTACAAGTCTACAAATCCCTTCATGCTGATGTGGTATTTCTACAAGAGACCCACTTCCCAAAGCGGTATACTCTCGTTCTTACATGCTAATTTCCCATTATTCTACCTGTCAAAGGCCGAAAATAAGACTAAAGGAGTGGCAATTTTATTCTCCAAACACTGCAAATTTAACTTATTTAAGGAATATGCAGACCCAGAGGGTAGATTCATTCTGGTAAAGGGCACTCTGGAAGGAAATACGTACACTTTTATATCATACTATGCTCCCAACCGGGGACAGAAGGGGTTCTTCTGCCAAATGCTTGAATCTCTCCAGCCTTTGGTAGAGGGAGTCATAGTTATGGGGGGAGATTCCAATCTGGCTTTTGACTCTGGACTGGATAAATCCGGCCCAGCAAAGGCTACATTAATTAGACCTACTAAAACCAGTACCCAAGTCGCTCGCGTGCTTCACCAATATAGATTGACCGACATATGGAGAGAATTGAACCCAACTGCTAAAGATTTTACTCACTTCTCTAACCCCCACCAGTCGTATTCACGTATAGACCATATATTACTTTCCAATCACCATGTCCCCTCGGCCCAGAAGTCCTCCATTATGGACGTCCCATGGTCGGATCATTCCATGGTTCTGTTATCTCTAAGAAAAAACAGTTCTAATCAAAGAGTATCTCATTGGACCCTCAACCAGTCATTGTTGAAAGACCCAACTATAGCCACAGAGATTGAACAAGCTATAACAGATTACTTTAAAAATAATGACATAGAGGAAATCTCTCCAGAAACCTTATGGGCGGCCCACAAGGTGACAGTGAGGGGAAAACTAATACAGATCGCAGCCAGAAAAAAGACTGAAGAGGCTGGAGGTGGAAGAGCTTGAAAAGACATTTGACGATTTGAGCAAAAAGCATAAATTGGACCCCTTTGGTTTCCCAACTTCTAAATTGGACGCTGCCAGGACAGCTCTGAATTTGCTCTTACGGTAAGAGCAGATGAGGCACTTAAATGGTCGGGAGCTAGATTTTATAGATTAAAGATAAAATTGGTCCAATGTTGGCGCATAAACTATCCCCTAGACCAGGGGTGTCAAACTGGCGGCCCTCCAGCTGTTGCAAAACTACAAGTCCCATGAGGCATTGCAAGGCTAACAGTTACAAGCATGACTCCCCCAGGCAGAGGCATGATGGACTTGTAGTTTCGGAACAGCTGGAGGGCCGCCAGTTTGACACCCCTGCCCTAGACTAAGGCCGAGAGTCCTCCCTAAGATTAAACAAGCCAATGGCTTATTTACCTTGAACCCTCAGAAGGTGATGGATTCCTTCCAAAGCTTCTATTCAAAACTTTACGACTTTGAAACTCTCCAATTCTAATAGCGTGGGAGAATTCCTAGATAGTTTGGACCTTCCCTCGCTGGCGGAAGTGCATAGAGAGAAAATGGAAGCTCCCATCTCGATTGAGGAAGTTTTGGAAGTGATCAAAATGTTAAAAACAGATAAAGCTCCAGGACCAGATGGTTTCTCTGCTCCTTACTACAAGACTTTCTCGGCTCTTCTATCTCCATACCTTACTTGTTTTTTTAACCATTTAACGAAGGGGAATCCTATAGATATTCAGCTGAATTCGGCATATATCTCTGTGATCCCTAAACCTGACAAGGATACCAGTCAAGTGGAAAACTATAGACCAATATCGTTGATTAACAATGACCTTAAAATCCTAACCAAAATAATAGCCAATAGACTAGCATCCTTCATTGGTCAGTATATACATAAAGATCAGGTGGGTTTCATTCCTGGTAGACAAGGCCCTGACCAAGTAAGGAGAGCGGTAGACATAATCTCCATATTGCAATCCGGTTGGATAGGAGATCAAAAACAAGAAGGGATACTCTTATCATTGGACCTTCAAAAGGCATTTGATTCGGTCTCCTGGCCATATATGTTTGAAGTTATGAGACGTTGGGGGTTTGGCTCAAGAGTCTTGGGCATATTATCTGCACTCTACTCTTCTCCTGAGGCTAAAATAAGACTGCAGGGACTATTTTCAGAATCTATTAAAATTAAAAGGGGAACCCGCCAGGGATGCCCATTGTCTCCTTTGATATTCGCAATTGTTATAGAATCTTTGGCAATAGCGATTCGGAATAACGTGAATATCAGAGGAGTTCAATGTACCCGTAAGGACCACAAATGTGCATTATTTGCGGATGACCTGCTACTATTTGTTACTTCCCCGATTTCCTCTATGTCCGAAATCTACTCTGTACTTGACAAATTCTCCAGGGCCTCTGGCCTTAAAGTCAATATGTCCAAATCTAGGGCCCTCAATGTCTCGCTTCCTGTAGATGTAGTTTCCTTACTACAAAATAAATATGAATTTGGTTGGAATGGCTCATCTATCAAATACTTGTGTATCAATTTATCTTCGAAATTTGAGGATCTATATACAGCCAACTACCCGCCTATGTATAAAAAACTTGAATCTGATTTAGGTGATTGGGATACACAGAATATAGGCTGGATTGGCAGGATAAACTCTGTCAAGATGACTCTTCTTCCTAGACTTCTATACCTCTTTTGTTCTCTCCCCATACCGATAAAAAGGAATCACTTGAAGGCTTTTCAGGGTAAGATCACCAAATTTGTATGGAACAAAAAGAGCCCCCATGTATCATCATGTAGCCTCTTTAATCTCCCTAATCAGGAGGTTTGGGACTCCCAAATTTGCTGTGGTACTACCAGGCAGCTAGACTGCCACAACTGTCAGATATATACCTCAAACAGGACCAACCTGATTGGGTTAGTCTGGAAGAACAGGCGTCCCCCACATGCTCATTGGAAAATCTTGTGTGGTCTATCCCCAAACGCAGACATTCTATTATGTCTCCGGCACTGTCACAGGCGTTGGTTCTGTGGGACTCGCTCAGGAGCAATCCCTCTTTAGTCTAAGAGTCTACCATTAACTGATATATTTCAGGTCCCGTCCTTTGCATCCAATGTGAACATTGAATCCTTCCAGTGGTGGCGAGATAAGGGAGTATAAGGTATGGACGCATTGGAGATTCTTCTCCCACTCAGGTCCTCTATCAGAACAATATTTTAGGGACAGTCTTGATCTTCCTCCTTCAGAGAAATCAAGATTTTCTCAAATCTACAGTTTTGTACAGAAACTCTGGACTGACAAGGCTGTAACTGGTCATTTTACGCCCTATGAACGAAGATGTGAACAGGCCCCAGTAAGGAAGGGTGATATTTCTGTAATTTACAAATCCCTTGCGAACAATGTCAATAAATTACCCTATATGCTAGCTTGGGAGAAGGAAATTCAGGATGAGTGGGATTTGGAAGATTGGGGAGAAAACTTCCATAGACCTATAAAGGGTATCATCAACATGTCACTCAGAGGCGAATGTCAAAATATTTACTAGATGGTATCTAGTTCCTAAGACTGGCATCCATATATCCTTCATCCTCACCTCTATGCTTCAGAGGATGCCAAGGCGTGGGCTCCATGATTCACACCTGGTGGGAATGCCCAAAAATGAGGTTTTTGGAGTAAAGTGTTCCATATAATTAGACGGATTACGGGTTGTAATATACATCAGTCCCCGGCGATTGCCTAACTGAATGGATTCATACCACAAGTATCAAAGGTTACCAGAAGGCTGATATGGTTTATCCTAACAGGAGCTAGAATCACTATAGCTGCAGCCTGGAAGAAACAGGCGGTCTCAATCTTAAGTATGAAAAGAAAGAGCACCTGGATAATGGAACAGGAAAGGAGAATTGGCTCAATGTTGGATAGACTTACTCAGTTTAACGCAATCTGGGAACCATGGATAAAGTACTTAGGGATCCCACACCCCATAAAGAGGTGATAACATAACTTACTGTAGGCTGATGTACACACCTGGCAGGTAGGATCTCTGTCTCTCTATCCCTCTCACCCTACCCCCTCTCTTTCCATCTTTCTCACATTCCTCTTTTCCTTCTCTTCTCTATGTTCTGGTTTTATGCTGTGCTTGTGTTCAGGTTTTTTGTATAATCTGTGTTTGGGAAACGTTCTCCATATATATATATATATATATATATATATATATATATATATATATATATATATATATATAGTACCAGTTACTTACGGTAGCTGGATTTCTACGATGTCTTACAGGACGGCACTGTGAGAGTAGACTGGCTCACCTGACAGGAAACACAATCAAAAATGAAGTTTAAAAGGCCCCACCCCTCCCGTGTGCCTCAGTTTAAGATAAGTAACCGCTCTTTAGAACACGGTATAAACAGAGACTAAGAAAAAAAGGAGGAATATAGATAGAAGTAAAAGGGGAGGGAAGTAGGCCTGCCGTCCTGTAAGACATCGTAGAAATCCAGCTACCGGTAAGTAACTGGTACTTTCTCCCTCGTCTTCCAGGACGGCACTGTGAGAGAGAAGCAAGTAATCTTCAGGCCTACCTTAGGGTGGGACCACCGTCTGTAAGACCTTCCTACCAAAACTCAGGTCTTGAGGAGACAGTAGTTCGACTCTATAATGTCTGATGAACGTATTCCGGCTGGACCAGGTTGCCGCTCTACAGATCTGTTCTATGGAAGCTCCTGCCCTTTCTGCCCAGGAGGTTGCCAGAGAACGCGTGGAATGAGCCTTAATAACAGGAAGTGGTTTACCTGCCTGTGTATATGACAAAGAGATAGCCTGCCTAATCCATCTGGAGATGGAAGCCTTAGTTGCCTGTTGGCCCTTTTTCTGGCCTGAAAAATTAACTAAAAGGTGAGGGGAAGATCTGAACTCTCTAACCCTCTCTAGGTAAACTAAAAGGCAGCGTCTTACGTCCAGACAATGGAAAGTGGTTTCCTTTTCATTGCTGGGATTTGCGCAAAAAGAAGGAAGTATAACTTCCTGAGACCTATGGAACCTGGTTGCCACCTTGGAAGGTACAGAGGATCCTGAGTCAAAATAACCCTATCTTCAAAAACCCGCAGAAAGGGTTCTTTGATAGAAAAAGCATGCAAGTCTCCAACTCTCTTGGCAGACGTGATGGCTAACAAAAAAGTAAATTTAATCGTCAGAAATTTTATAGAAATGCTGTCTATAGGCTCAAATGGTGCCTTAGTCAGCTGTTCCAGGACCAGGGGGAGGTCCCATGAGGGAACCCTGGAAACCTGCATAGGAGAAAGTCTGTCCCTGGCTGTCAGGAACCTCTTGATGAGGGGTTCCGCTGAGAGGCTCTTCTCCAAAAAATATGATAAAGCTGCCACCTGGACTCTTAGAGTTCTAGTAGCTAAGCCTAATTCCACGCCATCCTGAAGAAACTCCAGGATGTCGGGAGTCTTGGGAGAAGAGATCCGCTTAGCGGTGCACCAACGCCAAAAGACTGTCCAGACCTTTGTGTAGATGTGTCTGGTGACTTTCTTGTGGCTGGATAGTAGGGTATCTATGACTCTATCCGAGCAGCCCTTCTGTTGCAAGTTCCGCCTTTCAATAGCCATGCCGTCAGGCTGAAGAAACCTGGGTTCGCATGAAAGATCGGCCCTTGCCCGCAGGAGATCCGCCCGAGAGGGCAGGGGAAGCGGGGGGCTAGAGACCAGAGCTTCAGAATGGGAAACCCAGGATCTCCGGGGCCACCAAGGAGCGATTAAAATTAAATTTTGTCCTCCGCGGAGGGCCAGCTTTTGTAAGATCCTGGGGGATCAGATTCAGCGGGGGAAAAGCGTAAGCCAGACGGAAATCCCAGTTCTGGGCCAGCGCATCCACCCCCTGGGAACCCGGTCCCTGTACCAGGGAAAAGAATTTGTTCACCTTTCTGTTTTTCCTGCAGGAAAAAAGATCTATGTCCGGAACCCCGAACCGCCGACAGATCCAGTCGAAGGTTTTTTGGCATAATTCCCACTCTCCCTGACAAACGGGGTTGACGACTCAGAAAGTCGGCCTCCAAATTGGTGGCTCCTCTTATGTGGATTGCCTGAATAGAGGGTACTCTCTGTTCCGCCCAACCCAGGATCTCCAGGGAGAGTGTCAGGAGGGACTGGGCCTTTGATGATGATCCCAGGATCCCTGAGCCCGTAGTTCTTGTACATGGGCTCCCCAACCCCAAGCACTGGCGTCCGTAGTGACCTTCAGTGGATCGGTCTGACTCCACGGACGGCCCTTCAAGAGGTTTTGGTGGTGGAGCCCACCACTCTAGGGAGTCCTTGACTAGGATCGGAAACCCTGACCCGGGAATCGAGAGTGTCCTCCTTTCCGTTCCAGGCGGAGAGGAGGAACCTCTGAAGTGGTCTTGTGTGTAGTTGGGCCCAGGGGATCCGCTGGAATGCAAGCGGTCATCTGACCCAACAGCTTCATGATCTCTCTAAGGGAGGGATCTTCTGCAGCCACTAAAGACCCGATCGTCGTCACAAGCCTCTGGAACTTCTCTTGGGGAAGAAAAAGTTTTCTTCTCTCGGGAATCTATGATAACCCCCAGGTATACCTTCCGCTGTTCCGGTAGAAGGGAGGACTTTTGCTTGTTGATTATCCAACCAAGCGTCTCCAGAGTGGTCATGACGACGGTCAGGTCCGAAAGGAGCTGATCCTGACTTGGGCTGAAAAGCAGGAGATCGTCTAAATAGGGGACGAGGGAGATCCCCTTCAGATGTAGATGAGCCATTACCTCCGCCAGGATCTTCGTAAATACCCTTGGGCTGGAGGCCAGACCAAAAGGGAGGGCAGCAAACTGCCAGTGCTGAATTCCCTGTGCGGAGGCGAGGGCAAATCTCAGAAACCTCTGATGTCCCGAAAAAATCGGGACATGCAGGTAGGCGCGTCCCTCAAATCTATGGTTGCCATAAAGACGCCCTCTAACAAAAGACTCCTGAGGCTGTGAACGCTTTCCATCCGGAATCTTTTGTAGAGGAGATGGGAGTTCAGAGGTCTCAGATTGATTATCAGTCTGAACTTGCCGTCCGGCTTGGGAACCACAAAAATGTGGGAGTATACTCCCTGACCTTGTTGGTCTGGCGGGACTGGGATTATGACCCCCTGTTCCGCCAGACTTGTAATATTCTGGGAGAGGTCTACAGCTTTGCTGGAGTCCCTTGGGAGGTGGGTGAGGAGAAAGGCCGGGGGGGGGAGCTCTCTGAACTCTAAGTGGTAACCCTCCCTGATTATCTGCAGGACATGGGGACTCTGGGTTATGTTTCTCCCAGGCTGGAAGAAACCTGGCGAGCCTGCCCCCCACCTTTCTCGTCACTTGGTGTCCTTTCCGGATGGTTTGGGATTGGCAAAAAGGATCCCCCCCTTTGGTCTATCTTTACCAAAGGGCCAACGACGACTGGTGGATTGTCCTTTGTCCGGGGCCGGAATCTTTCTCTGGCTGGGACGAAAGGACCGCTTCCTACTCTGCCTAGGTTTTGAAGGGAACTTATTCCCCTTCTCAGAAGACCTGGACAAAGCCTGATCTAAGGCTTCCCCAAACAAGAGGGAACCCTTGAAGGGGAGAGCACATAGGCGGCGTTTTGAAGCAATATCACCCCTCCAAGTCTTTAGCCAGACGGCCCTCCTAGAGGCATTAATAAGTGCCCCAGTCTTGGCTGAGGCGCGAAATGGTTTCTACCGCTGCGTCTGCCAGGTAGGCCACTGCCCCGCTAATAAGTTGGAGGGAATCTCGTATCTCCTTAGTCTTGGAAGAATTGGGGATATGGTCTAGAAGCTTTGAAGTCCAGGCGTCGGCATTTCTTGCCACGCAGGCTGAGGCCAATGCAGGACCAAGGGAGGCTGCATTGGCTTCCCAAGCTCTACGGAGAGAAGTGTCGGTACACACCTATCCATGGCATCCTTTAAACTGCCTGAGTCCTCAAAGGAAAGGTCTGACTGTTTTGAGACCTGTGCCAAGGAGGCATCAAGTTTAGGGACCTTAAAAAAGGTGTCTACTATCTCCGTTTTAAAGGGACAGCGGCGTTTCCAAGTTTTGAAACTAGGTAAGCTCTTTTCAGGTTCTGCCCACTCCCTGAGGATAATGTCCTTTAGTGACTGATGGACCGGGATGGTCATGGTTTGAGGTTTTATTAAACCCCTATACATCCTGTCCTGGGCTGAGACCTGCTCTGCTGGTTCTTGAATGTGCTCTGTAGCATAGACAGCCGCTAAAAGACCCTCCATATCATCAGTAGGAAACATTTTCCTGTCCTGGTATCCTCCTCCTCCTCCTCTGCCTGGCTGTCAACCAGGGATTCACTACGTAAGGCTAACTCGGACTCCTCAGAATCCGAGGGGTACATTCTACGAGCTTGTAGTGGTACAAACGGACGAGAGGTTGAAGAGGATTCCTGGGAGGAGGGGCCCGGGACCGGAGAATCAATGTTCTTTCTACTTAGGGAAGATTGAAACTCCTTTAGGGTAGATAGCATTTCGGTCTGAACCGAGAGAAATTGCTTCATGATCTGTGAGGTTTCCTTCCCTGTAAGCTTACAGATGCACTTAGAACAAAATGGTTTGTTATGCTCAACTGGTAATTTGTCATTACAATTGCCACATCTCCCAACACGTTTAGGAGGCTTAGCCACTCTGCTGGCCTCCCCCTGGGCAATAGGGTCTTCACCTAAACATATCAGGGAGAAACATATGCCCATTAGCCTTCACCTCTTAAGATTAGGGGAGGGGGGGGGGGGGGGGGGGAGGGAACAACAACAAACCCCCTATGAAAAAGGAAAGACTCACCCTTGGTGGTTTCCTCTGCAGCCATAGGAAAACGACGGTCCTCCTCCATAGTCGCGTGTGCCGAGGAGAGGTCTTCCATGGATACGCTCTGAGACCGCCAGGCCCCTCTATCTCCCTGGCTGCTTTATCGTGTGCCCCGATCGCCTGCAGCGTCTGTCCGGTGGGGGCCGCCATCTTGCTGCGCGGGAGCGGAATGACGTCACGGCGCCGTGCGCGTCATCAACAGGCGCCCGGATGCTAATGGCGCCGCTCGGAGCGGCGCCTAACCACCCGCCATGCGGTCCGGCGAACCCCCGGATGGAGCCAGCAGAAAGGGGGAGGCCTTCGCCCAACCTCCAAGGTAGGAACCAGGCGGGGGGAGAGAGGATGTGGCCTCTTCGGAGCACTGGAGAGCCCTGCCCTCCTAGGAGGCTCCGGCGTCCAGGGGAGTCTGTGACTTCTCCTGTTCCCCCCTGGACTAAGATGAAGGGGAAACCCCCCGGGGGGTAGCAAGCTACACCGGACCCAACGGCACCCAGTACCTGCGGTCCGGGCTCCGGGGGGGGGACCACCAGCCCCAGGCTTTAGGTCATAAGAAAAAAATAAACGTTTCGCTGAAAGGGAAACACAATCAGAACTGAGGCACACGGGAGGGGTGGGGCCTTTTAAACTTCATTTTTGATTGTGTTTCCTGTCAGGTGAGCCAGTCTACTCTCACAGTGCCGTCCTGGAAGACGAGGGAGAAATTATATATATATATATATATATATATATATATATATATATATATATATATATATAATATATATATATATATATATATATATATATATATATATATATATATATATACACATATATATACACACACACACACACACACACACACACACACACACACGTTACGCCTCTATCATAGGGGGTGGAGGAAGTTGAAGAGGGATTCTCCTCTTTTTCTCCCTCCCTCTTCATCGAACTTGTTATTTATTCTTTTAGTATTCATTTCATTTAATCGGTCCAGATATCATACACTTCGTACCAGAGGTACTTGAGAAGAAGTTTATGAAATGGAGATACATCACAAAATGGACTTCACAAAACTGTAATATTTATAATAACTTGCTAAGGGGGCAGGATGGTTTGGGGGAATTACTCTACCTCCCCGGGCACAGAGTGATCCCATTGGGGGTGGAGGGTGCCCTTCCCATCTCATTTCTATATATGTTGGACCAATAAGGTTTTGATTTATCCCAACTGCTGTAGACTAGGGACCCTAGATGGATTGATAGGAACTGCAGGATTTGGGGGAGGGTAGGGAGCTACCCCGGTTAGACTATATGGCTTAGGGTCAGAATTTACTCCCTTGTTGAACCTGTTTTCCTTTCATCGCAGATAGAATGTTATTTAGGTATGGTTGAGAAATGACGTAGTGATGACTTCAGCAAACGATGTCTCAATATTTAAGGATATGTAACAAAATGTATTGATTTCCTGATATGTTCTTTAAATTGTACTGACCTTATTCAGAAAATAAACTTAAACTTGAATGAAAAAAAAAACAAAAAAACACAATGTGTTTTTTCTTCTCCCCACTCCTCCCCCCCCCCCCCCCCCGTCTTGTTTTATCTACGCCTGGCCACCTCTCTCCTTCTCCAGGCCCCACTCCCCTTCTGTCCTGGAGCCTCTCCATATCTATCCTTGAGATCTCTTGGATGTTTATCATGGGAAAATTTTTAACTAGGGGAACACTAGGCAGAAGATGAGTACAGGATCTTATATTCTTCATTCATCATAAATTAACTTAAGGGAATATACCGAGACCATTTTTTGTAGATAATAAATATAAGAGTTAAAAAAAAACTGTCCCTGCACAAAGTATAATTTCTGAAGGAAAAAAAAAAGTAATCTAAAAATCACTCGCCGACAAATCAGAGAAAAGTCATTCATTAAAAAAACATCCCCCCCCCCCCCAACTTCAGACTAAAGAAAAACTGCATTACAGGATCCTCGATACTGGGAGAAGTACAAAGCTACAGACAGACACTTGATTCCACCTCCCGTTACAGCTGAATACTTGGGCACTTTGATTTTAATTCTATAGAAAGCTTTCAAGAGCTTCAGTTTTAAATAAATCAAGCAGAGATATTTTTCAAAATAGTCATTTATTAACACATCCAGTAGGAACATGTTGCTTAGCGTTTTCCTCCAACACGGGGAGCCGCCACTTTTACTGGCTTGGCAATCTTCTGCTTGGGGGCAGCCTTTGTTGGACCCTAAAAATAATGAAATATGAGTTAACGTTTTATACTAATACAATAATGTGAACAGCAGAAAATGTTTCATACAAATAGCATGAAGTCTAAAACGCTAGTGTATGGGTTAAGACTTTAGCCTCTTAAGACATTTGAAATAATCCTTACCTTAGCAGGAACAGTCTTTTTGGTGGTTGTCTGCTTGGCTTTTTTTGCCTCCTTTGCAGCCCTTTAAAATTGGAAAAACAACAGTTTAAGAGTTTGTGAACTACAAGTACACCAAATAGTTTGAGCTTTTAAAGCTTTAGGGCCAGTTCACGCCAGACGCAGTTCCGTATACATTTTTCTGCACTAAAAATGCATGCAGTGTTTACCAATGGCTCTAGTTCACACCATGCGGTCAGTTTCCAGTGCAGAAACGGACCAGAAACTGACTGCATGATGTGAACTAAAGCCATTGGAATAAATTGAAAACAATGCATGCATTTTGTGCAGAAAAAAAGCACATGGAACTGAACTGCGTCTGGTGTAGATCAACACTTAGGTTGCAGTGTATTAGAGCTTATATTCAAATACATACTGGACATCTAAAAGAACATCTATAAATGGGCTTAGTTAAAGGTAAACTCCCATGGAAAATTCTTACAGCAAATCTAAGGACACATATACAGGTGAAGCTGCCAGTGATGACATTGGTGCATGCGCTCTAAAGGAATGGCATACCATGCAAATCCTTCAGAGCCCTGTGGGGTAAACAGCAGCTCCCGCACCATATCAAAGGACCGGAGCACACCAACCAAGAAGACTAGGTGGAGGATGGAAGCCCCATCAGCGGTGACACTGCACCACTGGAGGGCTTGGTTTCAAGGCAAGTTTCACAATTTGCCATATGCGATGCATACTAGCACATAACTTGATAAAAAACAGTTTACTACTGCTTTATTAATTGGATTCAATCTATTATAACTGGCATTTTTATGAAACAAATTATATCTGTCCCATTATTTTGCTTTACCTTTTCACGTTTTAAACCTCAGACGGGTGTATAGGATCGCTCAAGTTTTAAGTTGCTGCCATGTCAAATATCAGAATTCTGTCTTTCAGCTACCAAATATGCATTACAGACCCCTATATTTTACATTTCATTTACAAGATTTGACAACATTATGCACACCTAGTAGTCCAAGACTATTGGGTTAGTGACTTGACAACTATCCACTCATGTTATTAACCACTTAAGGACCGCCTACTGCACATTTACGTCGGCAGAATGGCACGGCTGGGCACATCAACGTATATATACACGTTGATTTTAGTACCCAGCCGCGGGTCGCGGGCGCGCGCCCCGGTCCGAAGCTCTAGGACCGGGACCACGGGATTCGCGGACCCGATTGCCGCTGGAGTGCGGCGATCAGTCCCTGGAGCAGAAGAACCGTGTGTACACACGGCTTCCCCGTGCTTCTGTGGCCGTAGCATCGATCGTGTCATCCCTGTAATAGGGGGACGCGATCGATGACGTCACACCTACAGCCACACCCCCCTACAGTTGTAAACACACACATTAGGTCACACATCCCCCTACAGCGCCACCTGTGGTTAACTCCCAAACTGCAACTGTCATTTCCACAGTAAACAATGCAATTTAAATACATTTTTTGCTGTGAAAATGACAATTGTCCCAAAAATGTGTCAAAATTGTCCGAAGTGTCCGCCATATTGTTGCAGTCACGAAAAAAAAAAAAAAAGCTGATCGCCGCTATTAGTAAAAAAAAAAAAAAAAAATGCAATAAAACTATCCCTTATTTTGTAAACGCTATAAATTTTGCGAAAACCAACCGATAAACGCTTATTGAGATTTTTTTTACCAAAAATACATAGAATACATATCGGCCTAAACTGAGGAAAAAAATTTATTTTATATAATTTTGGGGGATATTTATTATAGCAAAAAGTAAAAAATATTGTTTTTTTTTTAATTGTCGCTCTATTTTTGTTTATAGCGCAAAAAATAAAAACCGCAGAGGTGATCAAATACCAAGAGAAAGCTCCATTTGTGGGGCAAAAAGACGCCAATTTTGTTTGGGAGCCACGTTGCATGACCGCGCAATCGTCAGTTAAAACGACGCAGTGCCGAATCGCAAAAAGGGGCAAGGTCCTTTACCTGCATTTTGGTCCGGGTCTTAAGTGGTTAAATCATATGACATCGGACTCAAGGAAAGCTAAACGAGACAATACTATATTTCATATATCTGAACTAGAGGTAGACCAATATGCTCAGGCCAATGCCGATATTTAGAAATTGGGGCGGCCGATATTTGTCAGATATAAAAAACACTCAACCCACTTCACTCCTTCCTGCTTACTCCTAGCACACACACTTTGTCCTCAGTACAGGCGGCACTGGTTTGGAACTGACAAAGGGCACTATTGGCACTGGCAGATGGCACTAGCATGTAGAACCAATTAGGAACTGACAGATGGCACTAGTTTGGGACAGGTGGCACTGGCAGGCAGTGGCAATTGGAGCTGGCAGATTTCACACCAAGCCAAGTGTAACTAACTGAAACCAACAGAGGGGAGAGAGGAGCCGTCAGCTCAATGTCGGGGGTGGGCGGGACCCAGCAGCTAAATTACACCATCCCATTGGTTGGTGTAATATAGCTGCTGGGCCCACCACAGCCGGGTCCCACCCACCCGACATTGAGCCGACAGCTCCTCTCCATGTTACTTGTCAAGTTTCACACTCAGCACAGCACTTGATGCTGCCAGAGCCACCGAGTGTGGAGAAGGGAGGAGGAACGACAGTAAAATAATCGGCCGATACATCGGTCTACCTCTAATCTGATAACATGTGTGACCCTTGCATTACCCATCTCTTTAAAAGAACTGGTGCAACAAAGTTTTAGTACAGATGAAGCTGTGAGCAAAGCAACTTCATGGTTCTGCAAGAGTGGATACGCCAACTAAAATATATAGGCCAGTCATACATCCCAACTTTCTATCCATATTGGACTTGCCATCTCTGCCCACATTTGCATGCAAACATCTCTAGCTGCATTCTCCATAACATAATGAGCTAAGAAAATGTTTGTCAAGCCAAACATTCTAGCTCTGGGTTGAATGAGGAAGGGTTAGGACTCAGGTTTTCACTCCCAGGATTACACCAACAGCTATTTCACCAGATGGGAAGGGAAGATTTGTCAAATATCCATCTGGAACTGCCGTTTACATAAAGGGGACACTAAAACAAATTTCCATTCGGCCTTGTGGAGAGCGGCCTACTCATCCGGGTGTCATCCCTAACATGCTCCTGGATTGGCCCTGTATATACAAATGTGTTGTCTTACTCTGCAACAGGTTGTAAACGCAAGCTAATCAAAATTTGTCACCGACAAACTTACTATATAGAGGTTTATTGCCTTTAATATGAGTTGCTTATGTGTTCAGCAGTGTGCCGTTTATGCTGTATTTACTCTATTAAAAAATCCAAAACTTCTTGAAGCATAATGAAAGCTTCAATTTTTAAACATTTTCTTCACATACTGAAGCCCATATATACAAAGCCATGGAAGCACAGGTGTGTTTTCTGGCTAAGGTAAGACAAAGAACCCCAAAATTGCTGACTGGCCAATTTTAAAGGCAGAACCAAAACTAAAGGGATACACCATACCAGGGCTTGACAAATTTGCTTGGAATCTAGGAGCCAGGAATGCACCCCGTTGAGCTTGCACGCAGAAGCGAACGCATACGCGAGTAGCAGCAGCATATGAAAGCGGTGTTCAAACCACACATGTGAGGTATCGCAGAGATTGTTAGAGCAATAATTCTAGCCCTATACCTCGGCTAACACCACATGCAACCTCTAGAATTTTTTTTTTAAAACATTGCCTATGGAGATTTTAAAAAGGTAAGTTTGTCACATTCTACGAGCGGACGCCATTTTGAAGCGTGACATGTTGGGTATCAATTTACTCGATGTAACATCTTTCACAATATAAAAAAAAGCGCCAAACTTTACCGTTGTCTTATTTAACCACTTCAGCCCCGAGCCTGTTTTTCAGATTCGGCGCTTACGAGACTAAAAGTTTTTTTGCTAGAAAATTATTTAAAACCCCCAAACATTATATATATTTTTTTTCTAAAACCCTAGAGAATAAAATGGCGGTCATTGCAATACTTTTTCTCACACCGTATTTGCGCAGCGGTCTTACAAGCGCACTTTTTTTGGAAAAAATTCACTTTCTTGAATTAAAAAATAAAATAAATTTGGCCCAATTTTTTTATATATTGTGAATGATGTTACGCCGAGTAAAATGATACCCAACATGTCACGCTTACAAATTGCGCCCGCTCGTGGCATGGCGTCAAACTTTTACCCTTAAAAGTCTCGATAGGCGACGTTTAAAAAATTCTACATGTTGCATTTTTTGAGATGCAGAGGAGGTCTAGAGCATGGGTCTTCAAACTACGGCCCTCCAGTTGTTCAGGAACTACAATTCCCATAATGCCTAGTGATGTCTGTGAATGTCTGTGTTACAATGCCTCATGGGATGTGTAGTTCTGCAACATCTGGAGGGCCGTAGTTTGAGGATCCCTGGTCTAGAGCTAGAATTATTGCTCTCGCGCTAACGATCGCGGCGATACCTCACTTGTGTGGTTTGAACACAGTTTTCATATGCGGGCGCTACTCGCGTATGCGTTTGCTTCTGCGCGCGAGCTCTTCGGGACGGGGCACAAAAATGTTTTTGGTTTTCATTTTTATTTATTTTATAATTTTTAACACTAAAAAAAAAAAAAAAAAATGTATCACTTTTATTCCTATTACAAGGAATGTAAACATCCCTTGTAATAGAAAAAAGCATGACAGGTCCTCATATATGAGATATGGGGTCAAAAAGACCTCACATCTCATATTCAGCCTAAAATGCAAAAAAAAAAAAAAATGTAAACAAATTAAATGTCTCTTTAAGACGCTGGGCGGAAATGACGTTTTGACGTCACTTCCGCCCAACAGAGGTATGGGGACGGCTGAGGGACATTTTTTCCCTCAGTCGCATCCCCGGACAGCCAGCAAGATGACCCGATCGCCTCCGCCGCTACCGACGGCTACGGTAAGCGGCGGAGGGCGCGGGAGAGCGGCGGGCACCCTCTCCCGCCGCCGGTAACGGCGAATCCGCCGCGATGACCGCCGTTATCATTAACAGGACCGCCCCACGAAGAGATGGATATCTCGGTTGTGGCAGCAGCTGCTGCCGTTACCGAGATATCCATCTTCAGAAAAATGACGTCTTTGGACATGGGGCTGGTCAGATGTGGTTAACTACTTTGACGGCCGTACGACTCTGTACGGCCACTGGGTGGGTCTTATTCTCTCGGAAGCTGTGTTTACGGCCTCAGCTCCTCCAGGCCACTAAAGGGCGCATATGCCCGCCGCATCCCTGAGATGCCGATGCGTGTGCCTGGCGGCCGCGATGTCCGCCAGGCACTCACGATCGGCGTTTCCAGGACAAAGATGTGGATCTCTATGTAAACACACAGAGCTCCATGTCCTGTCAGGGGAGAGAGGAGACCAATCTGTGTCCCTTGTACATAGGGACATAGATCGGTCACCTCCCCCCACAGTTAAAACACAATTCAGGGTACATATTTAACCCCTTCCTCACCCCCTAGTGTTAACCCCTTCAATGCCAGTCACATTTAGGCACTGATCGCAGTATAAATGTGAACGGTGCCAAAAATGTGTCAAGTGTCGCAGTGTCAATTCTTGTCACAATTGCAACCTGGCGCCCAGGTTTTGTTGAACCCCGCACCATACAATGTGCAAGTCCAAACAGATAATCTAATTGTTAGTTGTGTTATTTTTTTAAATCCAACATGTTTTGGGGCTAAACTATGACTCCTTCATGGGGGGCTTGAAGAAGCAAAGACACTTGCAGACTCAAATACAATATTTCCTCTGAATGGATAAGCACAGCAAGTCAGAAGCTGTATAAAGACTGCTTGAACCAGCTTCTATGCTTAAATTCACATATAATGCTCTCATCCTTTGAGTTGGCACAAGCTTTTACTTCGAGCTCTAATGAAGTGTGTAGCGTTTGGACCACAAAACACATGGGCCTTTATATACAACTTGTAAATTGGAAACTTTTTGGACTCATGGTGTGGCACTTCAGGCTTAAAAGGGTTGGAAAGGTAAAGGTTTGATAAATAGCTTCCTTTACCTTAGTGCAGTCCTCCGTCACTTACCTAATCCTTCCATTTTGTTTTTAAATGTCCTTATTTCTCCTCACTTCCTGTTCTGCCTGTAACTCCACAAAGTAATGCAAGGCTTTCTCCCTGGTTGGGAGTGTTGTGCTCGCTCCCTTGAGGGGGCGAGCAGGAGAGTCAGGATGCTCTATGTTGCAGATAAAGGAGCTGTGTGTTAGTGGGCATTTTGACTCTCCTGCTCGCCCCTCAAGGGAGGGGATGAGCATGACACTCCACACCAAGGAGAAAGCCTTGCATTACTGTGTAGTTACAGACAGAATAGGAAGTGAGGATTTCTCAGAAGACATAAGGACATTTAAAATCAAAGGATGAGGTAAGTGAAGGACTGCACTAGGGTAAAAGAAGGCATTTAGGGAAAAAATGTATTACCTTTACAACCCCTTTAAGTATTTTGACAGCCAAAGGTTAGTTTGTAGAATCTTAAAGGTGCACAGATGCTGCCAGACCCATGTCCAAAAACTTTCTGAAATCACATACCATGGGAGGACATCCAACCCAACTTTAATGTACTAGCGCCTCTAACCCACTCTGTTAGGCCAACATAAGACGTGACAAATTAACGATAATAGAAAATACAATAAGATTTGATATAAAATGAGAATGAAGCTGGTCTTACCTAATAGCTTGTTCCCTCTGAGCCTTTCGCACTTCAGGCTTCTGGTTTCTCTTGGCCATAATTTCAGCCAGAGAAGCACCAGTAATAGCCCTCTGGAACTTCACTGCACGACGAGAACGCTTTTTCTGGATTTCTTCCTGAGAAAATTAAACATTTAAGTTAACCTCACCTTTTAAATGTTGGCATCACTACATCGCAAGAACACTGCATTTCCACTGCTGCAGAAAAACCCTCAGGGCCAATTTACTTTAAAACACAACCTGCAAGACAAAGGCATAATGAGCTAGTATGCATTACATACTAGCTCATTATGAAATACTTACCTTAGAACAAAGCTGTTGCAGTGGTCCCCATACATCACTGTGGCATGTCTCCAGATTATTACTTCTGGGTTCGCAGGCTCCAGCGCAGTGATTGGCTGGAGCTGTGATGTCACTTTCATGCATACACAAACCAGCCAGTTCAGTGCGCATGTGCCAATAATGTCGGCAGATACAGTAAATGTCTCCTAAACGGCAAGTTTGGGAGAAATTCATGGTACCTACAGGTAAGCCTCATTACAGGCCTTTACAACCACTTTAAAGTTAAGCCAAATTTTTTCCTTCTATTAGATAAAAGTGTTATTAAACCTAAAAATGTCTACCTTAATGCATTGTTTGCATCAAGGTAAAAACATGTTTCGTTTTCTGAATCAGCAAAAAGGGACACATCGGACCCCCCTGCTGTGAGCTGCAACGTGTGACTGAACCCAGTGCCTCAGTCAAGTCTGAAGACATAACAGTGCAACTATAAATAACTGCCCACAGCCTCTGCATTGCCATTGGTTTCTTATGCAACTACGGTTATGTCCTGCATCAATTGGCTAGTAGGCTGTGACACTTGATTTGAACACTGTAGAGTAAAAAAACTTTTCGAAAGCAGAGTTATGGGCTGTTGCGAGGGCAGTGGTCCCTAGCAGCGCTTTAATCACTGGCAGCATTACTTTCCTGCAAGTGTAAAAGTATGCACAATAGGAGTGGGTATCGTCCTCATACAATGCACTGCCAATAACCATCCACACAAAAAACAGACTCCATAGTTTCTATCTCTGCTTATGGCATCCTCTGCTCCTTAAAGACCACTTAAAAGCCAAGTGGAATACTGCATAAAGACAAGGCGGTAAATATGTTTACCCACACTACTGTGTAATCCCTCATAGCAGCCACAATTTCATTTCACCAACTGTTTAAGGGACAGAAACTGACCGACTGCTATAATAAAATACAGTCACATGATGCCCGATTCTAAAAATGCATACAGACAGCTTGTTTATAATTACATTGACTAAAAGGAACAGTTTGGGAATTGGCAAAATGCTAGTTGCCTGGCTGTTCTAAATCACGCAAATGAGCATCAACTTATTTTATCCCGTCTCAGACAGCAGTAATGCAGAATCATGAAAGCCAGGAAACAAACATTAATTCAACAGCAACTTTAGAATATATTTGCAGCATGGCAATAGTAAAGTCTGCACTGCAGAGGCGATACATACTGACTGCCCCTTCTTGTGTTTTCGTCTGTACAGAACAGTCCAGTTGATTTGTCGAGGATTCCTCTTGGAAAGGAAGGCAGATTCACATTTTGCATTGAGGAACTGGAACACCTAAAGCATAAAACCAAGCCGAATCAAACCACCATATAGTCACTTTTTAAAGTTAATGTATACAATATCCATTTAAAATACAGATGTTCAACACAATGTAAACTATCCATGTGTTCTTTCAAACCTTGTTTCCATGTACAATGTATCATGAGCTAGCTATATCTGCTGTAAATATATATATATATATATATATATATATATATATATATATATATATATATATATGTTTCTTGCATTAAAGTGCTACATAGAGGTTGCCCTTATAAAAGCAAGTTTCAGTCAGCTAATCTATAACAATGCACTCCATCTGTGACCAATTTGGTATTTTTGAAGGAGCAAGCCCTAAACAAATAAAAAAATAAAAATAAAAAAAAGGATGTCAACACCGCAAACATAATTGAAAATGTACTTTATGTTCCTTAACCCCTTTATGACCAGCCAAAAGGGTGGGTTTTAATGCTTATATGCCACATCGCTGCGCATCTGATATTTGTGTTGAGGAGAGGCAAGGTCAGCACAAACTCTAAGCCCCCTTTCACACTGGGGCATGGGGTGGGGTAAAGCACCGGTATTTTTAGCTGCACTTTACCAGCAGAATTGCAGTGGTATTTGTCAGCTATCGGATTTACCCCCCACTAATGACCGAAAAGGGGTCAATACCACCCACAGTGCGCCTCTGCATAGGCACATTGTCAGCGGTATAGCTGCGATTTCCCATTGCTCGAAAGATGCTGCTAGTAGGACTTTTGAGCGGTTCTGCCAGCGCACCGCTCCATTGTGAAAGCCTTGAGGTTTCACACTGCAGAAATAGCAGTCGCCGTTTTAGGTCAGTTTGAAGCGCAATAATGCCTGCAAACCACCCCAGTGTGAAAGGGGTCCAACTCCGGACTAAAGATCTGTAGCTGGTGGAACCAGTATCCCTACAGTGGTCACATGATCATCAAGCCTTTCCATGGCATTCAGAACTGTGTAAAGGCAGGAAGGGGTTAAACAGTAAATGCACCTTAAATATGTAAACAAAGAACGCAAACACCATATAAAAAGTATTTGTTAGCCAAAATGTGCCTTTATTGGTCTAGGGGACAGTGTGCAAGGTCTGGCGTGAACTGCCAGGCTTCAGATGGCCTATGTCTCCCCCTCAGTTGTCATGGAGACCAGGACGTGGCCACCAGCAGTGAACTGCTTCTATAGCGATTATGCTGCTTTGTACGTATACAAGGTGGTGTTCTTAACTTGGGACTACCGCTTCCATAAGACCATGTATTTGTTAGATGCAGTTTGCTTGTCTACAAATACTCATTTACACGGTGCTCCCTAATTGTTCCTTTCATCCATGGAAGCTCTTTGAACTAAATGGTTCTAGAGAGTGTGCACACACACACACACGTGTCTGTATGCCATTTCTTCCAGGATGCAATGCTCAGGCCAAAAGGCTCTATTCAAACTACATGCGTTAGACTGAATTGAAGCTCAATGTAAGCCAGCAGCTAAGGTTAAAAAAAAAAAAAAACACAACACCAAGTGTCCTAGGAGAGAGTAGCAGAGTCTAAGGTTCCTGCTGCTGTCAAACTCCTGTGAGGGGGGATTGGCTTACCAGCACAGTGCCTCTATGGATGCACACACCTGGCTGGGCAAGGAGGCACCTGGAGAATGGAGAAGTGACAGCGCTGACAGACCGCTCTGAGCAACATAACTTATTTTTAAAGACCTAAAATTTGATTTTAGCATCATGACAGCCTATTTAAACCTGCTTTGCCTTGCGAAAGGCAATACGAGGTGCTGTATCGCCCCCTCACTGCCCATTTTAACCCCCTAAATAGCAGACAATTGTGCACAATGTGTGCTGCTGCAGTGTGGCCCCATTCACTTGGAATAGGTGGCGGGCATTGTCACCTGCATGACAGAGGATTTAATTCCTGCTGCAAGGCAAAGCATTGTGAAGAGTAAACACCCCTGGCTGCTGCAACAATAGGGGGAGTGCGTGCAGGATGGTAAAAAATTCAGCTTAACTGCAGGGTTTTACTACCCCCCTCCAATTACAAGTGTAAATGAGCCTTAAAAAGGGTTAAAGGCAGAAGTTTTTTTATCTTAATGTATTCTATGCATTAAGATAAACAGCCTTCTGTGTGCAGCAGCCTCCCACACACACACACACACGAGGACGATCCAGCGATGTCACAAGACTCAGCTGTCCGTGACTCCCTCATTGGCTGAGACATCAGCAAAGTGCCATTGGCTCCCGCTGCTGTCAGTCATTGACACCAAAGAGGGAGCCGAGAAGAGGATCTGGGCTGCTCTGTACAAAACTACTGCTCAGAAGGTACGAGTTTTTTTTTTTTTTTACAAATAAGAGACTTTAACCACTTCAGCCCCGGACCATATTGCTGGTCAATGACCGGGCCACTGAGATTCAGCACTGCGTCGCTTTAACTGACAATTGCGCGGTCGTGCGATGTGGCTCCCAAACAAAATTGGCGTCCTTTTTTCTAACAGATAGAGCTTTCTCTTGGTGGTATTTGATCACCTCTGCGGTTTTTAGTTTGTGTGCTATAAACAAAAATAGAGCGACAATTTTGAAAAAAAATTATATTTATTTGCTATAATAAATATCCCCCCAAAAATACATATAAAAACAATTTTTCCTCAGTGTAGGCCGATACTAAGTCTTTAACGAAAAATATCGCAATAAGAGTTTATTGACTGGTTTGCGCAAAAGTTACAGCGTTTACAAACTAGGGGATAGATTTAGGGCATTTCTTAATTTTTTTTACTAGTAATGGCGGCGATCAGCGATTCTTATCGTTACTGTGACATTATGGCGGACACTTTTGACACATTTTTGGGACCATTGGCATTTTTATAGCGATCAGTGCTATAAAAATGCATTGATTACTATAAAAATGCCACTGGCAGGGAAGGGGTTAACACTAGGGGGCTAGGAAGGGGTTAATTATGTTCCCTGGGTGTGTTCTAACTGTAGGGGGGTGGGTGGGACCGACTTGGGGAAATGACAGATCGCCGTTCATACACTGTATGAACAGACGACCGATCAGGCATTTCTCCCCCGACAGGATCAGGAAGCTGTGTTTTACACACAGCTCCTGGTTCTCGCTCTGTAACGAGCGATCGCGTGTACCCGGCGGTGATCGCGCCCGCGCAAACCCTACTAGCTGAACAGCGAGATGACGTATAGCTACGTGATCTCGCCCAGCAGAGCGGACCTGCCGCCGTATAACTGCGGCAGCTGGTCTGCAAGCAGATATTACTTTAACCACTTAAGGACCGCCTCCTGCACATATATGTCCGCAGAATGGCACGGCTGGGCAGATCCACGTACAGCTACGTCCTGTACTACTACCCAGCCGTGGGTCACGGGCAGCGTGCTCCCATGACCCGGTCCGAAGCTCCGGGACCGCGGGACTCGATCGCCGCTGGAGTGCAGCCATCATGTCCCCGGAGCTGAAGAACAGGGAGAGCCGTGTGTAAACAAGGCTTCCCCGTTCTTCACTGTGGCGAAGTCATCGATTGATTGTCCTCCTATAACAGGGATGACGCAATGTCAGACCTACAGCCACACCCCTTTACAGTTGTAAACACACATTAGGGAACACATGACCTCATCAGCGCCCCCTGTGGTTAACTCCCAAACTGCAACTCATTTCCACAATGCAATTTAAATGCATTTTTTTTGCTGTGAAAATGAGAATTGTCCCAAAAATGTGTCAAAATTTCCCGAAGTGTCCGCCATAATGTCGCAGTCACTAAGGAAAAAAAAAAAAGCTGATGGCCGCCATTAGTAGGAAAAAAAATGCAATAAAACCCCTATTTTGTAAAACGCTATAAGTTTTGCGCAAACCAACCGATAAACGCTTATTGCGATTTTTTTAACCAGAAAGAATTATAGGGGCAGCGTCTGACAGAGGCCCGGCCATCCCCCCCTATAGGGGCAGCGTCTGACAGAGGCCCAGCCATTCCCCCCTATAGGGGCAGCGTCTGACAGAGGCCCAGCCATTCCCCCCTATAGGGGCAGCGTCTGACAGAGGCCCAGCCATTCCCCCCTATAGGGGCAGCGTCTGACAGAGGCCCAGCCATTCCCCCCTATAGGGGCAGCGTCTGACAGAGGCCCAGCCATTCCCCCCTATAGGGGCAGCGTCTGACAGAGGCCCAGCCATTCCCACTATAGGAGCAGGGTCTGGCAGAGGCCCGGCCATTCCCCCCTATAGAGGCAGCGTCTGACAGAGGCCCGGCCATTCCCCCCTATAGAGGCAGCCTCTGGCAGAGGCCCGGCCATTCCCCCTATAGAGCAGCCTCTGGCAGAGGCCCGGCCATTCCCCCTATAGAGCAGCCTCTGGCAGAGGCCCGGCCATTCCCACTATAGGAGCAGGGTCTGGCAGAGGCCCGGCCATTCCCCCCTATAGGGGCAGCCTCTGGCAGAGGCCCGGCCATTCCCCCCTATAGAGGCAGCGTCTGACAGAGGCCCGGCCATTCCCCCTATAGAGCAGCCTCTGGCAGAGGCCCAGCCATTCCCACTATAGGAGCAGGGTCTGGCAGAGGCCCGGCCATTCCCACTATAGGAGCAGGGTCTGGCAGAGGCCCGGCCATTCCCACTATAGGAGCAGGATCTGGCAGAGGCCCGGCCATTCCCACTATAGGAGCAGGGTCTGGCAGAGGCCCGGCCATTGCCCCTATAGGAGCAGGGTCTGGCAGAGGCCCAGCCATTGCCCCTATAGAGCAGTGTCTGGCAGAGGCCCGGCCGTTCCCACTATAGGAGCAGGGTCTGGCAGAGGCCCGGCCATTCCCCCTATAGGAGCAGGGTCTTGCAGAGGCCCGGCCATTGCCCCTATAGAGCAGTGTCTGGCAGAGGCCCGGCCGTTCCCACTATAGGAGCAGGGTCTGGCAGAGGCCCGGCCATTCCCCCTATAGGAGCAGGGTCTTGCAGAGGCCCGGCCATTGCCCCTATAGAGCAGTGTCTGGCAGAGGCCCGGCCGTTCCCACTATAGGAGCAGGGTCTGGCAGAGGCCCGGCCATTGCCCCTATAGAGCAGTGTCTGGCAGAGGCCCGGCCATTCCCCCTATAGGAGCAGGGTCTTGCAGAGGCCCGGCCATTGCCCCTATAGAGCAGTGTCTGGCAGAGGCCCGGCCATTCCCCCTATAGGAGCAGGGTCTTGCAGAGGCCCGGCCATTCCCCCTATAGAGCAGTGTCTGGCAGAGGCCCGGCCGTTCCCACTATAGGAGCAGGGTCTGGCAGCTCTCCATCACCTCAGAGGCCTGCTCTAGTCCCTGAGACGCCTGTACTACACATCCTCTCGGCCAGCTCTCCTCTCCCACCCACCCCAAGGCATGCTGGGAATCGTAGTCCACCCCGAACACACAAAGTCCGCTCCCATACCTTGCCGTCAATCCTGGCGTACCGCCGGCCATGGCCCGGGTAGATCTTGTAACCGCTGAAGCTGCACAGCTCGACCCTACAACGAGAAAATGAGAGGCGGTGAGTAAGTGAGGGGCCCGGGGCCACCAGCCGCCCATGTTATCGGAGCGGAGGAGCCGCCTGACAGGCAGGATGACAACGGATTTACTCAGAAACATTTCATTATTATCGGCTCTGCTTACTTCATGGCGCCGGCTAAAATGGCGAAGAGGAAGAGAGGATTGTGGGTAATGTCATATATATAGCGTCGCCGGGAGGGGGCGGGACGCACGCTGTGTAACACATTCAGTGCTGGAGTAAAGTCACTGGAAGAAGTCTAGATAGAGCGTTCATAATAAAGTGTATGGGGAAGACAAGAATATACATGCATTGCAGCTTACCAGCCCTTAGATGTGGGGCTGTATTAGTTATTTTTCTTATTTTTTCACCTGGTGATAATACATAATAAAATACTTCCTGTATTCAGGTGACAACGTTCGTACTCTATTTAGAAGTGTTGTTACTATGGGGGACACACAACACATCACCCTCTTCCTCATAACATATTGGTGAGGTGTTTTTTTAGCTCCCTGAACATCATTTTTTTTGCTTTGTTTTTTGCAAGCTTTTTTTTATCCCAAAGAAACTCCTCTATGATGGTGGTAACTAATCGTATACATAACAGTATTAGTGATACATGTCGGTTGTATCATTCAATACTGGGCACTTTCACCCCCTTCCTGCCCAGGACGATTTTCAGCTTTGAGCGCTGTCACACATTCAATGATAATTGTGCCGGCATGCAACACTGTACCCAAATGACATTTTTTATTATTTTTTTTGCCACACAAATAGAGCTTTTTTTGGTGCTCGTAATCATGGCTCGTTTTTTTATTTTTTGCAAATAAAAAAAAAGACCAAAATCAAAACAAATATTTTTTTCTTAGTTTCTGTCAGAAAATGTAGTAAATAAGTAATTTGTCTCCTTCACTGATGTGTGCTCATGAGGCTGCACTGATGGACACTGATAGGCTGCACTTACAGGCACTGATAGCCACTGCTGATGCGGCACTGAAGGACACTGATTGGGTGGCACTCAGTGCTTTAAGTGGGCCGGAACGCGGCAGTACTCAGTACCGCCACTTCCAAAAATGGCCCTGGAGAGTACCAGCACCTCTCCGTGCGCCCGCACTGGCGTAGCGGGGGGGGGGGGGCTCCTGCACCGGGCGAAAAATCCTGGCGTCTGCAGAATGTGCCACCGCCGCCGCCTTAGGAAAGGCCGCGGCTTTGGCCTAGCTCTGGAGCTATCGGCCATCTTGGTACACCCGGCGGCGGCGCGATAAGTTTTTTTTCAGCCCTTCCGCCTGGTTGGCTGGTGGAACTGTCTGTCTCCCTTGATGTGGGAGTGGCGGGAAACACCAGCCAACTAGGCAGAAGGGCTAAAAAAAAACAGATAACGGCGCAGGAGATTGGCGGGCGGTGGAGTGGGAGGCGCTGTACCTCTGTGCTGCGCTGATTGGCCTGGAAGTTGGGACATGTGTTTACAGCGCGGCGGCGGCGGCAAGTTTCTCCATCTCCAGCAAGGTAAGCAAAACACTCTCCTGTACCACAGGGGGGGGAGAGAAGGGGGGGGGGGGTCGGTGTAAATCTAAAGGGGTGCACCTAAGCCCCAGGAGAAGATGGAGAACTACAAGTCCCAGCAGGTTATAATATAAGGCTCCGAGGTGGATGGATGTCCGGACACCCATCCATCTTGGAGCCTTATATTATAACCTGCTGGGACTTGTAGTTCTCCATCTTCTCCTGGGGCTCAGGTGCATGCAATCCACACCCATCCACCTCAGAGCCTTATTGTATGTATAACCTGCTGGGACTTGTAGTTCTCCAACCTCCATGAGCCCCAGGAGAAGATGGAGAACTACAAGTCCCAGCAGTCTTACTAAAATGACAGGCTCTGAGGTGGATAGATGTCTGGACAGTGACAATTGGTGGCACAGTGGTGACAATTGGCATGGTACAGTGACTGCATTTGATGGCATGGCACAGTGGTTGCGTTTGTTGGCATGGCACAGTGGTGACAATTGATGGCACAGTGGTTGCGTTTGTTGGCATGGCACAGTGGTGACAATTGATGGCACAGTGGTTGCGTTTGTTGGCATGGCACAGTGGTGACAATTGATGGTACAGTGGCTGCATTTGATGGCATGACACAGTGGCTGCGTTTGATTGCATGGCATAGTGGTGTCAATTGATGACACAGTGGCTGCATTTAATGGCATGGCGCCCTGTGATTGGGCGTATGTGGTCATGCGTTAGCGCCAGGGGGGGGGCGAAAAGAAAACTTCTGCCCCGGGGGGGGGGGGGCACCGGCGCCTAATAGAGTACCGGCACCTCTTTTGGCCCACTTAAAGCACTGGTGGCACTGATGAGGAGGCACTAATATGCTGCCCTGATGAGCACTGATAGGTGGCACTGAAATGCAGTATTGACTGGTGTCACTGATGGGAACTGGAATATAGCATGGACTAGCATCACTGATGGGCACTGAAATGCAGCACGGACTGGCGTCACCGATGGGCACTGAAATGCAGCATGGAGTGGCATCAGTAATGGGTACTGAAATGCAGCACAGACTGGCATCACTGATGAGCACTGATTGGTGTTACCGATGGGCACCGAAATGCAGCAGTGACTGGCATCACTGATGGGCACTGACTGGCATCACTATGAGCACTGAAATGCAGCACGGACTGGCTTCACTGATGGGCACTGGTATGCAGCAGTGACTGGCATCACTGATGTGCACTGAAATGCAGTACAGACTGGCATCACTCCTGGGCACTGCTGGAGCTGCACTGATTATCAGGGTACTGATGATCAGTGCCCTGATTATCTGTACAGGTCTCCCCTGCGAGGAGATGCCGCTAAGCAGCTCTCCTCGCCTCACACTCTGTCAGTGTGAGGCGAGGAGAGCCAATAAATGGCACTTCCGTGTTCACATGTGACCGGCTATGATTGGACACAGCCGGTCACATGGGTAAAGAGCCACGTCATCGGCTCTTTACCGATATCAGGGTCCTGTCATGTCCTAGGGACAGAGCGGTGACACTAGGGCGACGTCATATGGGGTCGTCCCAAAACGAGAGGGGATCCTGCCCGCTGTCATTTTACTATACAGCGGGTGGGAGGGGGTTAAAATATTCACTCTGCTGTCCCCAGCAAAGCACGCTCCCATCTTTGTGGGCATCATGGCTCCTTCCAGAAAAGGTGCTGCTGGCTACCCAGCATGCACCTCCCAATCTCGCTCACTGCGCATATCATAGAAAGCTACAAGCGGCGGAAGGCCATTTACTCCTGGTATTGATGACATTCATGTTCCAGGAACCTTCTCATGTTCTCCTATTGCCCGCTATCAGCTGAAGGGACAGAGTCACGCCACATTCAGGTAAGATCCAAAAAGGAAGGATCTGGCAGAAGAGGAGGTAAGACATTGTTTTTGTGCAATATTATTGCACAGAGCAGGTATGTTTTTTATTAACCACTTGTGGACCGCCCACCCACAATGCACTGCGGACAGGCAGCCCTTGCAGGCAAAGGAACATACTGGTACGTTGCTGCCTGTTTCCAGGTTTAAAGTGGTTGTAAAATCACTACTGACAAATCTCGTAATCCCCTCTTTTACAGGATGATATAATGTGTAGTAACTGTGGGCCAGATTCAGGTACAATTTCCCTGGCGTAGAGTTTCAGAGATACACTACGCCGCCGTATTTTACCTGGCTCTAAGACGAATTCAGGTAGATTTCGGCCCGTAAGGTACGGCGGCGTAGTGTATTTCTGCGGCGGAAGCGAAATACGCGATTAGGGGGCGTGAAGCATTTAAATTAGGCGCGTCCCCGTGGCAATCGAACTGCGCATGCTCCGTTCACAAATTTCCCGCCGTGCATTGCGCGAAATAACGTTGTTATGTCAGTTTTTTTTGTGAGTAGCGTCGTTTATGTACATTCTTATTCCCGGACGACTTACGCAAACACAACATTTTTTGGGGAAATTCGACGCGGGAACGACGGCCATACTCAACATGGGCTGTCTAACATTTTTGCTTCCCTAACTTTACGCAGCAAAAAGATGACTACAGATGCCGTAAGAGAATGTGACAGACGATCGGAACTTCATGGATCGCCGGAAAAAGCTAATACCCTGACGCTGAAAACGACGTGAACTCCACCCAGCGGGCGTAAAAAGATTGCAGCGTAGATCCGACGGCGTACGAAGTGGTAAGCCTGTCGGATCGAAGCCCGAAGCAGTCGTATCATGGTTTGAGGATTCAAACTAATGATACGACGCGGGTAATTTGAAATTACTCCGGCGCATCAGAAGATACACCGGAGTAATGGCTCTGTGAATCTGGCCCTGTGTTTTTTTTATTTTATTATTATTATTATTATTATTCTGCAAATTACTTTATTTGCAGCGGCGATGGGCGCTCACGTGACTTGCTGGCTCTCTCCTACCCTGCTCCAAGCACTACAGCGAGAGTGCAGAGATTCCCCGCTGACATCAGCTGGGAGGAGTGCAGTGGGAGGTCACGTGAATGTATGGTCAGTGGTCAACACACTGTAAATAAAGTATTTTGCGCAATAATTAAAGAAAAAAACACAGTTACTGCATATTATATTATCCTGTAAGAGAGGGGATTACAGGATTTGTCAGTAGTAATGTTACAGACCTCCAAGCTGACAGGCAGGGTGGGGGGTGGAGGAGAGCAGTGGACTGACAGAGGCATGTCATCTGACCATGGTAATCATGGATCAGCAGCCATGATTACCGTGCATACCAAGGGGGACACAGGTACAGGCAGGATCAAGAAGATTTTTTAGAACATAGCGAGGAACAAATGACACAGCACAAGCACTATGCTGTGCATCATGCTTTAAAGCAGGGGTCTCCAAACGTTTCAAACCAAGGGCCAGTTTATTGTCCTTCGGACTTTAGGAGGGCCGGATTGTGGCCAGCGGGGGCAGAAAATGACCTGAGCCCAGCATCAGTTAGAATAAATATGGCCTCAAGGTCGGTCAGTAGGAGGAATAGTAGTGCCCCTTTATTAGTAAAAGAAATAGTATCCCATCATTGGTATCAGTGGAAGAAATAGTGCCCCCTTGTTGGTGTCAGTGGGAGGAATAGTGCCCCAAGGGCCAGAAAAAGGCTAGCAAAGGGCCACATCTGGTCCTCAAGTCGCAGTTTGGAGACCCCCTGCTTTAAAGGATCAGGATCACTTTTTTATGGGTTACAACCACTTTAAGGCAAGTTCATGCACCCCAACCACGATATCCTCTGTGATTGTACATAACAGGAGTTTGTCAGCAGATCCTGGCCAATGATTCACAGCCAGGACCTGCTGATCGGCTGTATCCAATCACAGCCCAGAGCTTTGTGTTGCCAATCAACACAGAGCTCTGTACAGAGAGAACAATCTCAGTATTTTGCAAAAAAATTAGCACACTTTACACACATTACAAGGCACGTATTTAACCCCTTGATTACCTAAGATGTTAAAGAGGTTGTAAACCCTATTAAAGAAAAACCTGTAAGACGAAGGCATAATGAGCGCACTATTGCAGTCCCATTATAAGTTGCTGATCATCATGTAGCAGAATACGTTTTGGGCTAAATTTATGAAGTAATTTGATTCGATTTCCTTTTTTTTATTGGATGTGTTTTTTAGCATAGGAAATAAAGTAGAAAAAATATATAAAAAAAATCATTTATATTGCAAAAAATAAAATACCCAGTGGTAATCAAATACCACCAGGAGACAGCTCTATTGTGATATGTGTGAAAAAAATGATACTAATTTTGTTTGGGTACAGCATTGGATGATCGTGCAATAACCAGTTAAGGTAGCACAAATAAATAACACAAAATGGCCTGGTCATGTACCGGATAAAACCTACCGGAGCCGAGGTGGTTAAAAAAGAATAACCTTTACTATCACTTTAACTTTCTCAATTGATGTTCACAACAAAGTGATCTGTCACATATTTCCAAGAGAGCATTAAAGCGGAGTTCTGCCAATTTTTTTTTTTAAGTCAGCCGCTAAAAAATACTGCAGCTGCTGCAGGACACTTACCTGTCCAGGGCGCCCGCGATGTCAGCTCCTGAAGCCGATCTGTCCCTCGGCTCTCGGGTGGAGGCGTTGCCATCTTCGGTAAGGCAATCAAGAAGTAAAGCCTTGCGGCCTCACTGCCTGGTTCCCTACTGTGCGTGCGCAAGTCGCGATGTGTGTCCTCACTGGTCCCTGCTGTCTTCTGGGACCTGTGAGTCTCCCAGAAAACAGCGGGGGGCGGAGAAGGGGCCATAAATGGTGTAGATATCCATGGCTATCTATGCCCGGAAGTGAGAGCAAATACCTGGCTTAGAAAGGTATCTGCTCCCCCCTTCCCCTGAAAGGTGCCAAATATGACACTGGAGGGGGGAGGATTCCAAAAAGCGGAAGTTCCATTTTTGGGTGGAACTCCACTTTAACACTAGACAGATTTCCATTGTAGAGTGGGGCATCGCAGTTGCTCTGGCTCCCTCTTGTGCTGCTTATGTGTACTGTGCTCCTTACATACAGTTATAGTCTCAGCAGGGGAGTGCACACTCCTACAGGACTCTATAGGTCCTAGCGGCACAGAGGGTGCACAAAGAATGTCAATGTAGGAACGTGGCTGGAGGGACAAAAAGTAAGCTCCAAAAAGGGAAATTATTAAAAAGACATCCAATACATGTAAGTTTTATATTCATAGTATTTGATTTTGGAAAATATATTTGACTTCAAAATAATTTCAATAAACTCGAAGAAAAGGGTATTATGGTAAGTCAAAAAAAGGGATTTTTAATAACAGCTTACCTGTAAAATCCTTTTCTTGGAGTACATCACGGGACACAGAGCGCATAGTCATTACATATGAGTTATATGGGTACCTTCAGGTGTGGACACTGGTGTAATCAACTTCACAGGAAGTTCCTCCCTATATAACCCCCTCCCACTGAGAGTGCTTTAGTTTTGTAGCAAGCAATTTCTCTGAGGTTACACAATGTTCCCCAAAAAGAGGGGTGGGAGCTCTGAGTCCCGTGATGTACTCCAAGAAAAGGATTTTACAGGTAAGCTGTTATTAAAAATCCCTTTTTCTTGATCGTACATCACGGGACACAGAGCGCATAGTCATTACATATGGGATGTCCCAAAGCAATGCTCCATGAAGGGAGGGAGACCGTAAGGCCAAAATTAGCCAAACAGAAAATATATCAGGAGGTAAAAAATAGCTCCACCAACAGAAAAAACAAGGGGGCGTGAACCGGGGCCAGAGGATTCTATACTGCTGCCCGAAGGACCGCCTGCCCAAATGCTGCGTCCGTAGCTTTTGTGACGTCCAACTTATAAAATTTAGTAAACGTATGTACGGAAGACCAGGTTGCCGCTTTGCAAATCTGTGCCATAGAGATCTGATGGTGTGCCGCCCAGGAGGCACTCATGGCCCTCGTAGAATGGGCTTTAACTGATAAGGGAGGTGGAACGCGCTTCAGACCATAGGCCTGAAAAATCAGCTGCTTAATCCACCTAGCCAAGGAAGACTTGGCAGCCGGCTGACCCTTCTTGGGGCCATCCGGGAGAACGAAAAGCACATCTGTTTTCCGAATCTTTTCTGTAGCCTTGAGATAAACCCTCATGGCTCGAACCACGTCCAAAGTATGAAGCAGTCTTTCCTCTCTGGACTGGGGAGTAGGAAAGAAGGATGGTAGGACTAGGTCCTGATTCAAGTGAAAACTGCATATGACCTTAGGAAGGAAAGAAGGCTGAGGCCGCAGAACCACTCTGTCCTTATGCAGAATCAGGTACGGTTCCCTGCAAGACAAGGCTGCCAGCTCGGAGACCCTTCTGGCCGAAGCCATAGCCACCAAGAAAACCAACTTTCGGGTTAGCAGCACAAGAGGGATTTCTGTCAGAGGTTCAAACGGCTGCTTTTGTAAAGCTGACAAGACCAGATTTAAATTCCAGGGGCAGAGGGGAGCTCTAATAGGGGGATTTACATGCAAGACCCCCTGCAAAAAGGTTTTCACAAGCGAATGTGTGGCCAAAGGCCTTTGAAACCATATCGATAAGGCAGACACCTGCCCCTTTAGAGTACTAAGAGCCAACCCCTTGTCAACGCCAACCTGGAGGAATCGCAAGATCCTGTCAATAAAAAACTTGCGAGGATGCCCTCCTTGAGACTCGCACCACTCCACATAGGTTCTAAAGACTCTGTAATAGATATTTCTAGAGACTGGCTTTCTAGCTTGAATTAACGTAGATATGACTTGGGCTGAGAGGCCTCTGCCCTTAAGAATTAGGGATTCAGCCGCCAAGCCATCAAATTTAGCTGCTGTGAAGCAGGGTGGTAGATCGGGCCCTGGGACAGCAGATCTGGGCGCAGGGGGAGTGGCCACGGTGCCCCTACTGACATCCTCACGATGAGTGCGTACCAAGCCCTTCTGGGCCAGGCTGGGGCCACCAGGATCACCGGCCTGCGCTCCACCCTGATCCTTCGTAGAAGGCGGGGAATCATCTGTAGTGGAGGGAACGCATACAGGAGAGAAAACTGGTGCCAGGGGCAAACCAACGCATCGGTCCCGTAGGCCGAGGGGTCCCTGGCTCGGGATACGAATTTGTCCAATTTCTTGTTGAATCTTGTTGCCATGATGTCCACATCGGGAACTCCGAATCTTTGGCAAATCTCTTGGAACACCTGGGGGTGAAGAGACCACTCTCCCGGGAGTAACTGTTGACGACTCAAAAAATCTGCTTGAGAATTGTCTATCCCTGGGATGAACACTGCTGAGATGCAGGGTACATGGGCTTCGGCCCATGAGAAAATCAGGTTTACTTCCCTTTGAGCCGCTAGGCTCCTTGTGCCCCCCTGATGGTTTATGTATGCCACCGCCGTGGCATTGTCGGACTGTATCCTTACTGGCAGACCCTGCAGGGGGAGAGTCCAGGCGACCAGGGCCAACCGAGCAGCTCTGATCTCTAGGACATTGATGGGAAGCAGACTTTCTGCCTCTGACCACTGTCCCTGCTGGGTCCGTTTTCCTAAGATTGCCCCCCAACCTGTTAGGCTGGCATCTGTGTTTACTATTTTCCACGAGATGGGGCAAAAGGTTTTCCCTTTTGATAATTTTTGAGGGATCAGCCACCAGTACAGGCTGCGCCTGACTCCTGGGGAAAGAACTAATGGACGGTCTAATGCCTGTATGGACTTGTTCCAGGCAGAGAGAATAGCTGCCTGCAGAGTTCTGGTATGGATCTGGGCATAGGGCGCTGCTTCGAAGGCGGCCACCATCTTTCCCAGCAGTCGCATGCATAGGCGAATAGTCGGCTTCTTTTTTCCTAAGACTATTTGAATCGTTTGAATCAACGACCTGATCCTCTTTTGAGGTAAAAATACCCTCTGGCATTCTGTATCTAACCGAAAGCCTAGATATTCCAACTGTCTTGTGGGTTGTAACCTTGATTTTTCTTGGTTCACAATCCACCCGAACTCTTCTAGATGCCGCACTGTGCGGACTACTGCATGATTGAGGTTGGAAGCTGATCTGTCGATAACCAGGAGATCGTCCAGGTATGCCAGGACCAAGATGCCTTCTGTCCTTAGGACGGCTAGCACCGGGGCTAACACCTTTGTGAATACCCGTGGAGCTGTTGCCAACCCGAAAGGGAGGGCTACGAACTGGTAATGACTTTGATTTATCGTAAAACGAAGAAACTTGTGATGTGCTGGGTAAATCGGCACATGCAGATATGCATCCTTTATGTCTATAGATGCTAGGAAGTCGCCCTGATGCAGGCTGGCTGTCACTGAACGTATGGAGTCCATACGAAAGGTCTGAATCCTTAGAAAGCGATTTAGGCGTTTGAGGTCTAATATAGGCCTGACGTCGCCATTGGGTTTTGGTATAACAAAAAGGTTGGAGTAGAATCCCAGACCCCTTTCTTGGGTTGGTACTTCTACAATTACTCCTTGGAGCGAGAGGCGATCCAACGCCTTTACGAGAGAGGCCCTCTTTAACGGGTCGCTTGGAAGACTTGACCCCTGAAAATGAGGAGGGGGGATTTCTCGAAACTCTAGTTTGTAGCCTGAGGCTACTACGGACCGAACCCAAGCATCGGGAATTCTGGCCTTCCAGACTTCGGAGAAAAACTGAAGTCTCCCCCCCACCCAAGAGAGTGGGGGCGCCCCTTCATGAATCTGACTTGATGACTGGTTTAGCCGGCTTGCGAGACCAGGGCCTCTTGTTTGCCGCGGCTTGTCCCTGTGGGCGGCTATTAACTGCTGAACGCCCGGGAGGCCGTCGATACTGACGGGAAGTCGAAGGGGCCGAGCCTGCAATGGCCTGTCGTTTAAACGTGGGCCCACGCGGTCTTTTCTTGACCGGTAAGGAAGTACTTTTTCCACTTGATATGGTGTGGATATATTTATCTAGGTCTTCCCCGAATAGTCTTCCCCCATGAAAGGGAAACCCTGCTAAAAGCTTTTTGCAGGGTGCCTCTGCTGACCAGTTCTTTAGCCACAAAAGACGACGCATGTGAACCATCAGTAGAGATGAACGGGATGCCTGTTGGATGGAGTCCTTAATAGCATCTATTGCAAAGCAGAGAGCCCTAGGGAATTCTGCTAATTCATGAGTATGCTGAGCCGGCATGTCCTTTAATATATGTTTTGCCTGATCCTTCAGGGCCTGACAAACACCAATGGCTGCTACTGCTGGCTGAACCATGGCACCTACTGAGGTGAAAGCTGCTTTCAGTAGGGTCTCGAATTTTTTGTCGACCGGATCCTTGAACATATGGACATTTTCAACCGGACAAGTCAGGGATTTATTCACGCAGGAAATGGCCGCGTCCACTGTAGGGAGTGCCCATTTCTTTACATATTCCTCTTCCATAGGGTAGAGAATAGAGAATCTTTTAGGAGGGACAAAGATTCTATCAGGTCGAGCCCAATCCTGGTAAATCACGTTCCGCAGAAGGGGGTGCATTGGAAAAGACGCACAAGTTAATGGAGCCTTTAAAGAACCCAATGAGGATACCTCCGGGGCTACTAGTTCTGGCACTGGAAGTTTAAAGGCAGTGCGAACCATATCTGTCAAAGACTGGATCCACAGGCTCTCCGCTTGAGAGGCCGAAAAATATTCATCTATAGTGGAATTTTCCCTGTCTGAACCGTCGGGACTTGGGTCTGCCTGATCCCCTTGTGGGTCCCGTTCCTCTGAAGAGGAGACCTCCGCATCTGAAAACCCCACACTGGGTGAGGGGGATCTAGCCCGCTTGCTACTTGGGCAAGGACGGGAAAACAACGCAGTTAACCTTTTCTCTAGCCCACTCATGGTGGCTGCTAGCATTTCTTCCGTCACGTAAACGGGAATGGGTGGATCGGGGGCCGCCTCTGCCCCCAGCACCCCCAATGGCTCTTGTACTATGCCACTCGGTGTCCTGACTGGCGAGGGTGGGGCCGTAGAAGCCTGGCCCAAATCCTCTGACCCCGATGGAGACCCCTTTTGCTTTTTGGCACCTTTAGCAGCCTTGGCTGGTCCAGATCCCTTTGGAGCCATTGTACAACCTTGGGTCACCCCTATAGCCAACACCTGACTGTTGCAGCTAGGAGTAACCAATATGAGGGCAGGTATGAGGAAATTGAAAAAGAACTAATTTCTCTCTTTTTCTTTTTTTTTTTTTTTTTTACCCGCCTGGGAGGTGGCAATACTGAGGAAACCTGTGAGTATTGACACACCAATGCCCGTTAGCCGGAGTCCAAGGTAGACTCAGATACTGCTGGATCTAAGGCTGAGTCCCTTTAAGCAAAAAACTTTCTTTTTTTTTTTTTTTTCTGGTCAATAGTGGACCTAAGTCCTAGACCTGAAGATCCACAAAACCGCCACTAGGTGTCCCCTGTGTGGCCAAAAGACCCAGCTGCACGCTCTGTATCCTTTCTTCCTCTGCCTCCAGGAGGGAAAGACCAGCCAGAGAAAAGTTTTCCCTTTAAACAGACCCTGACGCTGCTGGCCCGCCCCCCCCCGACGCACGCCGACGATATAAAAGGCGGCGTGCACGCGCGCGCGCGCGCACACACGCGCGCACAATCGCGCGCACCACGCTGAAACCACATGGAGGAAGCAGAGCAGAGGAACAACATGGACCAGCGTTATGCAGCACCAACAGACACCAGGTAAGCACTAATCTTATTGTAGTGCACACACAGCGAGGAAGCTGTCCACATGGGTTTCCTAAGAAACAGGAGTTTTTACCAGCAATTTCCTCATTAAAACATGTGGGGTTGCAGTATCAGTGTTAACAGGCAGACCTGGGGTGAGTAGCAAACATATAACTTACACAAGTATACATATATCTACATGTTATCTGGGTAAACATTAGTATCCCATCCTGCCTCAACAGACATAGTGGAGATAGTGGCTGATGCACAAGCATACTGTTAGCCAACCCAGAACCCCCAGGGGGATACCTACTGTCGAACCAAGTCCCGCAGGTTCCCTCTTACCTGCTCCACGCCGCAGGGTATTGCAAAATGCAAGAGGCCCAATCTTCCCCCATCTCCGTGGGTATTGTCTTGGACCTTCAGGGACCGGGGTCCTGTGTTAAGGAACCCACACCCCTGGCCCTATATAGCATCCTGGCATCAGTAGCGTTTAGTTCTTGGAAGAGACTAAGGCACTGGAGCCCAGAATCCAGCCCTCCAAGGAGAGGCATTATAGGCAAAACCCCACTCCAGCAGGGCCCGGGTACCGTACACCTTGGCTCTGAAGCACTTCGAACGGATCCGGCTAGCTATCCTGGGTCCCGAGACCTCCGAGGGACAGCTAGACGTGACCAACACCTAAGACACTGGCGAAAAAACTAAAGCACTCTCAGTGGGAGGGGGTTATATAGGGAGGAACTTCCTGTGAAGTTGATTACACCAGTGTTCACACCTGAAGGTACCCATATAACCCATATGTAATGACTATGCGCTCTGTGTCCCGTGATGTACGATCAAGAAATAATGTTTTTTTTAACCATCCTCATTAAAGGAGAAGTAGGGCCAAAGCTCCCTTGCACTCCTGTGACCCATTTTTAGCCGCTACCTGCTGATGTTACTCAGCTGGACCAGGCTCTGGATCGATCCCGACTTTAACGTTGGGATCCACCCAGATGCCTGAGGGGCAAGCCGCTGAGAGCCTGAGCCAGCCACTACCACCACCTCCACAGCCCAGCGCTCCCGTGAATGTAGGAGGGGCAGAGCAGAGAGCCAGTATATGACAGTCAAGTTTACTGAAGACTGAGAACCAAGTGTTCAGCGGTCTTTGATCTCTCAGTTCTTGGTCTAGAGGTGGCAGGGGACAGATGCTTTTTAAAATTTCCAAACTTCTCTTTTAAGAGATACAGGATCAGGAACAATTCTGGCACAACTAGGATGTCCAGTCTTCCTGAAGTAGATGTAGCTGAGAGATAAACTTAAAAAGCTCGCACCACAGTCAGACTTCTTTGGATGTACCAGAGGAGGACAGAGAAAAGAAAGTACAATGACCCGGTTGAAGGGAGGAAACCACCTTTGGGAGAAAAGAGATCTGTGTACCTCCTTCACTCTCAGTGGGGCAGGGAAGCCACATGTCTAAAGCATACTGCACTGATCTCTGCCGATCCTCCTCTTCTGTCCAACCCAGGCGCTTTTATGTGACATCATGTTGGATGGATTGGTGAGGAGGAGGGCCAGCAGGGATCATCATGCCAGAGGAATGTGTCACCACCACATCCCTGCTCTGCATATGGGTACAATCACTGCCTATCTGATGCTTTTACACTGACCTACCTGACTCCTGTACACCGCCCTGTTGAGCTCTATCCTCCACTGTGCTGACCCCTGTACACTGCCTTACATAGTTATTGTGTCTGTACCCAGCCCAAAAAACAAATTACCCCTTTACACTGGCCTACAAGTTTTTTTAGCATCAGGCATCTATTTCACAGATTGCAAGGCATCCTCCTGGTCCACCGTTCACACATTTGCCAGGTTTTACCAGGTGGACAGTCAAACATCTTCTGATGCCAGTTTTTGTCTTAAGGTGCTTCAAGTTGCTTTGTGAGTTTTTCTGGGCCTTGCCTTGACCCATTGGCTACATAGACCTGTTAGTGATTCTTTGCTGTGTTGCCTTTGAATAGCATACGTCCTGTAATATTCAATCAAGAAAACTGGATGTTTGCCTTACTGGTACAACCCTTTACTTGGAGTACATTACAGGACTTAGGCCTCCTCCATTCAGTTTTTTTTTATAATTCACTCGTAGTACTGCTTGCTAAAAAAAACAGAGGCTTGATAAGAGAGGAAGGAGTTATAGAGGGATGTCCTTAAAGCTTTGTTTGCCATTGTCCAATCAACTGCATAACCCAATGGCCACAGACTTGAAGAGCCTGTGTTTTTTAATGTTCTCCAATAAAAAAGGATTTGAATGGTAAAACACAATCCAGCAGAACTTACCCTCTCCATGCTCTTGTTCTGTCACAAGCATTCTCCTCTGTGGTCCAGTGTCAGTCTTCTTCCATGTTTAATGATGCCCAGGAGTGAGTTCAGGGTGTTAAGGACCAACCAGATGTGACAACACTGAAGAAATTACACTTTGCTACAATGTAAAGTAGCGAGTGTACAGCTTGTATAACAGTGTCAACTTGCTGTCCCCTCAAAATAACTCAACACACAACCATTAATGTCTAAACCGCTGGCAACAAAAGTGAGTACACCCCTAAATGTTTTTTTTTAATTGTATTTTACTGTAAATATGAGATCTGAGGTCTTTTTGACCCCAGATCTTTAAGAGGTCCTGTCATGCTTTTCTACTATTACAAAGGATGTGTATATCAGCATATCCCTGCCGTGAACCATTGTACAATCACAGTGGGTGTCTGTGGTGGTGAGAGCACAAATACACATGTCCATTTAAATGGGGCCTTATGCAGAAGTGCACATCTAGAAATTGAATGCTGGTAAATCCACTGATGACAAGAAACTGTAAGGAAAGACAAGGTGAGCATAGTAGTCACATTAGCTGTCACTGCTCTGCATGCTCTTCCCTACAATGGAGGGAGTGCCTCCACCACTTATGATTCGCCCAGTACAGTGACTGTTTCCTGGGGAGTTTAGCTTAGGATCCAAACACACCTGAGCTCTTTCCCTATTTTCACTATTCAGTCACGTCACATCTCCGAGTCAACCAAGTCACTACTGGAAGATTTCCCTCTGCCATATGCTGTGATTGCAAATAGATCTATAATGCCACACTCTGATCAATGTATAAAGGAGAAGTCCAGCCTGAGCTCATTAGGCTGGGCTTCTCCTATGGGTCAAGGAATGCAATTCATTTTGCTATCCTGTCACCCGTTTTCAGCTAAGAGTGGTCTGAAGTCTGCTCTCTGCTGAAGTCACGAATATCAGTCCTGGCAACGTGTCACCACCACCATATAGTCTGGATCTGCCAGCTGCTTGGACTGACACCCATCACAGCCTCTAAGCGAGCCACTTAGAACCTGAGGCAGCCACTCCCTGCCTCTCCACAGCTCAGCGATCAAATGAGGGCGGGGGAGCAGAACGGAGAGCTGCTGATTGACAGCCAGCAGATCTCTGCTTGGGGATCTGCAGCTGCATCCACCTAGATAAGTAAGTGATTGTAAAGTCTCGTGTTTTTTGTTTTCTATAAAAATAACAAACATGTCTATACTTACCTGCTCTGTGCAGTGGTTTTGCACAGAGCAGCCCAGAGCCTCCTCTTTTTGGGTCCCTCTTCGGGGGTTCGTGGCCCCTCCCTCCTGTTTAGTGCCCCCACAGCAAGCAACTTGCTATGGGGGCACCCAAGCAAAATCACAGCTCCCTGTGTCTATTCAGACACAGAGCCTCAAACCCAGACCCAGCACCGCCCCGTCACCCCTGATTGGCTATCTGACTTTGACAGCAGCGGGAGCCAATGGCGCTGCTGCTGTCTTAGCCAATCTGGATGGAGAATCTCGGATGGCTGAGACACTTGTGGACAGAGAGGGACATCAGGTAAGCTTTTTATCTTAATGCATTAAGATTAAAAAAAACGTCTGCCTTTACAACCCCTTTACATTCTCCTGCCTGTAAACGCCTATGTGTGCAAGACCACATAGGCTAACATAAAGAGGCGTTTAGAGGCAGAAAAAAAGAATGTCACACCGTTAAAGTGGGGATTTTGGCACCCAGTATGTATGAGGCCTCAAGTGAAACATTGCTTTGTCCAGCAACAGGTTTACGTTTCTGCAGCCCCTCCTCCAGCTGTACATTGTTACCCTTCTTTACTGCTTTGTGTTGCTCTTCTTTGCTCCCAGGCTGGGTGGCCTTCTAGTCAGTGTGTGTTCTGCTCAGGGTACATACATAGCGTTGTCTTGTTGTCGGACAAAACACATTGCATATCAATGACACAGGGGAGTAAAAGCAGCCAACGTTGTTTTCACTTCCAACCAAAGCCATCAGGGGTGCATGGGACTTTATCTGACATGCTCCAGGGCTCATACTTGGTGATATGCCATTTAGGTACCCGGCACTGACATGCTGGGAAAACTTCAGGTCCTATATAAGATTTTACCCTGCACTTCTTCTCTTAGCTCACAGCAGCCAACTGGTGCAGCTCTGGAGGGCACTTATTCAGTCCTTATTCATGTCTGAGCATTTTGAACCTTCAGCAGAAGCATTTCAATGCTCAGCACTGGAGTTTCCATTATATTTAATGGGGCCCATTCACACCTGAGCATAGTTAATCTTATCACTCGTACAGTGCAACAGTTTCATTTGGAGCAGAGCTGTGCGTTTTGACCCCAGTAGATTTCATTGGGAAATCCTGAGGCTATCAGCACTGTTGCTCACACAGGTGTCTGTTTATCTTATGTCCTCCAGTTAAGAGAACAGTCAGCATTGGCTCTGCCAGACGATGTGATGTTGACTATCTAGGTCAGGGGGTGCCCAACCTTTTGAAGAGTGAGGGCCACTTAAGCAACTTGGTAACCAGTCGAGGGCCACAATGAGTGGAGCGGTGGATGATAAGTCACGGCTACTCTATAGGCCCTCCCGATCCACCCAGATGAAAGGAGACAAATTTAATTCTGTTTTTCACGGGTGCAGAGTAGTGCACCTGTGTCTATCCTGCGGGTTAGCTGAACTTTGCCACAGATTCCACCTGTGGCAAAATCCGGCGCTGTAGAGGAAGCATCAGTTTATGGGGCTCTGCTCCACAGCAGCTTCCTTCCTCTACCACCAGCTTCATTCACAACACTGATGCTGTTGTATGGCGGGATGGCAACCTGCGATCTGGGCTTGCCAACCCACCATTCCAGAGCAGGAGGTCGCGGGCCACATCAGAGGGCTCAGCGGGCCACTGGTTGGCCACCCCTGGTCTAGGTGTTACAACGATTTAGATTGTGTTTTTTTATTTCTGAAGGTTCAAGATCAAACACTAAAGTTAGTCCAATTTTGTATACTATGAAAGATAATGTTATGCAGAGTAAATAGATACCCAACATGTCACACTTTAAAATTGCACCCACTCATAGAATGGCACCAAGCTTAAAGCGGATCTCCGCCGAAAGAAAAAAAAAATTAAAAGCCGACAGCTACAAATACTGCAGCTGCTGACTTTTAATATTGGGGAACTTACCTGTCCTGGAGTCCAGCGACGTCGGCAGCAGAGGACGAGCGATCACTCGTCACTCTGCTGCCCCCACTGCCATCCTCGGTGAGGGAATCAGGCAGTGAAGCGATCCGGCTTCACTGCCCGATTCCCTACAACACATGCGCGAGTCGCTCAGCACCATCCTCACTGGTCCCCGTTTTGTTCTGGGAGCCGAGTGTTTCCCAGAACACAGCGGGCAGGCGTGGGAAGTAACTTTTTTACCCTGAAAAATAGAGGGTAAACTCTGCCTGCGTGTTATACAATGATAAGACGATAAATACAGCGTAAAAAATAAATAAAAATTAAATCCACCATACTGTCGATGTCAGCAGTATGCTGGACGTAACGGTATATAGATGTTTTAGGGTGAACCCCCGCTTTAAGGAACCCAACCTTGCCATTTCGTTCTGGATAATGTCCTCAATATAGCCCTTTAGTAGGAACCTGTCAGCCAAAATATTAGACTGTGCCAAATAATCATTATCGAAGGTACAGTTTCGTCTGAGACGAATAAACGGTCCCCTGGGTATGTTGCACAGCCAGCTTTTATAGGTGGCAGCTATCCAACGGGATATAACCGCTTCTATCGGACTTCATTACTTTGACTATGCAAGTTAGGAAAGTCACAGTAAAGTCATAATTCTTTAACTGACAATTTTTAAGGTCAGAAGACTCAAAGTAGTAAAGCCAAATTGTTAGTATGACAGCCAGGCAATTGACACAGTCAGCAATGAAGGCTTATCTGTTCTTCTTAATACAGGCTTCCTTAAAGTTAAAAATAAAGCATACCTGCAAAGAAAATACTTATGCTTACCTCCACTTATCTTGGGAAGACAGCAGAATTAAGCAACAAAAAGGGGTAATAATGCTTTTCCTAAAAAGTTTTATTATTATTATAGGTAACCGATATAACACGGTAAATTTTCGCAGCGTCTTACACATATTGATTGTACATTCATGTCAGTCCCTACCCTCAAAAGAGTGTATCCAAAAAGGTCCCCAATTCATATACTAGAGCCAATTTAGACAGGAGCCAAATAACTACTAGCAGGTCTTTAGACGACAGAAGGAAACCGGAAAATCCCCAGAGGAGACCCATGCAGGCATATAGAGAACATGCAAACTCCAGGCAGGTAGTGCCATGGTTCGGATTCCAACCGACAACCCTATTACTGCTAGGCGGAAGTGCAAAACAAAAGAAAGGATTCCTCTGGACAGCCGCACTCCAAACAAAAGTTGCCTTTATTGTAAAAATCCAAGATAGAAAAACAGCACTACATGTCACAGCATACCGGCAGAGCTGACGCGTTTCACACTGTATTTAGTGTTTAATTATAGCTATGAATAAACACTAAATACAGTGTGAAACGGGTCAGCTCTGCCGGTATTCTGTGACATGCAGTGCCGTTTTTCTATCTTGGATTTTTACAATAAAGGCAACTTTTGTTTGGAGTGCGGCTGTCTTTTATTTTGCAATCTCATATGCAACACCTCTCTTTATTGGTTTGTTTCCCCATCAGAGAGATTCACCCTCTTTATTACCTAGACTGAAAGAAGATCCTCAATTTTGGGTTGTCATCATTAGAACAGAAATAAATGGCAAGTCTTCAAAAATGGGAACACTAGTTCTGGAGACAAACATGGATTACCTCACTTTTGGCTATGGGACAAAAAGTAAATCTCGATGGGACAAAATGAAAAAAAAAAGTTTTTATCTTTAATTCTAGTTTAAGAAGGGGAAAAGAGGGGATGGGCATATTAATATTTTTATAAGTTTCCCCCTAATAGGTTTATTAAAGTGAGGGAGTCATTTTTCAAAGCACTTTTTTTTTTTTTTAACCATTACAATGCTTTATCGCACATTCAGGATTTGTACAGAATTCTATAAATAAGAATGCATTCTTCAAGACACTTTACTATTCACTATGTAACTGCAAAATAGACGCGGTTAATGTATATTTAAAAAGGAGGCAAAAATGAGAGCTTGGGAATTATAAATAAAACTTTATTACTCAAAATGAAAAAAAAAAAAGAAACAGAGAAAGACATTTCCAGACTAAAAATGACACACTTATAAAATATATAACTTTATTAAATATGTGCATATAGCTCACACTATAATTTTTAAAGAGACTTTTTTTTTTTTTGTTTTGTAAAATAACCTATAAATCAATTGTACATATTCCCCAGCATCCCTAATATTAAACGTAGCAACCAAACATAGTATTTCTATGTACTTGTCACAAACAATGCCATCTTATGATATGATCCGTGCAATGTGCTAGCCATAAGCAATGAGAATATTAGAAATGTAATAGTGGCGTTTGCAAAACACAAAGTGGAAAAATCATAAAAGAAAGGTGTTTACAAGGAAAGTCTAATAAATTCCTTAAAATTCACAACATTTTGTACCAGGTAACAAGAATATTTTGTTCTTGATTAAAATTGGCTGCTATTTGTACAAGGGCTGCTCACAGGCAATTCAATAGCTTATTTTAATGAACTATACAAAATTATGGAAGTTTAGATTTCTAACTGGATTTCATACTGTGCGTGTGAGAATTATCAGCTCTGCTTACTTTTTCAAGAGTCATTTTTATCATCAGTGCTGGGCAGCCTTTGATTTAAAGTAAAACTATAGGTAAAACTTTATTTTCATTTTGGATAGAGTAAAGGAGGGTTATAAACCTTGTAATGTTTATTTTTGTCCTCTTTTTCCTATTGCAGATATTTCCCTCAACTTCCTGTCCCATAGCCAAACAGGAAGTGAGAGGAAAACCCTGCAAATTAAGGGAAATCCTTGGGCACCCTCAGGTCACCAGAACGAGTCCCCATGGGAAAATTTCTCTTCTATTACTTTTCTGGGGACAACCTAAAATTTGGCATTTTCTTTTAGTTTCACGTTCAATGATAATGGTAAACCGGACAAACAGGGGAAGGTCTTCTTAACGGGAACACAGGCAGCAATAAAAATTTACCAGGAATCGAATCCCTCTCAACACTACCTAAATAAAAAAATAAAGTTTTGCCTTTAGTTATATTTTAAGGGATAATAGGGGGTTTAGATTACCATGCAGGTCTTATGTTAACAGTTTATTACTGTTGCATTCTAAAGCCAAACTCCAGCCCAAACTTAGTTTTTTTAGCTTTGGACAGAGCGTAGACAGGCGTTAGAATCTTGTGTTTTTTGCTGCTCCCTTTAAATTTCCTGTCTGTTCTTATTTTGTGTCCTATAGGGAGAAAGCAAGGGGTATGTATAATCAGTCTAGAAACAGACAGCAAGAAACCCAGCTGATGTTCTAACTATTCCCAATGCAAACAAATGTTTGGGCTGGATTTGTATTTTAGACCTCATGTACACTGGGTATTAAAACTGCCCCTTAAGAGTATTTGACTTTTTTTTCTGCCTCTAAATGCCCCCATGTCCATGCACCCATAGGCGTTTAGAGGCACAAAAAAAATAAAAAATCCACTGCCAGCTCATTCAGGAGCAGCAGCATTTTGGCAGAAAAAAAAGTCTGAGACGCCTAAATGCGTGTTAAACACCCTTACAAAAACATGGCTTTAGGCGCCGCTTTCCTTCCTTCCAGGAGAAAGGCATTCAGGACAGATGGGCAAACGCTCAGTGTGCATGAGGCTTTAAAATGCTGTTTATATTTTAACACACTACACCAAGAAATCCAGAAAGCCTGCATAAGAACAATTAGGAGTGTGAGTGTTGACTTCCACATGTTTTAATAAAAAATACCACCTCATAAAATGCTATCTATTACACATTTGTGTCAACCTATGCTGGCTATTCCAGCCAAATAAAGAAGCGACGCGTGGATTTTTTAGTCAGAAATTGTAAGTAGATGCAATCTTTTGAAATAAACACTTGGCACTTAAACAGACTTATGGTTTGTCTGCACAATCTTTAAAATATTGTGATTAAGCATGGTGCATCTCTATACATTCAAAAACTATTAAACACCCATGCATGTCTCTTACCTACAAAAGTTACATAAACTGTGGTTATGGAAAACTCTTGAAGGCATAAAAAAGTATTTTCTCTTTCGTCCATGGACGGACACAGCTTCCTTATAATCTTGACTATAGGGTTAAGTTCCGTCTATCAGGAGAGGTCCTCTACTGATAGATGGAACATAACCCTACAGTCAAGATTATAAGGAAGCGGTGTCCGTCCATTGATGAAAGAGAAAAGGATTTTACGGCGAGTACAAAAATCCTATTTTTCTGTATATTCAAGTCATTAAGCCACTTTTTAATTCCGCTTGTGGCATGACCTAAAAATTGGTGTCTTTGTTCTGAACTGCTACATGCCAGATTAATGCTGAAATAAGGCTTGCCATTGGTGTGCTGCTGAAAGGAGAGACGAGAGGAGCTTAGAAAACGGGGGAGTACATAGTGGGTGTTATCAGTGTAAAGACGCTTTCTATTTACCCAAGGCTGATGCTAGAGGTGCAACAGTGGCACAGAATCTGCAGAACTGCAAGCATTGAAAAGTGCAGCCACCACCCTCATTATGCAGTCATACAGAACACAAGAACATGAGTATCACTTTACATTTGTTAGGTAGGTTAAAGAAATCCCATGCGTTTCAATTTTGGTACTTCGTAGTTTGGCAAGAATTGGCATTTAACCAAGAATACGCTTTGCAAAGTGTTCTTTCTGTTCCCAGATAATTAAAGATTACCTTTTAACATACATTTCAAGGCTGCTACAACCTACTGTTTTACATATATTATGAGAATTTCATTGCTAGTCTAAGCAGTCTTTTTTAAATACTGCATTAAAACAAAAGCAATAATTGTCCATTCCAAGCTGTAAAATATTGACCAATGAAACATGTAAAAATGCAGAAAACATCAGACCTTAATCAATAAAAGGGTTCTTCTTAAAAATACTGCTGACAGTTAAATCTAGTACGCACAGGACAAATGTTGGGCAACATTAGCCAGTTTAATGAAAACCATCAGACAAATCAGCCGGTCGGCTTCTGTCAGACGTGTATGCTGGAAAACCAGCAGCTAACCGACTCCAAATCAGCGCTCTCAGCCAATGGCGGATGGGTGGTCCCCCTGTCAGAACACAATAGCACAGCAGGGGAGATTGCTGTACCAACATTGGATTGTTAGTTCAGCAGGCCCAATCTGAACTGCCCTGTGAACCAGGGTCAAAGCCCAAAGGTTTATGAGCTGTAACAATGTTACTAGCTCATGCAATTTACAATCTGCCCACAAATGGACAAGAGATTTATATCGTAAGTTAGTGCAACCTCATTTTGATAATGAATTTGTTCATGTGCAAGGAAAAAAACAAAGCTGCTCTCTTTCACTTAATGACAGTGTCATCACTTATCTATTTCACAGAAAGGAACATCTATTCAGGCAAAGTGCATAATAGTAGTTATAAATGTATATTTATCACAACCTTACCAAAATAAAGGCAATTCGTTGATTGCACCATGGAGTGTTTGAAGAGGAGACAACAAAATAGTATTCTCCGTTAGGGTGTCAAGTCTCCTTGTGGCTCGTGTATGAAAATATTGGATTGCTTCTGCAAGCTTTGTGCTTTGTCTGATGACTGAAAAGTATCATCATGGATCTGAAGGACGTCAGACTTGCCATCTTCACACACATCGGAGATGCTGCCAACATGGAAGTCAGAGCTAAATGAACTGTTGGTGATTTCAGGTTTACTTTCTTCAGTTACATCACTGTAATTCATGTTGTTATCTGCTTGCTCCAATTCTTCTACCGTGTCCAAATACTGCTGCAGAAGGCTGCTGTCGTGCTCACTGTTGGAATTATCCTTGCTGCTTTCATTGTGCACTTCAACAGCTGAATCTTGGTCCACTGGGCAGTTAGGTTCTTTCTGATGGCAAGGTCTCACCGTCTCCAGGGATTGCTCAGTAGATACACTGACCTCAGTTGAACTTTTTTCCTGATGAAAGTCATGCTCTACATTAATGGAATGAAAACCAGAGTCTGGGATGTCAGGGGAAGTTTTTCTATTCTCCTTTTCAGCAAGAGTTGCAGCAGAATCCGAATGATGCTCTAGTACTTCAGATGAGCAGTCTTGGACACTGGACAATGGTCGCTCAAACATACTGAAGCCCTCAATCCGAGCATTTACTTCGTTCTGCCATTCTTTAAGGGACCGGACCTGAAAATGTGAAAATAAAATAAACAATCAAGTCTGAATACAGAAGGGCAAATCGAGACTGAAAATTACATTTCGGTAATACGTAAAAGGTTAAAATTCTGCAGGTTATGGAAAGGATGAAGGGCGGTTTCACATTTATGGGACAGTCCAGTGTACCCATGGTTTTTATGTGGGTTACCCATAGTCTTCCATTAGATTGCATGTTTTTGGTGCATTTTCTGAAAGTACCGCAAAAATGCAGCATACAGGACTTTTAGGGCGCTTTCAGAAAACGCACAATTTTTTTTTGCAATCTAATAGTAGTCTATAGGAAACTGCAGCTACCCTGCACTGCACCCAAATGGCAGCGAGGCAGCGTATAATTGCCTTATTGAAGAAAAATATCTACATTTCTATTTGTTTGCATAAAACAGAAGATCTGCAAAAAAAATAGGCACTGCACAAAAAGAAACAAAATCCAAAACATACATTACATTACAAGGTGGCAAATCATGTTTGCATACACATCTATGTTCTAATAGAAGCTTTGTTTTTTCAAGTAGACCCAAACTTTAAAAGATGAAGATTTGTTATGTACAGAGAACATCTAGAATTGTGAATTGTGCCCTAGTAGTACCCTGAAAAATTTACCTTTCGTCTGGAATCCCTGAAAAATGGCAGTGCCATTCCTGGTATGCGAGTGTATCTAGAAATGCCTGTCTACCACCTTATAGCTGTATACTGCATATGTCATGTGAGATCATCCACCACTGCCTGCAATTGCTTGGCTCATCAAATATGAAGCAAGACTTGGTGATGTCACTATCGTGTTGGAAAAGAATCTGCACTACATACCTCTCCCTGCATCCGATTCTTTCTTTCTGTGGATCTCTGCTCTGCTTTGCTTTCCTTCTTTCCTGCATAGTAGTGTCTGCATGTTATTACGCCAATACTGCAATTTGGGCTGCCTCGGAGAGAACAGAGAGGGGGGCGAGATGAGCCCTGTCAGATTACATACAGCAAGAATCTCCTGTTTACTCAGCGGCCTCTGTAATTGAAAGTCCCATCTCTTGGGCCGGCCAGTGTTCTGGCTATCATAAAAAGCCGGTCCAGGAGGCAGGAATTTGTATTAAAGAGGCCACTGAGTAAACAGGAGATTCTCGCTGTATGTAATCTGACGGCGCTCATCCCATCCCCTCTCCCTGAGATGGGCATTAATCAGGCTGCATTCATGGCAATGGCAAGGCTGCAGATGGGCAATGGTGAAGCTGCAGAAGGGCATTGATCAAGCTGCATTGATGGGCAATTGTGAGGCTGCGGATGGGCACTGATCAGGCTGCATTGATAGGAAATTGTGAAGCTGCAGATGGGAATTAATCAAGCTGCATTGATGGGCAATTTAGAGGCTGCAGATGGGCATTGATCAGGCTGCATTGTTGGGAACCAAACCTTTTTTGCTTTAAAGTTCTTTATTGAATTTTTTTTTCCCCTGAAACGCCCCTCTTAAAATTAAGGTGCGCGTTATATGCCGATAAATACGGTAGTTACTGGCCTGTAATTCATACATGTGTATCGTGATCATTTATTCTGGACCAATCAGTGAAGAACAAAAAAAGCCCAACTATCTGAAACAAGTCGGCAATGGCAGCTCCTATATTTTTGTGTCTTGACAGATTCTATTTAGTTAAATATTGAATATGAAAATCTCTCAACTAAGCTTGGTTTTCTTTTTTAATAATATACTACAAACATGTAAAGGTTTATTGGAACCCTAGTGTAGTAGTATGGTAACACATTGCCACACGGTGGTGTAATTAAGGTACTACCTGAAGTATTATACACTAAACTCGTTGACAGATTTGTGTCATTTGTTTTCCTCTTCTGGCTTTACAAAGTTATAGGAAACGATCAGTCTTTATCAATGCGTGTAGGTTTAGTCCTGCTAGCAGCATCTTTGGAGCTCTGTGTATACTGCCCCTACCCATTGAAATCAGTGGGGTACCACGGCTATACCACCAGCAAAGTGCCTCTGCAGAGATGCTTTGCGGTAGTTAACGCTTTTTTGGTCGCTAGCGGGGGGTAAAACCGCCCCACTAGCAGCTCAATAGCACTGCAAAATTTCACACTGGGGCGGCATTGGTGGTAAAGCGCCGCTAGGGAAAAAAAAACCTGCCTCGAAACGTATCAGAGGCTCTTTCATCTGCCTGTTGCATAACAGACCCCCTCTGTGTTACACATTGTGGGATGTTTGTTGTATGTGAAGTTTTCTATATATTATATATTTATATATAAAAATAGTCAAAAAAAAAAGAAAAGAAATCGCTCAGCATGTGCCTGTATAGTCCCACACAAGAGGGTTCTCTAGGTACGACTTATTGGAATAATGGCACATTCAAACACCATACCATTATTGAATGGACTGTTATTTTTATAACTTCAACAGACCAAGCTCTAAAAAAGCTTTTACAGTGCTTTACAAGCACATCCTAAATGCTTTTCATAAGGGTTACTTTTAAAGACCTGTGACGTTGAAGCAGATGGAGCTTTCGGTTTATCTCCCTCCTAAACTTAGCCACTCTTTAAGAAAAAGAAGAGAAAGAAGCGAGAGAAGAAAGGAGGAAGAAGAAGAAAAGCCCCCACAAAAAACATTTATTTATAGTACTGTATTCAAAAGCTAAAGCTCCAACCAACACCCCTAACTAAAAGGGTTGCTTTAGTGACCCAACTTGCTTCTAAAGTAGTATGTTCCAGTGCTGTGCAGGCAGATGGATCCTGTAGAAAGCTTTTGTGCGGGGATATCCAGTCTTCTTCCTGTCACCAAAAAGCATGCGGATCTGCTTACCGGAACAAGAGGGTTCCTTAATTCCTTAATTACAGGGGAAACTGCTGGGCTCCTTGAGAAGTGGACAGCCTGGTATGGATCATCCCCTTAATCAGTGACTCCAATGGTGATGTTTAACATGTAATTGGAAAGAGGCATCCTGCTATACACTACATGCGACTTGTGGTCCACTGTAATTAAGGGACCCTCTCGTTTCGGCAAGCAGATTCGGATGCTTTTTGGTGGAGGTCTACATTGGATTATCACCTATCAACACAAGTCATAATGTATTGCGCAAGCTCACATTAATTAGGACTTTTTTTCACCTGGGTGGAGGAGGACTTGAACCCCCCTTTTTTCCTTCTTTGTTGTTTTCAGATCATTTGGACTTATTTTTGTTTTGACATTTTACTAGCCTTTTCTGGTTTTGGAGAACCAAAGGCTTTTGTCACATATGAAGATACATGCATGAATCCACAATCATATGTTTTGGGTTTGATTAGTGTTTTCTTTTAACTCAATTTATACGTTTATGCACTAAATACCGCATTTATGTATTTTGTTTATTAGTCATTAGCGCAATTTTTTCCTTTTTTTACCACTATACACAGAAGATTTCTTCAGGATCCAGTACATTAAAGTATAAAGAATGTTGTTTTGGCTAAACTTCAGCCAAAAACTATAGCTTTCCCTTAAAATGATGAGCGCAATTTCTAAGAAACATACAAATCATTTATGCAAGATTGCATTTCCATTTACAGAGCTACAGTTATACCTGTTCCCATAAATATTTCACAGCTTCTGCTTGTACAAGTCGTTCCATTTTCTCCTCATCTTTCTCTTTCTTCAACCTACAGAACAAAAATAACATTTCTAACATCAAAACAAGTTTTCAGAACAGAGATTCAATGCGCAACAACAGTTTTATATAAAGGATTTGACATTCCAAAAATTCCAGACATTTGTGAAGTTCTGCCTATCCTCTGACTTCTCATCTACATGCCTGGTCCAGGTTAATGACCATAGTATTGATGCCGAACACAGTCAGGCAAATGTAATATTTAGAAGGTTATTAATGGTAGCCCTCTGTAGCTCTCAGCACAAATTTAAGTCATAATGCCTTGCTGTCAGCACTGCTGCCTCAAAGCCTTTTGATTTGTTTGACAGAGTTTTGCATTCCTGTACTAGTCAAAAAGAATGCAACGCCTGCTTGTAGCGGGTCAAATGCAGAAGGTCAGCAATTGCAGGTCAAATGCACTCGTCGATGAATTGTGGGTGATCTCTGATGTAGACTTTTAATCTACCGGGGATGTTTGAATGTGTGGGAACCTTTTATTAAAGCGGAGCTCCACCCTGATTTTTATTTATTTTCCAAAAATCTAAAAAAAAAAAAAAATTTTTTTTAATGGAAATAAAAATACTCACCCTAAATAGGCTGTTGCTATGCGGAAGTCCCGAATCTGCCCTCATGATCCACGGTGTGGTTTTCTTCCTCCTCCTCTTCTCGGTGTCTTCTTGTGAATGGGCCGCGCTGCATTCTGGGAACTGTGTGCATCCCAGAAAGCAGCCGGACCATTCACAAAGCGCCGCGCTGCTCGCACATGCGCAGTAGGAAACGGGCAGTGAAGCCGCACGGCTTCACTGCCTGTTTCCCTGACTGTGGATGGCGGTGCCGGGATCGAGGATCGGCATCGGCGGGGGACGTCAGCGCGGGCGCCTAGGACAGGTAAGTGTCCTTATTCAAAGTCAGCAGCTACACTGTTAGTAGCTGCCGACTTTGAAAAAAAAAAAAAAATGCGGGTGGAGCTCCGCTTTAATTAATATTATTTTATTTTTGGTTAGGTTATGCAATTGATATATATTTTGATAACGGCTGTGTATAGGTTGCAATTATGTAAGCATTTCATATACTGTACGTGAATGAAATCACAGGTTCACACTTCCACATAGCTGCTAGCACACCCAAAACAGACTTGTACTGACATCCAGTGAGAACCAGGGCACAAGCTTATTCCACACCTACTTCTTAGTACACAGGGCCTATTGCCTAAAATGTAGGGTTTCCCATTAATTTCTGTTTGATTACAGTGGTCATCAGAACAAATATAGGGGTTTACCTTTCCAATGAGGAGACCGACAATAAAAACTTGGTAACAGGTTCTAACCCTTCTAGATTCTATCCAAAAACTAAAAAATGTTTTCCGTCTATGTGCATTCACAAGTTTGTAGCACACACGCACATTAACTCAAAACTACATTGGGCTTTTAACGCTGGATTTTTTTTTTTTTATTTCATTTGGGAATCTTATTTTTTAGAGTTTTTCCTTTCTACCCAAATTAAACTTTTTCCACACACACAAATGACGAAACAAGCTAAAATTACTAAAATGAGAAACAAAAATAGATACCAGATAAAATGTGGCCTCAAGAGTAATTCTGTGGTTTACATTTGACTTAAAAACTGGTTTTTGAATGAAAGGTAGGTTTAAAACAACTACTGCTCATATTACAGCTGCATGCAGTTTCCACCCTAAAAAAAGTTGAAATGTTATAAAGCTTAGAAAAGACCTGTATACGTATTTTAATATTTATTCTTTTCAGGTAATATAAATCTATAAATAGTCTGGCTTTCGCTTACTACACTCTACTAAAACTCACTAATGACTTACTGGCTGCTAAAACCAATGGCCACTACTCTGTACTCCCACTACTCTACTACAGTGTAGAGCAGATAGCGACATCTGTTCCCTATTAAAAATTATTAGCCCCTATGTAACAGTAATGGGGTACTGTGGATTCAGTTCTAGGTAGGTGCAAAGTTCAATTTATTGTTTTTATCCATGCTGACATGGTAAAATGCATAGTTAATGGCCAGCATGACATTTAGGCAAATTGCATTACCAGTAAATTGCTAATGGAAAGTCTTTTAAAATTATGTAATGCTATTTTAGAACAGTAAACAAAGAATGTTAAAGGGGTTGTAGTAAAGGTTTGTTTTTTATTTTCTAAATAGTTTCCTTTAAGCTAGTGCATTGTTCACTTTTCCTTCTAAATGTTTTTTTTTCTTTGTTTGAATTTCTTACTTCCTGTTTCTCCTCAGAAAACTTCACACCATCATCCAAGCGGTGGATAGTCAGCCAGAACAGCTTACTGAACAGCTTACTGAGGAGGAACATGAAGTGAGAAATTCTGACAAAGAAAAAAAAATGAAGGAAGGGAAATTGAAGGAAAAGGTAAGTGAACCAACAATGCACTAACTTAACCACTTGTCACCCGCCCGCCGTCAAATGACAGCGGGCGGAAGACTCCATTGTTCTGACAGGACGTCATATGACGTCCTGTCTTTTAAAGCCGATAGGGGGGGCGTGCACGCGTGCACCCGCCGCTTTGCTGGGATCCAGATGCGCGTGCCCGGCAGCAACGATCGCCGCCGGGCACACGTGATTGCCCAGTAACTGAGCGGGGACGTGGAGTTCTGTGTGTAAACACAGCGCTTCACGTCCTGTCAGGGAGAGAGGAGACCGATCTGTGTCCCCTTCCCCGCCCCCTAGTGGTTAACCCCTTCCCTGCCAGTCAGATTTATACAGTTATCAGGGCATATTTATAGCACTGTTCACTGTATGAATGTGATTGGTCCCAAAAATGTCACAAAAGTGTCCGATGTGTTCGCTATAATGCCGCAATCCCGATAAATAAATAAATAAAAAAATAATAATAAAAAAATAAAAAATGGAAATCGCCGCCATTACTAGTAAAAAAAATAATAATAATAATAATAAAAAAAAAAAAAAAAATATCCCCTATTTTGTAAACGCTATAAATTTTGCGCAAACCAATCGATAAACACTTATTGCATTTATTTTTTTTACCAAAGATGGGTAGAAGAATACGTATCGGCCTAAACTGAGGAAAAAAAATATTTTTATATTTATTTTGGGGAATATTTATTATAGCAAAAAGTAAAAAATATTGATTTTTTTTTTTTCCAAAATAGGTCGCTCTATTTTTGTTTATAGCGCAAAAAATAAAAACCGCAGAGGTGATCAAATACCACCAAAAGAAAGCTCTATTTGTGGGGAAAAAAAAGGACACCAATTTTGTTTGGGAGCCACAACACACGACCGTGCAATTGTCAGTTAAAGCAACGCAGTGCCGGAAACTGAAATTTTGCCTGGGCAGGAAGGGGGTAAAACCTTCTGGAGCTGAAGTGGTTAAATTAACCCATTTAGAAAATAAAAAACTAACCTTTACAACCCCTTTAAACTAAAAGTAAATTTATTTCAACGAATCAGACACTATGTCTAGCCTCTTTTTGAACCCATCCTTGAGAATGTCCCCCTGTGCAGTGGAAAAATTTTGATTTTTAAATGGTAAATACGATTTTTTTTTTTTTACTAAAACAGCAATAGCGTCCTCTTTGAAACCTACCTTATGACTTCTTCACTTAAGAAGACGATATACTCATGCATTCTGCTTAGTCTGATTTCATAGTATACTTCCTTGATTTTGGGATTGTTTTTCCTTGCATAGAAGCCCCTCCAGAGTGACTGAAGTTTTGTAGCGGCTTTGTTCATACAGTTTAGCTTATCGGCATTAGTGTTCTGAAGACAAAATACTTGGCTATTTTCTCCATTGCTGCAATAAGAGTCATCGCTTTTTGGCTTTACATCAGAAGAAGATGTCACGTTATCAGTGAGGCTTGCTTTTACATTCTCATTTAACATCACGGTTTGATTAGTGGGATCGTTTTTACTTTCCACTTCAGATTCTACCTGTTCCTCGTACGAACTTGTGGAGAACCGCTCTGTTTTTTTTCTAGTAAATTCTAACACAGTTTCATTGGCAGCTGCGTCATTTGACAAGCCTGGTACTCTCATTTCTACTGTGGGAGATACCGGGGATAAACCTGGTGCAACAGGCATAAAAGTAGATTCAGAGGAAAGGAGGCTGCAATTTAATTTGTCTTCATCCGTCTGGATATCTTCTAAATAAAGCCTATTATAGTTTGGGGTGCCAGAATGAGCCGGACTAAAGGGAAGGTTTCTTGAAGGATAATCTTCACTGCCACTTGTACCAAGCCAGCTGTTAACTTTCACAGTAGGCTCTAGGGAAAAAATAATAATATAAAAATAGTTCAAGGAAGGAAGACAAAAATATCACATAATATATTATATATAAGGTATACATATGTAAAGGTCACATGCGACCTTACAGAAATCTTAAAAATGGAATGGAAAGAATGCCACATTATAAGTAGAAACAAGTTGAACAACTATTGAAAAATTAAATAGGTGGAGAATGTCTGATGCTGCTATTTCAAACAAGAGTTGGAACTTTAGCAAAGTAAAAATGCTGAAGTCTGGAAAGTCTGCATAAACAAGCCAATTGATGCAAGGTTCAAATGAAAAATAGTCAGAAAATATTGAAATAGACATGGAGCAATAGAGGATGTTTTGTTAATATACTTGAAGATAAAAGGAGAACAAGTAATCATCCATTTCATATAATATATTTGCCTAAAATGCTTCTGACAAACATTCAAGCTAAATATTTCATCACTATTGGTTGGAACACTGCACCGTAAGCAATCAAACTCAGATTCCGACAGCCTAAAAGCCCATAATATTCACTGCAAGTACCAATACCATAAAGAAAATGTACTTTGTCTGCTTACCACAATCGTTAGATCGCTGGAGAGGTGGGGTTGAAGTCCGTGGTTCAGAAAAGGAAAATGATCTTGTATTTGGTGTAAAGGAGAGATGGCTTTCATTGCAAATTTCATTAGGATTCTGGCTTAACTGTCTCTGGTGCAACCTATTAAAAACAAATATTTGCATCAGTGCTCAAAAGAAAACCAGTCATCTGCACGGACCTATCAATGTATGTAAATGTGGCCATGTAATACAAATAATCAGCTAAACTGATTTTAGTACTTACCGTCAAATCCATTCTTTGGAGTTCCTTGAGGGCATACAGGAATTCATAAACAGTTAGGTTTTACTGCTGCCCACAGGAGGTATAGACCTTGGCACCAAAAAAAACTGTAGACCAGCACACGATTGATCCTCCTCAGTTTTGTGTCAAAGCAGTACCAAGCACATGATCATAATCACAGAGGAGAGGGTTCTGTGTCCCTCAAATTCACAGGACTGTTGTGATGTCCAAAAGCAAGACCAAAGGAAGAGAAAAGATAGATATTCTGGGACTAGACTGGCGAGTTGAAAACAGCCAGACAGGCGAACTAAAAACCTCCATGGAACACACAAAATACCACTAGAACAACCCTTCTGAAGAGCAATTCTGTCTTTCCCTGGAATCTAGGAATTGAATCCCCCAAATTCAACAAGGCACCAGGATCTGTGGAGCAAGGAACAGGGGATGTATTTGTACAAACAAGAATATATGCCTGGTTGGAAGTCCAAACAAGGGAAGGCGATGGATGGAAACTGTGGTGACTCAAAGACAGTCTCCTCAGAGATAGACTATTGGGACTCTGAATTTAGGTCAGAGGTGGTTACTGCAACTGATGGCCTGTTCTAAAGTCTTTGAAACATCAGTGTTAGATTCTGTGGGGAGTGGCACTGGAGAACGCTTAGAATCTGTGTGATCAATATCTGTGACAAATTGAGTTAACATGGCTACAAAGTCTTCAGTGACAAAATAAGGGGCCCCTGACTCCAGGTTAGAGGATTTGACCACAGGAGTAGGATACTACCAGGGTAATTCATAGTAGCAGGACTTTCCCCTCTGTGTCTGTATCAACTGCATCTGCATAACAGTGAAAAAACAAGGCCCAAAGTGTGGGGGTATGGCCAGTGATGAGGGTTGAACAGTTGGAAATAACCAGGTCACTGTAGGAGGGCAACAGAAACAAGCCAGAGATCAGAGTTCCACATGGTGCTCTGTAAAGACGATGCTTTCTCGAAATTGAATGGCAGGACAGAGCAGGTCACACCTGGGTTTTTCTATGGCTCTAGACATGGAAAACTCTTTGCAGCCAACACAATACAGTCAGGACTGGAAAATACCAAAGGTCACACTCTTGGCAACCTCCAGAAACCCCAGTTTACCTAGGTCTGAGTCTGGCTTCTAAAGCTATGCCACAGAACTGGACCTGGAAAGCAAGCTGTATCTAACACAATACACATAGGCCTGCAAAGTGCCACAATGCAGAGTGCCTGAAGGTATATCATATCATCCAGCTTAGCGAGGTCTAGCCACCAAATTTGTTGATGAAGATAAGCTAATCCAGACAGCAGCTATATAGAGGTCAGCTCAAGCAGAGGTGCAGTGAGGAATCTTGATTGAAGGCACAATGGAAAAAAAAAATCCATAAAGGAGTGAAGAAAAAGTGCTTAAGAAAAGGCATCCGACTTCCCTGGTTACTGCAACAAACTGAAGCATGCTGGGAGTAGGAAGGGTTATCCTGGGCTGGACCACAGTTCTTTTGCTTGCCAGTGTATATTCCTCCTGTAGGTGGCAGTTAAACCTAACAGTCTGTGAATTCCTTTGTTCCTCAAAGAATGAGAAGGCAAAAGGTTAATTATATTGAGGAATCATTGCTTAACAGCAAGATCATTCAGTCCTTATTCTGAGTTTTACAAAAATCCATTGTAGACCCAGATGCATCTCATCAGAGTTACTGGCAGGACTGTAACCTTTTGTCAATTATTGTAGCCGTTTAAGCACCCTTGAGGCTCATACACACTGTAAGAAAATCGGACGTACATTTTCGTCCAAAGACTTTTCGTATGATTTTCGTACAGTGCGCACACAACTTTCGACAGCCAATTCCAAATTTTTGTACAAAAATTCCCGAAGGGACAAACTCCCAAATTTTTCTCGTACGGGAACAAAACAAAAACGATTTTTGTTTAATGTGTACCGTTTTCATACAAGAAAATTCAGAAAAGAAAGACTTTGCATAATCAGAAACAACAAAAAAAAAAGCCTTTGTTGTACGAGAATATCCTTGAGAATTGTCTTTCATCGCTCTGATTTGCTGTGAAACATTGGGGAAAAAATAATAAATAAAAATCGGACGACCGTTCGCCGATTTTCTTATAGTGTGTACCCCACTTTATTCTCCAGAGTGAGCTGGTAAAAATGGAATAGGCAACAGGAGGACAGCGCTAGAGCTATTAAAAAAAAAAAAAATGGGCATATCAGGAAGTGAGGATACCATAAAGCGTATAGCTAGCAGGAAACCTGGGAGGGGAGTAATGTTAGATAACATTGGGTTACAGTATTTTTTATACTGGAGGCTTTGAAGGCAAACTCATGACAAAACTACTAGGAATGGAAAGCATGGGTAATCGCCCCAATGGGGACAAAGCAACCCTTACAGAGGTTGTAAAACATTCTTCACTAAAAGGAAAAAGAAATGATTAGCTGGGGTTAAACCGGGTGCAGGGGCTCTTTTGAAAGCTCAGTTTAAACTTAACGCATAACACTGCAGCATTACCTACAACTTTGCTAAACAATGTAGTTTCACCAAGAACACTTTCAGGTCTCACATTTGTGCAAAAAAAAAAAAAAAAAAAACAGTACATTTTGGTTTAATTGGCACAGATAAAATACCACTATAAAAAAAAAATCAAATTTTTGAAACAATTTCCTATTGACCTTGTAGATGAAAAACATGGTGAAAATATGAGAAATACAATTTTGTCAGCTCTGTGTAGATTGAGGTATTATGCATTTTTACATAAAAATAACATGGACATCTTTACCTTTGTTTGCTTAATATTTTCTCTAGTTTTGCATCTTCCTCAGTTTGCAGGCCATTTGCTGAAGTCAAAGGACACACAGAAGCCAGGTATGAAGTAAGCTGTACATGTTGGCCTGGCCTGTACAATCTCCCTTTACCTTGACTATAAAGCCATTCAGCTTTCAGACTAGAAAAAAATAAAAAAGACAAAAAGACATTAAACATCAAGTTAAACAAATGTTTAGGTAGCCGTATGTCCCCAGAACACCCCTTATATTTACCTGGTTCCCAACTTGATCCAGTGCTGTGCCCATCTGTAGCAGTTCTGTCGCTCTCACAGGCTTTGCTGAGGCAGCTGGAGCCACTGGCTACTGCTGTCAGTCAAATCCTGTAACAAGGGAGCGGGGGGGGGCTGAGCCGCTATGTCTGTGATTTATGGATTAAGCCCGCAGGTAAGCTACAATAGGAAGCAGATTCCTATGGTGGCAAACCAAAAAGAGGAGGAGCCAGAAGATTAGCGGGGGACCTGAGAAGGGGAGGTTTGGGGCCAAAAATGAAGTTTTACAATCACTTTGAGTTAAACAAACCTCAAAAGAGCCAATAGATCTTGAATTAAAATTCCCCTTTCAAATTTCACCATTTTAAAGTAAAACTAAAGTTTATTTTTTAAATTAATTTTTTTTTAAAAAAGGAGGTTTCTACTTACCTGCTTTGTGCAACGATATTGCACAGAGTGGTCCTTTACCTTATCTTTAGCAGTTCTCCCCTAGCGCTGTCCCCATCTTCTTCCTGCTGGTACCCCCATAATAATGCTATTAGGGACCTGTGCTGGTGCGCTCCCAAGCAGAGCCACGTGAACCAACTCCCTCCTTACAGAATTTGACTAAGCAACGAGCCTATGGGCTCCCACTGCTGTACAAGTCTCCTTTGAGACCAGGAAGTGAAGGGAGATGACCAGCCAGGACAGGGCTGGATTGATCAGATTGACATTGTAAAAGTTTTGGGTGGGGTAGAAAAGGTAGCTAAAGAGGGAATGCATTAAAGTAAAAAAAACATTTAGACCCCTTTCACACTGAGGCGCTATAAAGCTAAAAATAGCGCCTGCAAAGCACCCTGAAAGAGCCGCTGCTGTTCCTCTATTGTCAAAGCCCCGAGGGCTTTCACACTGGAGCGGTGCGCTAGCAGGACGGTAAAAAAAAGTCCTGCTAGCAGCATCTTTGGAGCGATGAATGAGCGGTGTGTATACCACTCCAGCTCATTGAAGTGAATGAGCACCGCGGCTATACTGCTGGCAAAGTGCTGCTCCAGCTGCAGCTGCGCTTTGCGGGTGGTTTCAACCCTTCTTCAGCCGCTAGCGGGGGTTAAAAAGCACCCCGCTAGTGGCCGAATACCCCCGCAAATACGACTGTAAAGTGCCACTAAAAATAGTGGCGCTTTACCGCCGACGCCCCAGTATGAAAGGTATAATAATCCAACAGTTACCAAATTTAAACTGGACATCTAGCACTGAATATACATTATTTAGGAAGTTAAGGTGGACCTATGATTAAAATACATATCCAACATTAATTTATGGGGATAATATCAATATAACCATACCACATTATATTTTTTGGAGTAGTACCTCTTTATACCAGGATTAAAAAATACAATGTTTTGAGCTTGATCATGTATCTTATTCTACAGTTACAATTATTCCTTTAAACACTGGGATCCCTGCTGCCGATTCATTTCCCATTACTAACTTCCCACACCTTGCCTCAGACAACGAAGCAAGGGCCTGGCTCCACAACCACACAGAGCAGCTTCCCTAATAATGGTGGACCTGTTGACTATCAACAGCAGGAGAAGTTCAGGAGTGCAAATCTACAAGATGAATAAAGTAAAGGCAGGGAGATTCTCACACTGTAGGTCCTCCAGTACAACTTCCACTCCCGCGAGAACAGTGAGCAGCACAGTAGTGATAATCACACTTCAAACCTTGAGAGAATAGCAGTAACAGGCAGCAGTGCCTTAGATGATCTGGCACTGCTGATATACGACTATAAGGTTGTAGGCACAGGGAATGCACTGCTATTTTCATATGGAGTTCCAGGCAAAAAAAGGTTGAACAACGTTTATATATCGTATGCAGCAATTTACCTTTCTTTTTGAGAAACTACGTATCCATCTAGAACTCTGAGGTTTAAACACCAACTAACAATGTAAGGTCTGTAGTCAAAGCCAGGTATTGAAGGAGTGGCCATCACACACGGATTGTTCATGATTGATAACTGTTCCAAGTCAGTAAGACCTGAAAGGAATGAAACCTGGCAAAAGGCAAAGAGGGGTTTTATTGTTGGTAGCTTGAACACATCATTCGCTAAAGATCTATAGAGCAAAAGGAAAATCATAAAACACAGTAAACAAACACAAAAATCACCAGACTAGTTTAAAATTAAGTGGAGTTTTGCCATACTTTAAAAAGGAGAATTCACAAAACGACATTATTTTGTTGTGAAGTTATATACAGTGCTAACCTTAGACTCCACTATTTAGCAAGCAACCCTATATACAGTGCCTTGTGAAAGTATTCGGCCCCTCTGAACTTTGCGACCTTTTGCCACATTTTAGGCTTAAAACATAAAGATATAAAACTAAGTTTTTGTGAAGAATCAACAACAAGTGGGACACGTTCATGAAGTGGAACAAAATTTATTGGATATTTCAAACTTTAAAGTGGAGTTCCACCCAGGAAAACCACATTTGGCCAAAAGTCTTAAAAAAAATACATTAAAAAAAACGTGAAAAAAAAAATAAAAAAAAATACTCACCCGAAATACCTGTTGCTATTCGGAAGTCCGTAATCTGCCTCTTCCACACCGCGGTGCCTTTTCTTCTTCTTCTGCTTGTGAATGGGGCGCGCTGCTTTCTGGGAACTGTGTGTGTTCTCAGAGAGCAGCCGCCCATTCACAAGCCAGCGTGAGACTCAAGCAGGCTCAGTAGGAAATGGGCAGTGAAGCCGTAAGGCTTCACTGCCTGTTTCCCATAGTGTGAATGACGGCGCGGGACCCGGAGCGATCGTGAGACCGGCATCGGGGGGGGGCCGTCAGCGCGGGCGCCTAGGACAGGTAAGTGTCCTTATTCAAAGTCAGCAGCTACACTGTTAGTAGCTGCGGCCTTTGAAAAAAAAAAAAAAAAATGCGGGTGGAGCTCCGCTTTAACAAATAAAAAACTGAAAAATTGGGCGTGCAAAATTATTCAGCCTCCTTAAGTTAATACTTTGTAGCGCCACCTTTTGCTGCGATTACAGCTGTAAGTCGCTTGATATTTGTCTCTATCAGTTTTGCACATCGAGAGACTGAAGTTTTTGCACATCCTTGAAAAACAGCTTGAGCTCAGTGAGGTTGGATGGAGAGCGTTTGTAAACAGCAGTTTTCAGTTCTTTCCACAGATTCTCGATTGGATTCAGGTCTGGACTTTGACTTGGCCATTCTAACACCTGGATATGTTTATTTGTGAACCATTCCATTGTAGATTTTGCTTTATGTTTTGGATCATTGTCTTGTTGGAAGACAAATCTCCGTCCCAGTCTCAGGTCTTTTGCAGACTCCATCAGGTCTTCTTCCAGAATGGTCCTGTATTTGGCTCCATCCATCTTCCCATCAATTTTAACCATCTTCCCTGTCCCTGCTGAAGAAAAGCAGGCCCAAACCATGATGCTGCCACCACCATGTTTGACAGTGGGGATGGTGTATTCAGGGTGATGAGCTGTGTTGCTTTTACTCCAAACATAACGTTTTGCATTGTTACCAAAAAGTTTGATTTTGGTTTCATCTGACCAGAGCACCTTCTTCCACATGTTTGGTGTGTCTCCCAGGTGGCTTGTGGCAAACTTTAAACAACACTTTTTATGGATATCTTTAATAAATGGCTTTCTTCTTGCCACTCTTCCATAAAGGCCAGATTTGTGCAGTATACGACTGATTGTTGTCCTATGGACAGAGTCTCCCACCTCAGCTGTAGATCTCTGCAGTTCATCCAGAGTGATTATGGGCCTCTTGGCTGCATCTCTCATCAGTTTTCTCCTTGAATGAGCTGAAAGTTTAGAGGGATGGCCAGGTCTTCGTAGATTTGCAGTGGTCTGATACTCCTTCCAATTCAATACTATCGCTTGCACAGTGCTCCTTGGGATGTTTAAAGCTTGGGAAATCTTTTTGTATCCAAATTCGGCTTTAAACTTCTCCACAACAGTATCTCAGACTTGCCTGGTGTGTTCCTTGTTCTTCATGATGCTCTCTGCGCTTTAAACGGACCTCTGAGACTATCACAGTGCAGGTGCATTTATACGGAGACTTGATTACACACAGGTGGTTTCTATTTATCATCATTAGTCATTTAGGTCAACATTGGATCATTCAGAGATCCTCACTGAACTTCTGGAGAGAGTTTGCTGCACTAAAATAAAGGGGCTGAATAATTTTGCACGCCCAATTTTTCAGTTTTTTATTTGTTAACAAAGTTTGAAATATCCAATAAATTTCGTTCCACTTCATGATTGTCTCCCACTTGTTGATTCTTCACAAAAAATTACAGTTTTATATCTTTATGTTTGAAGCCTGAAATGTGGCAAAAGGTCGCAAAGTTCAAGGGGGCCGAATACTTTCGCAAGGCACTGTATTTCCTCACCCCAACTATCTAAAACCCCTCATTTAGTGTAAAATGTAAAAAACAACAAGTGCCTACTCTAGAAAAATAAAATCACATAACAAAATCCAAAAGTCCATTAGTCAGTGAAAGTTCAATCAATAATGTGTTTTTTTTTTCATAGAATTTTTGCGATGTGATTTTTTTATATGAAAATAACGTGGACATCTTTACCTTTGTTTGCTTAATATTATGACAAACATGCCATACTTACCTCCACTGTGCAGTTCATTTTGCACAGAGTGGCACTAAAGGTTCTGGGGTCCCACGGCAGATATCTCTGCTCCTCCCCGCAAGAGCTAACCACCTGTGGGAAGCTCTCTCCTGAGGGGGTTACCTTGCGGGTGCGCTCCCGTGATATACACTTGGTGTACATAGCCGCCGAGTGTATGACTCGGCCCCGCCTCCAGGTGGCCATCACTGGATCTGATTAACAGCAACGGGAGCCAGTGGCTGCGCCGCTATCAATCTATCCAATGAGGGGCCGATCAGCCATTCGAGAGAACGACGCGGGATCACGCCCACAGAGATTCAGGGCTCAGGTAAGTAAAAAATGGGGGCTCAGGGGGGCCAAAGAGTGCAAGGTTGCATAAAATGCATTAGGGTGAAAAAACACAAAGCTTTACAACCCCTTTAATCTATCCCTAAAGTGGGGATTGGCATACAGCTGCTTTGGCTAATACACACATAGGGCGTCTCGGATCTGGTATCAGTTTTTATCTTTATACATTATTTTGTTAGTTAGCTGAAGTTGTAAGAATTCTACAATAGCACTTTGCCATTCTAAAATCCTTACTCACAGCAGGGCATATATAACCCAATAAATAAATAATACACCCACTTCAGTGTTCCTCTGCCACTTCTAAATCAGTTAGGCAGACAATAAAGCTAGTACTAGTCTCCCAAAGACTGTAACGCTGTGCTTTGGAGACACAGGATATAGCTTTAGTTTTACTTTTTTTTCGACAATCATGTAAAGATGGCTTGTCAGTTAATGTATATAAGAAGTCACAATAAGAGAGGTAATTCACTATGAATAATTCTTAGTACTAATTATTACAAAGAAGGGGGCTTGCTTGCTTCGACATCCCAAAATTGAAGGCACATTGGTAAAGCACATCAGTGTTTTAATACCATGGGGGTTATTTACGAAAGGCAAATCCACTTTGCACTACAAGTGCAAAGTGCACTTGAAATTTCAATGAAAGTGCTCTTGGAAGTGCAATCGCTGTAAATGTGAGGGGTAGATCTGAACTGAGGGGAAGCTCTGCTGATTTTATCATCCAATCATGTGAAAGGTAATGGGCCCTTCAGTGAACTTACACGATAAACACAGTTTCAATGTCCTCCCTTGTTTTAAAGAGGCATGTCAGCTTGCCCATGGAGACACCTATAGAGGCAAGATGACAGGGTTTCCTAAAGAATACTGAAAATTTTCTGTGTCTTTAAAGTGGTTCTAAGGCTTTTCTTTTTTTACTTTCATGCATTCTATGCATGAAGGTAAAAAAAGACTTCAGTGTGCAGCTCTCTTCCACCAAGCCCCCTTAGTACTTACTTGAGCCCAATCCAGCGATGTGCATGAGAGCACATGCAGAACAAGCAGCTTGCTGTGGGGGCACTCAGCAGGGGGAGGGGCCGAGAAGAGGAGGATTGGAGCTGCACAAAGAAAACCCATTGCACAGGGCAGTTAAGTATGACATGTTTGTTATTTTAAAAAAAAATGTTTTGCGAACCTTTGCAAACACTTTAAAAACTCATACATGTGGTTTGAAGTACATATACAGTTTTGAAAACAGGTCCACTTACTTCACAGAGGTCTCCGATTTCATTTTCTGCCAAGGACAATATGGCGAGACACTTTGGAAGGCAGGTTGGTGCTGTTCGTAACGAAGTGATGTTATTGCCATGTAGCAGTAGAGTCTACAAGAAAAAGTAAGACCCCAATCAGCTTTTTTTCATTTTATATTAATGCCATAACACTACTTTCTACACACATGTGACTACATGTGAGTAAATGCTGCACACAACAAACTACCGTAAATCTAAACTCCTGAAAAAAGTTGGCAGCATTGCTTCTGATGATTAGTGTGCAAAACTGGTCACAGAAATTACAATTAGAATGTACAACTATGTAGTCTAGGGGCCTTGCTGACTGAAAATGAATATAATGGGCTGTTTAGGCAGTCTTCTGTATACATTGAAAAGAGATTGTACAAAAATATCTAATTCATTGTCACCAATAATTTATTAATCACTTGGAAATGGCTTCATTTAAAGCCACATAAGATCTATTACAGGAAATTACTTCAAATCTCACCCTTAAGTATATCAGCTTTGTGAGATCACCAATCTGGGATATATTATTATCTGACAAATCCAAGTGTTGAAGTGACGTACAGCTGTTTATCTGATCGATAACCTGAAGATAGAAAAATAAATAAAAAAAATAGAAAATTAATTCTGAAAAATTATTTATAATAAAACTCTAATGTATTACCTTCTATAACTTGTATGGTTAATGTCAGAAACCTATACAAAGGCTGAAGCCACAAATTTATTTTGACCATGCTTGTTAGTCATAGAAGAGAAATCTGACTGGGTCTGATAGATTTACTGAATATATGTTTAAATTATTAAATCGAAAATTGTCTATATATATATATATTGTGATGTGTTCATTAAGTACTGAATAATCAGAGCCTCCTTTACATTTCAATGCAAGTCTACTTTAAAAAAAACAATTATACTAAACTAGGAGGATAAAGTATCGATCTGATGCTGCATCTGTCCCCTGCTGATTCTACAGCGAGAACTGAGTGATCAAAAACCATTGATCGGTCAGTTCTCCCCCTCCGCTCTGAGCAGAGAGCTGTGACTGTCAGTCAGGGGCTCTCTGCTCTCCCCTCCAGCGCTCATTGGAGCGCTTGGATGTGGGGGGGCTGGTTCAGGCTCTGAGCAGGTCGCCGAGAGGCTGAGCCAGGTGCTGGTCCAGGTACATGGGTGGATCCTGACTACATTGTCGGGATCTTTCCTGAGCTAGGATCAGCTGAGTGATGTCACCCGACAGTGGGCTTTAGCCTGCTGTTGGCTGAAAATGGGTCACAGGAGTGCAGAATGAACTGCACTCCTGTTATCCACAGGAGTAGTATGGCATAAAAAGCTTTGGCTATACTCCTCCTTTAAGATAAACCATTTTGGACAATAATTTGCCTATATGTGAACACATTGATGCTATGAGCTTTAGGGATCTTTGAAAGAAAATGGAATAATATGTTGATAAATCATCAACACTTCATGTGTTTGTGGCTATATAAAAAAAAAAATATTACCTTTAAATTGTTTCCTGCAAGGTTAAGCCACGCCAAGTGCACCAAGTTTTTCAGCCCTTCTACATATCCAATGCTATTATGAGGCAGATTCAGAACTCGAAGATGGATTAATTTTGAAACACCCATCATCCGAACAAGGCGATTGTTGGCCACAGACAACTAATAAGAGACAAAGACATAGCAAACACTGATAAATACTTTATAAACACAAAATACGTAATAGCAATATAATGACATTTACAGAACGAACGGTTACGTAATGGAAACCAATTTGGCTTGCTACCAAAACAGTATAACCATTGTATTTTTTTAACCAGACAGTCTTTAGTGAAGGGAATCGGATAAAGATTATGTAAAAATTATACCTAACTTATATGCCACAACTTGCTTAATTAAGATCCTTCCTTGGCCACATCACACAGAAAAGCATATAGCCATTGAATTTTGTGCTGTAGTGAGAGGAGCCCGATAGGGAACTAAGAAGTTAGTGTCCCATCAGGTCTGCCTAAGGCTGCATTCACATCTGAGCGACAAATCGCCTGTCGCCCGACGCTCATGCCGCTGGAGGGGCGAATCCCCATTCATGTCTATAGAGACGGTTCACATCTCTGAAACGCCGAACGCCTGAAAAAAAGTCCCGGACCCTTTTTTTCAGGCGACATTGGCGTTCAGCCATAGACATCAATGGGGATGATTTGAGAAAAAATAAATAAAAATGAATGTAATCGCGGCAAGTAAAGCCGCATACACGGCTTTACTTGTCGCTCAGATGTGAATGCAGCCTTAGACCCCTTTCACACTGAGGAGTTTTTCAGGCGGTACAGCGCTAAAAATAGCGCTGCTATACCGCCTGAAAAACTCCTTCACTGCCTACTCAATGTGAAAGCCCGAGGGCTTTCACACTGAGGCGATGCGCTGGCGGGAGAGAAGAAAATCTGCTGTCATCAGCATCTTTGGAGGGGTGAGAGGAGCGGCGTGTATACCGCTTCTTCCCCACTCCTTCGCATTTAAAACAATGGGAAACCGCGGCAATACCGCCCGCAATGCGCCTCTGCCCCTTTATCAGCCGCTAGCAGGGCTTAATACCGCACCGCTAGCAGCCGATTCCTGCAGCAATCCCGGCAGTATAGCGCCGCTATTTTTAGCGGTGCTATACCGCCACCGCGGCACCCGCTCCAATGTGAAATGGGCCTTACTGTTAATTGACGGTACATGGCATTGAGAACATCTGTAGCCGCTATTCAGTCCAATAACAGCTTTCAAATCCATTCACTGATATTCACAAGCTAGAAAGACTTGATGGGACAGTAGTCTCTCAGTTTCCCATCAGGCGGTGCAGCCATGGGGACTAGTTTCCCATCATGTTCACCCCCTCTGTGACTCACATTGCCATATTGGGGTAGCAAAAATGACAAGTATTCCTAGCCCCCTGTTTGTGTTTAGCATAGGCCTGGGGGAATCTCCCAGCCAACAACTGAATGAGGCTGGGGATATAGCCCTCAGCAGGAAGCAGCCAGATTCAATATAGCTCCCTAGTACCGCCCTGTCCAACTTTGAGCACCGATTTACCTCTATACACCAGCTCAAAGCTGGTCGGATTTACCACTAGTTTCCTAATCTGCAAACTGGTGGTAATTCTTTAGGAATCTGTCACTGCCATGGTGGCAGGTTCTTAAAATAGTAGTAGTTAGAACTACCCAAATTGGTGCACCTGTTGGTAAGGTTACCAAAAACCAGCGAAAAATGCCTGAATTAGGTGCAGGTAGTTCATAGGGAAACAAAATAGCAGTAAATTCCTTTTTGAATAACCCAACCAACACATCTGACATGCTTATTAAATTACAGTGGTATGAAATCCCAAACCAAATGTAACGGTCAGGGGTTAACACCGTTTTCCATTTCACCAACTCACGACAGCTTACCGACACTCCACAATCCAGCAGACAGGACCCATTGGATTTCCCCCAGAAAACGAGACACACAGCTCTGTTTTCTGGTTCCAAACGATTAGATACTTTAATGGTAAACTCAGGCTTTTATACTGTAGAAAGCATGCTGCAGTAATCAAAGGGACAATGACACACTCCACCCACAACATCACACAATGGGTACTAACGAGCCTCCAATACACATCCTTTAGTCAGACTTTTTGGCACCGGTCTGACATAATGAACATGAACTGATTACTACAACTGACAGGTCAAACACATTGAACGAGTCACTCTATTGACCGGTAGTAATTAGTTCTTCTAGACATTCTTGAATATATTGTGGATTATCATTACTGTCCCATCTCATGTAATCCAAGATATTAGTTCTCAGTCATCCTATGCCCCTAGTGGACATAGGATGACCCTAGACACAAGAGTCATTGGTGAAGGTGAAGCTGAAACAGGAGTACCCCACACCCTTCTGGGTCCCACGGGCCATACCGTTACACCAAACATCTACTATATTGCAGCTTGCCAATTCTTAGATGTGATGGCTGCATTAGTCTTCTTTTTAAGTTTTCTTTTCTTTATTTTCACCTAATAATCTGGCCAGTAGGTCCGTTTTCAAATAAACAAGCTTTCCTGCAGAAGCTGCAGTTTCAGGCTTGAGACAAACCATTCATTACTGACAGGGGAGCTTCGAATGGTCAGCTTTTAATATTTATGTAAAACCTAAATCCCAAAAGATCATAGCGGTTTGCTGTAACTGCTTATAAAGTGTTAGCTGGAGTTCAGCTTCAATTTGTTAGTGTTACTTAGTCTTCTGGTACATACCACATGTCAACCCTCCCCCCAATACTGCCGTCTAAAGGTGCACCCTGTGCAGCCACAACATGAACTGATTGCAAACCTGCACACTACTAAATTATTGGTTTTATGTTTAATAGTGCTTTTTATAGTTTATATGCTCCCACAAGGTTGTTCTGAACATCAATCCAGAAGACTGACTGATTTGAGATTTATTTCTTAACGTATTCTGAAATTGAGCTGAAATTCTGAGTTGTCAGTAACAAAGGGGAAATCTTCCAATAAGAACACCTCTTGTGTTCTAGTGACAACTGTCTGCAAAAAGATTTCCCTAGTTTACAAAATCCTCCCATTTCCTTTTGCATCTTTAGACAGAAAGTGAAGGCAAGTCTCCCAAATAGGACATAGGCATCAAAAAGAAATAAAAATGACAGAGGTTTTAACTTTTCTTACACTATTCAAGAAAAAAAACCTAGGGCTGGCCCCTTTTGCAGGTACAGCAATAATGTGAAACATTAAAAATAAGTGTCTATACTGTGTAAAATCTAGTAATACACTGTCTCGCCCTGCTCTGCACATGCTCAGTCACTCTACATTTTTAGTCACTTTGCAGAATTTGTACAGGCTGATCTGCTGACAGTCTTAAAGCTGAATTAAACCCTCCTATCCTTTACAGCCAAGGAAGCTTCTTCTGTTTCATCTGCAAGTCCTACGGTGCTGTACATGTGATCTGTTATGACAACAGTTATTTGACAATTTAGGTGAGGAAACAAGAAAATGTGACAGCTAGCAATCCCAGCATTCCAGGAATGTAACTATTTTGAAACTGTTAAATCAATGGGTTCAGTTACGCTTTTTGATTTACTGTTGCTCAGGGGCTCAGGGGCTCTGGGCTTCAGCAAAATGGCGGATCTGCAAGAATCTGAAGAACATACTATTGGGAGCATGAATTTGCTACGAAGGGCATGGAAGGTCTTCAGTCCTTCATCAGAGAGTAATTGGTGTAAATAGTAGATCCCTCTCGTGCCCCAGATCTCCATGTTGGGAATCTGTAGGAATTCAGATAAAGTTTTCTTGTGCCATATGGGAGTGAAATCGTTATTTTGAGGTATCCCAGGTTTAACCATAGCTAGGTCCCAGAATCGCCTATAGTGGTATAATAGGGTCTTGCCATCTCCCTCTTAGCCAGCTCCCCCTGAACCCACTGCACAGGTAGGATCTGAGGTCCGTTGCGCCAATTGTGGCCACAGAAGAATACAGAACCGATCCCTGTCTGTTTTGTCTATGTGATACAGTTGAGATAGCTGTGAAGCAATGTAACAGATTAAAATCTGGAAGGGCAGTGCCCCCGACATCACTGGAATTCTAAAGTGTCCGCCATGCCAGGTTGTGTCTATTGGGTCCCCAAACAAAAGGCTTGAGGAGAGCCTCGGGATTTAAAGTATTTAAGGCAGGGGTGCCCAACCTTTTGAAGAGCGAGGGCCACTTAAGCGACTTGGTAACCGGTCGCAGGCCACAATGAGCAGAGCGGGTGGATAGCAGGTCCGTGTCTGCTCTGCATATGCAGAGCGGACAAGGACACAGCCCACTATACTTTTTCGAGGATCGGATTGGAGGTAGGACACAAGTTGGTTTATGTCTCCCACTATTTAGAGGTGAATGAAGGGTCCAATTGGTCAGACTGATCATGTGAAAGGGCTTTAAAGGCTGCTTTCACACTGATGCGCTGCTGTTTACCCACACCGCCAGTGCAACGCAGTGTACCTTTTGGCTTTCCTGCACATTGCAATAGACTTCTATTATATATCTGCAGGTTTGGTGCACTTTCAGAAAGCTCACTAAACTCGCAGGTAATAACAGAAGTCTATGGCTCAGTGCAGGTAACCCTCAGGTAAACTGGTCTGCACCTGCGGATCAGTTTGAAAGCAGCCCAGTAACCACTGCAGAACAGATATGCCCATATATACATTGTGATTTTGGTAATAAACTGACCTTTTAATAACAGTATTTAATTTCATCCCAGAGCAGGAGGACGCGGGCCACATCAGAGGGCTCCGCGGACCACATGTGGCCCCCGGGCCACTGGTTGGGCACCCCTGATTTAAGGGGTACATAAATCAGGGTATCTTATAAAATGTATAGTATTTTAGGCAATACAATTTTTATAAGTTTAATACGCCCCCATACTCCCAGGGGTAGGCGGGACCAGGTTTGTATTTTACAATTAACAAGGGCAAAGAGGGGCTCTATGTTGAGAGATATGTAATCGGCCGTGGACCGAGACAGACCTAAATATTTAATACGGCTTGCTCGTTGTAGTGGGAGTTGGGCTTGTATCCTGGATGGAGGAAAACTACCAATAGGTAGGATTTGGGATTTTTCCCAATTAATCTATAAATGTTTTAAAACCCATCTGAACTTTCAGCTAAATACATTCCAGGTACATTGAAACAAAAGTGTGTGAAGTCTTACAGTTTGTTTTCTTAACAAAGCAGCCACAGCCTGAGTAGAAAAAAAAATGGTTCCCTGCCAGCATGCTATAGAACAGGGATATGCAATTAGTGGACCTCCAGCTGTTGCAAAACTTCAAGTCCCATCATGCCTCTGGGTGTCATGCTTGTGGCTGTCAGAGTCTTGCTATGCCTCATGGGAATCGTAGTTCTGCAACATCTGGAAGTCCGCTAATTGCATATCCCTGCTATAGAAGGACTCTTGCTCACTGGGTGGAAGCAGTGGTCTCTCAGAGAGCAAGAGTCCTTCGCTTCAGCAAGTTGGCAGGAACAGACTTTTCTATTCTGTGGCTGCTTTCTAAAGAATACAAACTAAGTATAATTTTGTCTGGATGCACCTAGAAGGTATGTAGCCGACTTAAATTGAAATAATCTAATTTAGATTATTGGCTTCACATGAACCCTGTAGTTCTTAGAAGGACATTTTATTTACCTGTGTTAGGTTTTTGCATTTTTCCAAGTGTTCCAATTTGATTATCTTGTTCTTGTCTAAAATTAACGTTTGAGTGTCGGCTCCACAGGGTAATATGGCGGTCAGTTTCTGAAGGCCCTGTCCTGTAAGATCCACTGCTGTAACTGAAAAAAAAAAAAAAAAAAGAAGAAGTAGTACACATGTAAACATTTCTGCTGGAGTGGGCTGAACATCAACAACCTGCGAAAGTTATTTTCCAGAACTAAATATGCCCTCCATAACGGTGCTAAACAAAAAAAAGTCTACACATTGCAAGTGACTAAAGGTATTAGTACACATGCAGATTAACAGCAAAGTAGCATTGCTTTTATCTGGACACATGCATTACACAGTTCAAATCTAAATCTAAAAAGTCTGGACTTCTAAACTGAGCATTGCTCACAAAATCAGAAACACCTACATGCAAATATACAAGAGAATCACAAATGTGCGAAACCGAGTCAATCCGAGTTTTCAAGTCAGAGGAAACATGCAGAATGACCATGTTAGTAGGAGACTGAACTATGCTACCTGAGCTTTAGGTTACAAGACCATGATGAGCTGCCTCCTATTCTAACACCTCCATGATCATCTGGTTCCATTGCTTCGCTCTCTCCTCCCACCAACACAATCCAGGGAGCCCTCACAGTAGTCAATCTCCCCTGTCCACTCCCTTCTTGGGTGCTCACACTTTCACATCTGGTTCTGCTGCCCCTCTATTCCCTGCCCCACACCCCACATATGGTTTTACTGACACCTCTTTTCCATTTTCCCCCTCAAATCTGGTTCTTTTGCCTTTTCCTCTGCATATGATTCTGCTGTCTCTGATTAAGTACAAGGTGTTTGTGTTAAACGCGTCTATGTGACCTTGTGTTGGTGTCTTTGGTGTTATCACTTTGAACAATAAAAGGCATTGAATTCTTGGATGTGCAGCCATTCCTTTTCTTATATGGTTCTGGTGTCTCTGCTGTTCACTTTCTCCCCACTTCTGGCTTCACTGCCTTCTTTACTTCCTTTCAATTTGGTCCCTCTACTGCTGGCTCAGCTGCTTACTTCCTCCCACTTCTGGTTCTGCCAGCTATGCTACCACCTACCCCCCACCCTCCTACTTCTGGTTCTGCTGCCTTTGCTATTCCTTTTTTCCCCATTTCTGATTCCATGGCCTCCGCTATTCCCTCCCCTCCTCTCCTGGTTCCACGGCCTCCGCTATTCCCTCCCCTCCTCTCCTGGTTCCACGGCCTCCGCTATTCCCTCCTCTGCTGGTTCCACGGCCTCCGCTATTCCCTCCTCTCATGGTTCCACGGCCTCCGCTATTCCCTCCTCTCATGGTTCCACGGCCTCCGCTATTCCCTCCTCTCATGGTTCCACGGCCTCCGCTATTCCCTCCTCTCATGGTTCCACGGCCTCCGCTATTCCCTCCTCTCATGGTTCCACGGCCTCCGCTATTCCCTCCTCTCATGGTTCCACGGCCTCCGCTATTCCCTCCTCTCATGGTTCCACGGCCTCCGCTATTCCCTCCTCTCATGGTTCCACGGCCTCCGCTATTCCCTCCCCTCCTGGTTCCACGGCCTCCGCTATTCCCTCCCCTCCTCTCCTGGTTCCACGGCCTCCGCTATTCCCTCCCCTCCTCTCCTGGTTCCACGGCCTCCGCTATTCCCTCCCCTCCTCTCCTGGTTCCACGGCCTCCGCTATTCTCTCCTGGTTCCACGGCCTCCGCTATTCCCTCCTCTCCTGGTTCCACGGCCTCCGCTATTCCCTCCTCTCCTGGTTCCACGGCCTCCGCTATTCCCTCCTCTCCTGGTTCCACGGCCTCCGCTATTCCCTCCTCTCCTGGTTCCACGGCCTCCGCTATTCCCTCCTCTCCTGGTTCCACGGCCTCTGCTATTCCCTCCTCTCCTGGTTCCACGGCCTCTGCTATTCCCTCCTCTCCTGGTTCCATGGCCTCCGCTATTCCCTCCTCTCCTGGTTCCACGCCCTCCGCTATTCCCTCCTCTCCTGGTTCCACGCCCTCCGCTATTCCCTCCTCTCCTGGTTCCACGCCCTCCGCTATTCCCTCCTCTCCTGGTTCCACGCCCTCCGCTATTCCCTCCTCTCCTGGTTCCACGCCCTCCGCTATTCCCTCCTCTCCTGGTTCCACGCCCTCCGCTATTCCCTCCTCTCCTGGTTCCACGCCCTCCGCTATTCCCCCCTCTCCTGGTTCCACGCCCTCCGCTATTCCCTCCTCTCCTGGTTCCACGCCCTCCGCTATTCCCTCCTCTCCTGGTTCCACGCCCTCCGCTATTCCCTCCTCTCCTGGTTCCACGCCCTCCGCTATTCCCTCCTCTCCTGGTTCCACGGCCTCCGCTATTCCCTCCTCTCCTGGTTCCACGGCCTCCGCTATTCCCTCCCCTCCTCTCCTGGTTCCACGGCCTCCGCTATTCCCTCCTCTCCTGGTTCCACGGCCTCCGCTATTCCCTCCCCTCCTGGTTCCACGGCCTCTGCTATTCCCTCCCCTCCTCTCCTGGTTCCACGGCCTCAGTTATTCCCTCCCCTCCACTTCTGATTCCACGGCCTCCGACATTCTCATCCCTCCTCTTCTGGTTCCACGGCCTCAGTTATTCCCTCCCCTCCACTTCTGATTCCACGGCCTCCGGCATTCTCATCCCTCCTCTTCTGGTTCCACGGCCTCAGTTATTCCCTCCCCTCCTCTTCTGGTTCCACGGCCTCAGTTATTCCCTCCCCTCCACTTCTGATTCCACGGCCTCCGACATTCTCATCCCTCCTCTTCTGGTTCCACAGCCTCCGACATTCTCATCCCTCCTCTTCTGGTTCCACGGCCTCCGACATTCTCATCCCTCCTCTTCTGGTTCCACGGCCTCAGTTATTCCCTCCCCTCCACTTCTGATTCCACGGCCTCCGACATTCTCATCCCTCCTCTTCTGGTTCCACGGCCTCAGTTATTCCCTCCCCTCCACTTCTGATTCCACGGCCTCTGTTTTTTTCCATTCCCACCCAGATTTGGTCAAGCTGACTTCACGACCCCCCACCCCCATATGTGGTTCTGCTGCCCCCTCTGTTCCCTTCACCCCCCACTTGACTCCACTGTCTACACTCTTGCTCCCTCCACTTCTATTACTGCTTCCTCCCCCTCTAGTATTCATTTTCTCTGCCTCCTTCTTATACACCACCCATTCCTGCCCTATCCCCTAGCATGTACCATTGTCATATAGCCAGCAAAAATAGGTAGTTTTATTAAAATAAAAAAATAACAAGGTGATTTTATTTTCCCCACAGCCCACCTCTTTGTTTACATAAACAGTGGGGCAGGAATGGCCCATTCTGCAGCTCACCAGGGAAGGGGGGGGGGGGAGTTTGGGTAGAGATGAGTTCAGAGGAGGCCACCTCTGGGACACCAAAGTGTGTACATCGTGTCAGTCACAAGATAGTATAACGGGGGGGGGCTATAATGACATCACATATTCATGTTATGTTTCACAGTAAAGACTACAGGACAGAGGGAAATACGAACATAGAAAGTGAAGGGAATGTTGTGACAGACAAGTGGTCTTGCTATAAAATGATTGGGTCATGGACTGATTATGCGCTGTCAATCCTAAAGACATCATTGCTCATCAATGTGTTCCTCTGCCCATGGTAGATGTCCTGGCCCTGAACCTGCTCATGGGTCTGGCTTATTACACCAATCTGGCCTGTCCCACTGATCACACTACATAATGATCATGTGCTTTTCATCAGGGACACAAGATCCAAATATTCTCTTAACCAGAGCCATGTCTGTGCTTGTTATTAAAGTAATACAAGCAGCAGTGTAATCCGCAGCATCCTCGATCACCAGGGATTATCCTGGTAAGCATCTTTCTTCCATATATAAGGATGCTTTCATAAAAATACTTAGCCGCCCTCTTCATATGACAGTTAACCGTCAGTAGAGATAGCGCAAAGAACGCCGGGATATGTAGTGCCCTCACCCAACCCACACACACAGCATTCCCAGTCATACACAACTACAACTCCCAGGAACACTCGCGGCAGCCCTGAGCCCGCTATCGTCCGCAAAGGAAAACATTACAGACGACAAAGTAACAGTGCTACTATGAACCCGTCCTCTGCCATTTGTAACCCCATAAGCAGCATGTCTGAAAAAGCTGCTCTTACCGTTCTTTTCTGCTCCACCTGAGGACTCCACCGGAGCCGATATCACCTCCTCCCCAGCCATGTCTACCACCGCTTCTCAGCACCTGGGCAACCGAATATCCGACGTCACTTCCGACAACACAAACGGTTCATGCGTTCTGTGCTAACGAGCCCACTCATGTCATCTTGTGGTGTTTTAGGGGAGTTACAGCTGGTGTAGGCTGCTGAATCCTGATAGGACTTACACCTTTCTGTACTGGTCCCAACAGACCGCAAACAGGGTAATAAAACATCACAATGTATTACAATGCAAGGCACTTATACGTAATATACAGGGTATCTCCGACTGCAGTTATAGAATAACATTTCAAAATGTACCTAACTGTGGATGTGTGTCAAAGTAACAGGAGAAATAATATGTCACAGTCTCTACCTTCTGGCCCATAGGGTAAGGTGACCAGATTTTTTAAATGAAATCCGGGGACATATTTTTTCTTTACTAGTAATAACAACAATCAGCGACTCTCTGCCCGTCGCCGCCGCCTCACAGCCTCTCAAGTCTTACTCTTCGGGCCCCCGGCTACTACTGGATGGGGAGCGGAGGAAGATCACTCCCCCAGGGAAGGCAAGGAGATAGGCAGGTGGCTGGCCAGGATTTGAGCCAAGAAAGAGGAACATGCGAGCGGAGCTGAATGGGCATGTGCCCGAAACTGAGGAAATATTTCCTCTGCTCTGACCAACACATCAGAAAGGGCCACAGATAATGGTAAAAATTAGGGTTGTCCCGATACCGATACCAGTACCAGTATTTGCGGGAGTACTTTTACTCCCGCAAATACCCCCGATACCAGAATAGAATACTCGCCCCCCCCCGCCGCCGCCGCCACCGCCGCCGCCATCACCGCCGTCGCCGCTCCTGCCGCCGCCGCGCACCATCGCCGCATCCCCGCCGCTTAGTTAATACAGGCGGGGAAGATAACAGCTTTCATTTGAATAGCTGTATCGTTTCCCGCGGCGCCGCACATAGACACTCCCCCTTGCTCGTGATTGGACAGATCGCGAGCAAGGGGGAGTGTCTATACGCGGCGCGGCAGGAAACGATACAGCAATTCAAATGAAAGCTGTTATCTTCCCTGCCTGTATTAACTAAGCGGCGGCAGCGGCGATGCAGGATGCAGGTATGTGGTAACTGGCTGCATATATTTCTTATTATATGCATATTATATTATATTTCATATTGTATATCTAATTATTTCTTTGTTTGCGCTGCACTACTTTGTCATATGTTTTGAGGTGTTTTATTTGAATTTACCTATAGTGCTGGCTTGCAATTTTTAGTTTTGTTTGTTGTGTGGGTTCCAGCGCTGAATAATTCTCTTTGTTATATGCATATATGGGGCTGACATAGCTGCATATATGGGGGTGACATAGCTGCATATATGGGGGTGACATGGCTGCATATATGGGGGTGACATGGCTGCATATATGGGGGATATGGAGGTGACATAGCTGCATATATGGGGGTGACATGGCTGCATATATGGGGGTGACATGGTTGCATATTTGGGGGTGACATGGTTGCATATATGGGGGTGACATGGCTGCATATATGGGGGTGACATAGGGTTGCCACCTGTCCGGTTTTGACCCGGACAGTCCGGGTTTGGACACATGTGCCCGGTTTTGAAGCCTCCTGAGACCCGGGCACAAATTTTTTTTTTTTTTTTAGCTGTCCATCCTGGCCCGGCCGCAACAGAGCTGCACATCCCCGGCTCCACCAGCTTGCCTGAGTGTTAGTAGAAGGTGTGCCGCCCGCAGCAGTACTCTCTGTTAGCCCCCTGTAAACATGTGTGCATCCGGGCTGTAAACATGTGTGCAACTTCTCACTGTGCTAGCCCCTCCCCCTCCCTCCCTCCGGCGCGCCTCCTTCTGCATTGTGTGCTGCAGAGTGGAAGAGGACACATGGGACACAGAGTGCTCAGCTCTTCTCTGACTGGCTACAGAATACACATGGAGGTGGGTGGATGGGCGGACCATACACTACCCCCACCATACACTAAACATACAGTTCTGCCCCCCCCCCTGCATATACCATTACCATCCACAGCCGTATATACAGTTCTGCCCCCCCTCCATACCATCCACAGCCATACATACAGTCCTGCCCCCCCTGCATATACCATCCACAGCCATACATACAGTCCTGCCCCCCCCTCCATATACCATCCACAGCCATACATACAGTCCTGCCCCCCCCTCCATACAGGGCCGGATTAACAGAGGGGCTGATGGAGCGGGGGTTGTAGCTCGATGACCAGAGGTCACAGAAACCCCACATTTGGGGGGTAGTCAGTTGAAGACCTACCCCACAACTGGTCAAAATATGGGATGGCTATCATTTATGGTTCCGGAGATACGGGCCTGCTTGCACAGCCTGTCAGAAGCTACATACAGAGCAGCCATTATAAATACAAGCTGACACACTGCAGCAGACTGAGAAAAAAAAATCATCATTTGTTTTTTGCTAGAAAATTACTCTATGGTGGTCTTTGCAACTTTTTATGTTGCACGGCATAGAGCTGCACGATTCTGGCTAAAACGACAACTGCAATTTTTTTGCTTAGAAGATAGATGACGATTCTCTCACGATTCGTGACATAACATCATCTTTCACATTAAAGTGAAAAAAATAAAAAATGGACTAACTTTACTGTTTTGTTTTTATGGTTTTTATTATTCAATGAAGTGGGCAAATGCAGCGTGACATAAAATATTGCAGCAATTCCCATTTTTGTCTCTGCTAAAATATATATAATGTTTGGTGGTTCCAAGTAATTTTCTAGCAAAAAATATTGCTTTTTAACAAGTGTTGGACTTTAAGTGGTTACATTTCTTGCATTTACACACAGAAGTTTAATCTAAAAAGGAAGTTGGTTACAATGTTTCATGTTGTTTACAAACTTGGCAGACAGTCGGACATTTTCTTTACACACAGAAGTTTATCCCTTTGTTCTATGAAGAAAGTTTTAGTTACAATGTTTCCTGATAAGAACATGGCAGACTGTCCAGATATTTTCTTTTGACAGCTGAAAGTCTCTCCACTTGTTATATGAAAGAATCAGCAAACTCTGCATTGGAGATGTCAGGGGGGGGGGAGGGGAATCGACATCACAATTTTTTAACGATTAATTGTGCAGCTCTAGCACGGTACTGTATTTGCGCAGCAATTTTTCAAACGTGTTTTTTTTTTGGAAATAAACTGTTTCATTCATTAAAAAAAAACCACTAAAGTTAGCACGATTTTTTTTGGTATCCTAAGCGATGCTTTACATTTTTTTAGGTTACATGTTTAGAGCTACAGAGGAGGTCTAGTGCTAGAATTATTGCTCTCACTCTAACGATCGTGACGTATGTAACCTGTGTGTATCTGTCTCTGATACTAGCCAGTGCCTACCCAGCCACTGACTGGTATCTCTCCCTAGCCTGTCCCCACACACCCTCTCACCTGCTGACCTGTAGATGGGGGAATCACTCCTGTAGTGTTGTTGTGTTCTGCCAGTGAGTACAATGATCAGTGTTGCTATCTATAGCTGGCAGCACTGATTGTTTTTGGAAAAACAGGCTGGTTGTACTCAAGTCAATTAATAGATTGTGTAAAACCAGCTAGCCCATACATAGATCGACTATGGCTGGTCTCTGCATAATTGGTGTAATTTCAATTCATGTATGACCCGCTTAACCACTACGCAGTCCCTAAACATCCTTCCACTCCTATACATTGTGCCCACTGTCATACCCTCCACACTCCTCTCCTGTACATACTGCCCACTATCATACCCTCCACACTCCTCTCCTGTACATAGTGCCCACTATCATACCCTCCACACTCCTCTCCTGTACATAGTGCCCACTATCATACCCTCCACACTCCTCTCCTGTACATACTGCCCACTGTCATACCCTCCACACTCCTCTCCTGTACATACTGCCCACTGTCATACCCTCCACACTCCTCTCCTGTACATACTGCCCACTGTCATACCCTCCACACTCCTCTCCTGTTCATACTGCCCACTGTCATACCCTCCACACTCCTCTCCTGTTCATACTGCCCACTGTCATACCCTCCACACTCCTCTCCTGTACATACTGCCCACTGTCATACCCTCCACACTCCTCTCCTGTACATACTGCCCACTGTCATACCCTCCACACTCCTCTCCTGTACATACTGCCCACTGTCATACCCTCCACACTCCTCTCCTGTACATACTGCCCACTGTCATACCCTCCACACTCCTCTCCTGTTCATACTGCCCCCATCATACCCTTGCACTCCTCTCCTGTACATAGTGCTCCCATCATACCCTCCACACTCCTCTACTGCATATACTGGTCACTGTTACACCCTCTTCACTCCTTTCCTGCAAGTAATACCTACCCTCTGCACTCATTTCCTGTACATAATGTCTTACACTTTGCACTCCTTTCCTACACATACCAACATATGCGCCACACTCTTGTATATACTGTTGTAAATTCTGCACTCCCTCCCTGCACATACTGTAATACCCTCTGTACTTAATGAAAATTAAAAGGTGAACTAATGCCCCTGATCTCCACTGCACTTACCTCTGTACTAATGGAAGAGTTTTATTTTTTTTAAATGATTGTGCTGAGGTTTATTTATGTCAGTGAGACTCTTACTTGTGGCACAGCAAAGTAAGCATATTTTATAGGTAAAATAATTTTTTTTTTAATTTAATCATGCCTCGTGAAGCCCCTCCCTCAATATGGCCACACCCACCATATGTAGTGGCGTGTTCGGGTTTGGCTTGAGGAAAAGGTGGCAACCCTAGGGTGACATGGTTGCATATTTGGGGGTGACATGGTTGCATATTTGGGGGTGACATAACTGCATATATGGGGGTGACATGGCTGCATATATGGGGGATATGGAGGTGACATGGCTGCATATATGGAGGTGACATGGCTGCATATGTGTGGGGACATGGCTACATATGTGTGGGGACATGGCTGCATTTGTGGGGGGACATGGCTGCATTTGTGGGGGGACATGGCTGCATTTGTGGACACATTTAAAAAAAAAAAAAAAAGTATCGGTATTCGGTATCGGCGACTACGTGAAAAAAAGTATCGGTACTAAAAAAGTGGTATCGGGACATCCCTAGTAAAAATACAACCCCCCTATGCTAGTAGGCACGGCGGAGCGGGAGGGTGTAATTCAATTTTTTTTATTTTAATTCTGCACTCTATGTAATAGCCCGCCTCCTATTAAATCCAATCCGGGGACAAAACCAGGGACAGACTTGGTCCGGGGACAGTGTCCTCAATCCGGGGACTGTCCCCTGAAACTGGGGATGTCTGGTCACCCTACCATAGGGACTACATGTATGTCCAGCAATCCAAAAAAAAAACTGTTGTCCCGCCCTCTAAGGCCACGTACACACGTACGAGAGCCTCGTCGGGCTAAACTCATTGTTCCGCCCGACGAGGTTCTCGGCCGGCCGTCGAGTTCGTCGACCAGGCTGTGGAAAAAGGCGTCAAGCCATTAGTCCCGATGGCCCATCGAGGAAATAAAGAACCTGCTCTCTATTTTGGCTCAACAGTTTTCTTGGCTAAAACGTACACACGATCGAGCTTCTCGGCAGAATATGGATCCCAGCGAGCTTCTCGCTGGATTCTGCGAGAAGCTCGGACGTGTGTACGGGGCCTCAGACAGGACGGTGTGGTCCCGAGAGTTCCGGGACCCCGTAGATTTTCCTTTTTTTAAAAGAAATGAATAACAGGTACAGAGGAAGAGAAGAGAAATAGATAAAGGTAGAAAGGAGCCCCCAGAGGTGCTTGGGCGACAGTAGATAGAGCAGACCGAAGTTGAGGCCACAGGAAAGGGAGAGAGCTGTAGTGCCCTTAGAAAGTCCAGTCGGAATTGCCTGTCAGGGTCCATCAGTTCCCCAGTCGTTCTCCACCTGCCTCCGCAGCTAAAATGAGTGGCCTGACAAAGTCCTGCTCCCCGGAGAGCTTGGAATTTCTTGTCGCTGACGCCCGGGTCAAATTGGGGGTTTCCCAAGACAGGGCGCAGAGCTGAACGCCGGGAGAAAAGGGAAGGGCTAGATGTCAATTGTGCACAGGTCCTAGCAGTGGTACCTATCAAAGGGTGTTGTTTAAGGCCAGGGTGAAGGTTTGCGTAACACCAGGGGGTCCCCTGGAGTAAAACCTCTGTCTGGGCCTGTTTCAAGTTCGGCCAGAGCTTGGTGTCCTTGTGCCTACACCAGTCCAGGAGCCTATTCAGATGGACAGAGTAGTAGTAGGAATGGATGTCTGGCATTGCCAGGCCTCCATAGTGCTTGGGGAATAAGAGAATTTTCTTTTGTATGCAGGGTCTCTTCCCTGCCCACAGGAACTTTATAAACGGCGAGTATATTTGTCTGAAATAGCCTGCTGGTATCTGGACTGGGAGGGCCTGGAGCAAGTAAAGAAATTTGGGCAGTACTGACATTTTAAGAATGTTGCAGCGGCAACCACCGCAAGATTTATCCCCCTTCCTGACCAACCCATTTTCTGCAATACGCACTGCTATTTTAACTATTACGCGGTCATGTGACACTGTACCCAAATAAAATGTATGTCCTTTTTTCCCATTAAAGCGGGTCTCCGCCAAAAAAAATAATATATAAATACTTAATACATGGACACTTACCTCTCCTGGAGTCCAGCGCCGTCTTCAGCAGAGGACCAGCGATTGTTCGTCACTCTGCTGCCCCCACCGCCATCCTCGGTGAGGGAACCAGGAAGTGAAGCATTGCGGCTTCACTGCCCTGTTCCCTACGGCGCATGCGCGAGTTGCGCTACACCATGCTAACTGGTCCCCGCTGTGTTCTAGGAGCCGTTTGTTTCCCAGAACACAACAGGGGGGATCTGACGTCCTGCCCGCAGTCTACCTGCAGACTGTGTGGCCGGAAGTGGGTGCAAATACCTGTCTTTAGACAGGTATCTGCACCCCCTCCCCCCTGAAAGGTGTCAAATGTGACACTGGAGGGGGGGGGGGGGTTCCGATGAGCGGAAGTTCCACTTTAGGGAAAAAGATGGGAAAAAACACCCTCACTAAAACTTTAAAAGGATATTGGAATTCCTTCTCTGCACCACCTTCACGCTGAATATTTCCGCATAAGCACCAGCACTTTACTGTTGAATGTTCCTGTGACATTTTGATCTTTTAAACAGCATTGTTTTTTGCTTTTTTCTGCATGGACACTGATGCGATTTCTTATTATGACTCATGTGCGTTGCTTTAGGTTTCACTGAGCACTCTGTATTATTGATTGGATGTCATTTGTTTCACCAATATCAGCAATTAATATTTTTTGATGTTCACATATCAGTTATAGCAACTGTCTTTTCTTTAATTCATCTACCCTATCACACAGCGCAGCACTGTTTTTTTTATTTTAACAATTTTGGGTTTGATACACCTTCAGTGTTGCAGCAGTATTCCCTTACTATCTTTCTCTTCACCCTCCCCCCTTTTCTTTTTCCCTCTCCCCCTTCCTTCCTCTTTGGTAGCGCGGTAATACCCATCCACTAATATATATATATATATATATATTTATTTATTTATTTATTTATTTTAAGCAGAGATTGGGAGTTGTAACTTTTTATGTCACATAGTATTTGCGCAGCGATTTTGTTTGAAAAATATACTTTAATTGATTTTAATGCAAAAAAATAATATCTAGAACCCCCTTTTTTGTTAAATTATAAAAGATGATGTTACATCAATTAAATAGATACCCAACATGTCGTGCTTTAAAATTGCACACACATTTTTACAGTTACAAATGGAGGTCTAGAGCTAGAATTATTGCTCTCACTAGAACATTTGCAGAGATAAACGCACCTGTGGTGCGTCCTATAGTCGGGAAATGGTTATGGTAAAACAAAATACTTTTTGCCTTTAGAACCACTTTAAAGGAACACTAAAGGTTCGTGTTTTATTAGATACATTGATTGCTGTAAGCTAGAGCATTTAAATATCACTTACCTCGTTTTTCCTTTTGACCTCCAAAATACTGTATTCCGGGTTTGAAAATGCCATTTCCTGTCTTTCCTTTTCTTGCTTTCCACCAGCACCTGAGCTGTTTGGCATAGTGGAAAGCAGAATGCGCTCACCCCCTCCCTATCACTAGAGCCCTGCTCTCTTATCCCTCACAGGCATGGAGGCCAAGCCTAATGGGAACTGTAGCAAGAATGAATGCGCACCGCAAACCAGGAAGTCAGTGAGAATAACGATTCAGGAGTGACGGAGGTGAATAAAACAGCTCAATTTCAACAGGTATCAAACTAGTTATAATGCAAAACATTACTTTTTACTTTATCATCTACTGTCATACTTTAAGAGGAAAATATTTTTGTCTTTACAACCCCTTTAAATGTAGTGTAGCTTGGGTCCAGGGACAGGAAGAAAAGAACGGCAAGCTTCTTCACCGGTCCGGGGATTTGAAATCCCAGCGGCTTAATCTCCTATGCTTCACTAATGATCCGTAGGTGCTATATGTGTGATTACAGCTCACTACCATTGAGCTAAAAGGAGGCGGATGACAAGTGGCAGTGCCTCCTGAAAGTAACATGTTGCTTAATTTCTAACATAAAAAGGGCTTTTGCACGTGTGCTCTGCACTGTGTGATAACCATTGTAATATTCATGGCAGGCGTTGAGGGACAGTTAAGAGGTTTTAAAAACATTGCCTGAAACATGGCTTAAAGCACAGGGTATTGCCACACATGTGAACGAGCCCTTAGGGCCACCAATCACATCCTCAAACCTGAAGACACCACCCTTGCTTTCCAAACCACAGCTCAGAGGTGCTCAGTGCTTCCAGGTTCACACACAGCCAGGAAGATCAGAGAGAGTAGAATCTCAGTCTGCAAAGTACAGCAAAAATAAAGTCTCTGCCTAAATCCCTCCCCTCCCCCCATTTGCTTTTTTTTACAGCACAATTTCGTTCTCCGACGGATGGAAGGGGCAGGGTCACATAGCAGGTGCTGCAAATGCTCTGTGGGGCGCTATGCTGTAAAAAAGTAGTGTAGGTGCCCATTTCAGTTTTGATGCCAGTAAATGACTTGCCAACCGCATCACAAGAATGAACGGTGGTAAAGCAGCCTCCCTGCGCTGGTACGTGATCTAGATCTACTACGTATGTTATCCGCACCATCCGCCTAGCTGTGCTGTGATTCGTCACAACATATGCCGATCACTGGGTACCGGCCAATGACCACCAGCACTGAGCGATTGGCTCTGCGTTTCCCCGAACACAGCTCTGTGAGTGTAAACAATGAAGATCTGTGTTCAGCGACAGGGGATCTCGCTTGTTCACTCTTTGCTAAGCAGGGAATGAAAACTAGATTGCCAGTAAAAGGCAGCGCGCGCGCGCGCACACACACACACACACACACACACACAACTTGTTTAACCCATTGCCCTGGATCTTAACCCCCCTCCCGCCCAGTGTTAGTACTGTGACAGTGCTTATTAGTACTGATCACTGTAACAATGTCACATTTACTTCCTCCCAGCATCAGTGCCAGATTACCTGCCACACTACCGCAGTCCCATTATAAAAGTCACTGATTGCCGCCATTACTAGTATGCAAAAAATAAATAAGAAACTCCAGTGTCTATACCATTGTTTGTAGATGCTATAAAAAAAAAAAAAAAAAAAAAAAAAAAAAACTTTGACACAAACCAATATACACTTATTGTGACCTTTTTTTTACCCAAAGACACACACATAGATAGATATATATATATATATATATATATATATATATTTTTTAAATGGTTTATAGCAGAAAGTAAAAAATATGGGTTTTTTTTGTTTAACATTTTATTTTTCCATTTATTTATAAAAAACAAAACAAAAGGTCATCAAATACCACCAAAAGAAAGCTCTATTTGTGTGAAAAAATTAAATTATATGAAATTTAGGAGAGGTGTGAATCCGCGCCACGGAAAAAAAATTAAATATATGTTGCAGTAAGGACGATGAAACGTCTATGCCGTAAGGTCAGATAGAAAAATCGGTTACAGTGGCTGCCCCTACAAGTGTACCCCACCGAGGTGGGATATAGATTGTAGAGAGGGGATTAGTAGGTGGTGGCGCCTGCTGTTTAAGTTATAATTAATGAGGAAAATGTGTTATAAAATTTAGTTTGGATACAGAATTGCATGACCGCGCAATTGTCAGTTAAAGTAGTGCAGTGTCAAATAGCAAAAAACTGCCTGGTCATAAAGAGGGCAAGTGGTTAATGCAATTCTATGCATACAAAAAAGAGATTTTTTAATACAGCTTACCTGTAAAATCTTTTTCTTGGAGTACATCACGGGACACAGAGCAGCATATTCATTACTATATGGGTTATATGGAGTACCTTCAGGTGTGGACACTGGCAATCTCAAACAGGAAGTCCCCTCCCTATATAACCCCCTCCCATAGAGGAAGTACCTCAGTTTTGTAGCAAGCAGTATGCCTCCCAAAAATGTTCTCCAAAAGAGGGGTGGGAGCTCTGTGTCCCGTGATGTACTCCAAGAAAAAGATTTTACAGGTAAGCTGTATTAAAAAATCTCTTTTTCTTTCTCGTACATCACGGGACACAGAGCGGCATATTCATTACTATATGGGATGTCCGAAAGCAATGCTTTAATGAGGGGAGGGAGACATCTTCCAAAGAAGGATTTAATTTAGAGGTATACTCAAATACTAGCAAATCCAACTTAAACAAGAAATGTAAATCCCAAATCAAAATCAAGAGAGCCCCCTCAGATCCTGAGGAGCTTGAATCGCGGCCTGTAGTACTGACTGCCCAAAGGCTGTATCCGCATTCCTTCTTACGTCCAATTGATAACATTTTGTAAACATGTGGACTGACGACCACGTTGCTGCCTTGCATATTCGAGCCATAGAGATCTGATGATGTGCTGCCCAGGAGGTGCCCATGGCCCTGGTAGAATGGGCCTTTACCGACAAAGGAGGAGGCAACCTCTTCAAACCGCAGGCCTAAACGATTAATTGTTTAATCCATCTTGCGATGGTGGATCAAGCAGCTGCCTGACCCATCTTGGGCCCTTCCGGTAAAACGAACACCAGATCTGTTTTCCAAACCTTCTCTGTAGCTTTAAGATAGGCCTTTATGGCCCTGACAATATCCAACGTATGCAGCAACCCCTCCTTTCTAGAGGTGGGTTTTGGAAGAAGGATGGAAGTACCACATCCTGGTTCAGGTGGAAACTGGATATAACCTTTGGTAGAAAGGAAGGATGAGGACGGAAACCCGCCCTATCCTTATGTAAAATGAGATATGGTTCCTTACAAGATAAGGCTGCCAATTCCGATACTCTCCTGGCCGAAACTATAGTGATCAGAAATACCGACTTTCTAGTCAGTAAACCCAAAGGTACCTCAGCCAACGGCTCAAAGGGTTGTTTCTGTAGAGTTGACAGAACAAGATTTAAGTCCCATGGACAAAGTGGTGATTTGACCGGAGGATTAACACGTAAGACTCCCTGTATGAAGGTCTTAACCAGCGAGTGGGCGGCCAGCGGCCTCTGAAACCACACTGATAAGGCTAAAATCTGTCCCTAGATCGTGCTTAATGCCAGGCCTTTATCCACTCCTAGCTGGAGAAAACGTAATACTCTATCAATGGTATACTTGCGGGAAAACCATCTTAGACTCATACCAGCCTACGTAGGCCCTCCAAACCCTGTAACAAATTACCCTGGAGGCCGGCTTTCTAGCCTTAATGAGGGTAGGGATTACCTGCCTAGACAGACCTCTACCCCTGAGAATCAGGGATTCAGCCGCCAGGCCGTCAAATTTAGACGCCGTAATGCAGGGTGGAGGATCGGGCCTTGTGAGAGTAGGTCTGGCCATAGAGGAAGAGTCCAAGGGCCTCCTGCTGCCAATTTCAGGACTAGTGAGTACCATGCCCTCCGGTACCAAGCTGGGGCTACCAGGATAACCGGCCTGTGCTATGATCCTGCGCAACAGGCGGGGTAGTAACTGCAGCGGGGGAAATGCCTATAGAAGTTATGATTGATGCCAAGGGCAAACCAACGCATCGGTTCCGCAGGCCATAGGGTCCCTCGTTCGAGACATGAACCTGTCTAGCTTCTTGTTGAATCCTGATGCCATGACGTCCACGTCTGGCACTCCCCACTTCTGGGAGATTGTCTGAAAGACCTGCGGATGCAGAGACCACTCCCCCGGCGACAAGGTTTGGCGATTTAGGAAGTACGCCTGCAGGTTGTCCACCCCGGGAATGAATATCGCCGATATGCAGGATACATAAACCTCTGCCTACCGAAAAACCAAGCTCATCTCTCTCTGAGTGGCTTGACTCTTGGTTCCCCCTTGGTGGTTCACATATATGCCACCGCTGTGGCATTGTCTGAATGAATTCTCACCGAGGACCCCTGTAATCTGGATGTATATGCCAGGAGGGCTAGCCGAGCCGCTCCGATCTCCCAGATATTGATGGGCAGCTGCCTCTCCGCCTCTGCCCAAGTTCCTTGGCGAGTGAACTCGTTCAAGACCGCTCTCTAGCCTTCCAGACCACTGGGCAGAAAGACTCCCCTTCAGAAGGTTCTGCGGGTTTAACCACCAGCATAGATTCTGCCGGACCTTTAATGACGGCGTCACAGGAAACTCCAAGGCCTTTGCTCCCTCCAGTTTACTAGACAGGCACTTTCACCAACTAAGCCACAGCGCCTCGCTTCTGTAGGACGCGAGTGTGAAGCGTGCGGTATCGCCTCGAACATGGCCATTAGTTTGCCTAGTAATCGCATACATAGGCGAATAGTTGGTTCTCTTTTGCTTAGAACCAATTGAATAAATTTTTTGATAGCCTCGACCTTTACCAGGGGCAGGAACACCCCTTTTGCTGTTCTGTGTCTAATCTCATGCCGAGATATTCCAACTGCTTTGTAGGTTGAAATGATGATTTTTCCCCGGTTTAGGACCCAGCCGAACTTCTCGAGGTACTGAACCATGAGGGCTACTGCGCATTCCAGCCAAGGAAGCGAGTGATCTATGATTAAGAGGTCGTCCAGGTATGCTAGGACCAAGACCCCTTGGATCCTTAGATTGACTAGAATTGGAGCTAGGACCTTCGTGAATACCCGGGGGCCGTAGCCAGCCCGAAGGGGAGCGCCACGAATTGGAAGTGACGCTGTATCACTGCGAAGCGTAAAAAATCTTTGATGTGGCTGAAAGATTGGTACATGAAGGTAACCATCCTTTATGTCTATAGAAGCCAGAAAGTCGTCCTTCTGGAGTGTGGCGGCTGCTGACCGAACAGATTCCATCCAGAAAGAGCGAACCCTTAGGTAAGCACTTAAACCTTTTAGGTCCAAAATTGGTCTGACATCGCCGATGGGCTTTGGTATGACAAACAGATTGGAATAGAGACCTAGCCCCTGTTCTTGGGCTGGTACCTCTACCATTATGCCCTGGTACAGCAGATGATCCAGTGCCGCCCGCATTGAGGCCTTCCTTGTGGAGGAAACTTTAGAAATTCTAATCTGTAGCCTGTGGCCACAGATGATCAGACCCCCTCTGTCGGGGATCGATACCATGGCCTCTTGCCCCCAGAGGCCTGTCCTTGCAATCCATTGTTAAAAGTTTGATCGCGCAGGAGGCCCGATACTGCCTGGAATTTGAGGGCCCCGGAACAGGGGGGAGCTGCCCTTTTAAACGCAGGACCCCGGAACTTCTTTTGACTGGTAAAAGGGTACTTTTGCCACTTGAACAGTCTGAATGTATTTATCCAGATCTTTCCATGGAAGGGAAAACCCTGCCAGTAGTCTTTTGCATGGGGCTCGGCCGCCCAGTTCTTCAACCATAAGAGCCTTCTCATATGCACTAAAAATAGTGACAAACGAGACGCCTGCTGGATGGAGTCTTTTATAGCCTCTACCGCAAAGCACAGAGCTCTGGGAATATCCAATAACTCCTCTGCCTATTGGGCAGGGATGTCTTCAAGCATCTGTCTTGTCTGGTCCTTTAACGCCTGACAAACTCCAATTGCAGCCACTGCTGGCTGTACCACTGCTCCTGCCGTAGCAAAGGATGCTTGAAAACGTGTCTCTAAACGTTTATCGACCGGGACCTTAAACATTTGTATGTTTTCCCCCCGGGCCAGTTAATGATTTATTCACACATGAGATGGCTGCGTCCACAGTTGGGAGCGCCCATTTTTTTTTAGAAAAATTTCTCTTCCATAGGGTAACTAACAGAAAACCTTCCAGGCGGTCTCCCATCCAGGCACTAACCAGGCCCGACCCTGCTTAGCCTCCGAGATCAGGCGTTTTCAGGGTGATGTGGCCGTAGGCTTTAGGCGGCAGAAAAAGTTCTGCCCGGTCGTCCCAATCCTGGAAAAACCAATTCCTCTAACAGAGGATGGACCGGAAAAGCTGCGTTGCTTAAAGGCGCTTTAAAAGAACCCCAAGAGGATACCGCAGGAACCTGAGGCTCTGGAAATGGCAAATTAAATGCCGAGCGGACCATGTCTGTCAAAGACTGGACCCACAGACTCTCCGTCTGGGAGGCTGAAAACGATTCCTCAGTGGTAGATCCTTCCTCTAGGTTCTGGTCCAACCGATCCTCCTGAAATTCTAATTCCTCCGGAGAGAGAATCTCAGCATCCGAGGATACACCTTTTGGCGATGGGGATCTAGTCCGCTTCTTGCCAGAAATAGAGCCAGCGATCATAGCTGTTAACTTTTTTCTCTAGCCCCCCTAGGGTGACGGCTAGCATGTCCTCTGTGATAACACAGGGTTGGGCCGATCTGGGCCAGCCTCAGCACCAGACCCCCTTAATGGCTTATCCAAGGTGACCCCTATAGGAATAACCTGTGGGGAAAGTATTGGCATATCATCAGAACCAGAGGAGGAACCCCTTTGTCTTTGCCCTTTTTTTTTTTTTTTTTGTGTTTTGATCCTGAACCTTTGGAAGCCATAATACAAAACCGAGGGACTCCGCTTACAACAACAGACTGTTATAGCCAGGAGTACACAAAAAAAAAATAAGGTTTAGGGGACAATAGGATCACTAATGCCCAAAAACGGTGGGGCTCAGTATGTTTTCCTTTATAATATTATTGTCTTTCACAACATACAGCCCCACCCCCAACATGTTTGCCAGCATTCAACCTGTTGCCAAGGGGATTTTTGGCTTAACAAAAAGTATTGGAGCTGACTCCAGCATGTAGTACCCCTTCTCGCCACCGGGAGTCACTGTGTTGCCAGCTCTACGTCCTCTCTCTTCCAGCTCAGCTTTGAACTGAGCTAAGAACGCGCCTGCTGTGTATAACAGCAATTGAAGGCACGCCCAGTCTACACTGCAGTCACGCTCCCCGCCCCCACCCCCCGAACGGCGCGAAAATTCTTCTATATGCATGCGCGCGTGCACGAGCGCGAGCGACTGTCGGGGGAGGAGAGCCCAGGAGGAGACGCACTCTGGAGCCCAGGAATGCAGGCTGGAGGACGCATCAGGCGGCAGATTTGAATCCCGGCAAGGTAAGGCTAAAACAGGCCCCTAAGGAGTCCCTTTAGCCTAGAGACAGATCTGTTTTTTTTTTTTTTTTAAGATCTTCAACCAGCGAGCAGCAGGTAGCTAGCAAACATACATAGATAGGTAGGGGGATCAAGTGATGGGGGGGGAACATTTCAGGGCATCCTGTCTATCAGACATAGTGACCATGGTGCCAATGCAGAGCATACTCAGGCTACCCCCCTTAACATCTCCCCTGGAGAGCCTGCTGTCGAACCAAGTCCCGCAGGCTCCCCTCTTACCTTCCTCCATGCCGCAGGACGTTTTGCAAAACGGTCCAATCTTCTCCCATCTCCGTGGGTAGCGTAGTAGACCTTCAGGCACTGGGGTCCTGGAAGAAACCGCTGTCCTGGACCTATACAGCACCCTGGCAAACAGGATCTTTTGGTTTAGAAAACTCCAAGTCCTGGGCCCAGGGTCCAGCCCTCTAGAGAGGAGCATTATAGGCAAAACCCCACGGTTTGGGGCCCGGGTACTGTCCACTTTGGCACTGAGGCTCCTTGGACAGATCCGGTTAGCCCGCCTTAATCCCAAGGATGTGGAGGCAAAGCTATTCCGTGACCAACACCTAAGACACTGGCGAAAAAACTGAGGTACTTCCTCTATGGGAGGGGGTTATATAGGGAGGGGACTTCCTGTTTGAGATTGCCAGTGTCCACACCTGAAGGTACTCCATATAACCCATATAGTAATGAATATGCTGCTCTGTGTCCCGTGATGTACGAGAAAGAAATACAATTTTAACATGTACACAACTGTAAATCGGCTCCTAAAGAACTTTAAACGTGGGCCTTTAACAATTAGACCACATCCGTCTCCTCAAGGATGTTCCCATCAGGGATTCCCTCCCTCCAACAAGTAGTGCATCCACATTTTGGGGGTTATTTACTAAAGCTGGAGAGAGATTCACTTCTGCTTAGAAACCAATCAGCTTCCAGGTTTTATTGCCAAAGCTTAATTGGTTTCTATGCAGAAGCGAGACCGACTTTGCACTCTCCAGCTTTAGTAAATAAACCCCTTTAGGTTTACCCTGAGAAGATGTAATGCCATATTTTAATAGTACGTTTGAGAAGTGAGCCTTAAAGCGTGTGTTACCCCCAACATTTCACATTCCTGATATGTGCCTGCTGCAATATGTACTTGTATGAGAAAGTTATCCTGTTCTCTTTGAATTGCTTTCTTTGTGTGACATTTCAGGCATTTCTGCTAGTCCCTTTGATTTCCTATTAAAAACTGACCACACCAAGCAGGAGAGCTCAGCTCAGTCAGTTCTCTAGCTGTGCTGGGAACTCAGCCTGCTCGCCTCCAGTGATCAGACTTGTCCTAACATACCCCAGCTATACAGCCTGTCACTGGGAAGCTCATTGTGCTGATGCTTCTCCTCCCCCAGCTCTTATGCAGATGAGAACAGAGGGAATGTGATCACTTATAAAAAAAGGAAAAATAAAATACAAATGTATACAAAAATGTTTTGCCTTTCATTTCTATTTTAAACTAAATGGGTTGTTTTACAGGGTGATCATTTACAATCACTTTAAGCATTTGAGATATAAACATGCAAGTATGCCCACAGCTGTCAAATAGTACTTTTGTATTTCACTCTAGGCAACTTACTGGCCCAGTTATATAAATAGAACATGCAGCACTTTGGCACTTTGGTAGAGTGGCATGTATTTTCAGGGCACATGAAGAAATTAACTCACAAAAGTAGACACATTACTTCTTTTTGCCTATTAATGCATGTGCACCACAGACACACCCTATTATTTTGTTCCCTCAATTCTTTACCTTTGTGCAGTCCTCCTTCACTTACCTCATCCTTAGATTTTGCTTTTAAATGTCCTTATTTCTTCTGAGAATTCCTCACTTCCTGTTCTTTTGTCTGTAACTCCACACAGTAATGCAAGGCTTTCTCCCTGGTATGGAGTGTCGTGCTCGCCCCCTCCCTTGGACTACAGGATAGTCAGGACGCCCACTAACACAGCTGCATTCTATATCTGCAATGTAGAAAGTGTCATGACTCTCCTGTAGTCCAAGGGAGGGGGCGAGCACGACACTCCACACCAGGTAGAAAGCCTTGCAATACTGTGTGGAGTTACAGACGAAAGAACAGGAAGTGAGGAATTTTAGAAGAAATAAGGACATTAAAAGCAAAATGGAAGGATCAGGTAAGTGAAGGAGGACTGCACCAAGGTAAAGAATTGAGGGAACAAAATTATAGGGTGCGTCTGTGGTGCACATGCATTAATAGGCAAAAAGAAGTAATGTGTCAACTTTTGTGAGTTAATTTCTTCACATGCCCTTTAGAAAAAAAAAAATGCTACCTTTACGACCCCTTTAAAAAGACCAATCTGGCTTTAGACAAAATCATAAAATGAAGTTTAATGTTTGTGGTGGGCTTATAGCCAGGGGGTCCAAAGTAATACAGATGTCTTATTTCTCATGAACCACACAAAGACTCAATTTGATAGAATGAGGTCAGCCTCATCCTGCGTTTCCTAATTCTTCTGCAGGACCAACAATAAGTTGAATTCTGACCTGGATATACCACACAGATTAGATGGTGTCAAGGATCTCAGAGATGCAAAAGGCAAACAAGGATATCTAATAAAAACCCCAGAAATAATTTTATTTAAACTTTAAACTGGGAGATGCTTGTATCACAGCAGATTTACTGGAAAAAAAAAAAAACGCTTTAGGAGTAACATATGTAACATCCAATCAAAATAAATACAGAAAATTAAGTGTACATCTGCAGCGGTTCCACGCTTAGCAGTTGGGGAAGTTAAGTAGTCTCTCTTGTTTCAATGTCTGGTTGGGTAGGTGATGGTCTTCTCTCCTTTGTTGGGTTTTGCTGTGAACCAGGATTTAGGTCTGGATAACGAAAATAAAAAAATAAGTGATAGAACAAATATAAAATAAAATAAAGACACCTGAAGGGGTATCCTACCTGGCTTTGGCTGATTTTCTAACTGTGCCTCTGGCTGCTCACACCACAGTTTGTAGTTTGGGTTATTGAGGAAGCGTTTGGTAAGACCACAACTCAGGCATCTAACGATTGTTAGTCGTTGTCCTCGGCGTTCTGTGTAAAGAATATTTTTAAAGCATTTTTTCCCCTCATTTACCTATACTCTTAAGACAGTCTAGTCATAGGAAGCATAACCACATGAAATTAATTTTTCTGCCAAGTTTGAGATTCAGGCATTTCACACAACATCCATTTAACTAACTAACTGATATAATGCTGCAAAATTTTACTTTCAATAGTTTGTTATTAGGAAAGCCTTCGATACCAGGCATCAGGCTGTGGCTGCAGCAAAGATCCATCAGTGTTTGGGGCTACCTACCCTGCTAATACCAATATGAAATGGGTGTTTCAGGAGCTGAAACCATTAGGCCCCTTTCACACGGGCAGACCACTCAGGACTGCCTGTCAGTTTCTTAGGCGGGTGCGAGTCGATGCTCCATGCAGGTCTATGGAGCGACGGATGTCAGCGTTGAGATGTCTGCTAAATTCAGATGGATGAGATGTCTGCTAAATTCAGATGGATGAAAACCCTATTTTCCATCTGTCTGGCGGATCGGATGAAAACAGACAGGTGGTCAGTTTTCATCTGATCCCCCATAGAGGATGCTCAGCAGGGATCAATGGAGTGATCCTAGCTGAGCATAAGCGGAGTCCATAAACAGACATGGGCATAAAAAAAAAAAAAAGTTTTGTGTTAGCCTATGTGACCATGCAAAGACATTTAGATCAGCATTTTAAGTTTAGAAACAAAAAAATAAATAAAAAAACACCTGTGTTCAAAGAGGAGTTTAGGAGCATAAATTTGTGTGCGTAAAAAAGTAAATGTATTCCAATGGCCAGAGTAAATTAATATTCTGGCTAGTAGAATTCATTTGGTTTCAATGCCATACATGCAAAAATGTGCAACATTAGAAGCATTTTTTTCTGCCAGGTTCAGGCAGAAAAATTCTTGCATACGTGGACCATAATATTCATACACTTGTGTGCATGAAGCTTAAAAATCAGCTCTCCTTCAAACCTGGGCAAATTATCCTTACAATATGATAAAAAATGGCTAGCCAGATATAGATCCAGACACAGAAGCAGCTGAATGGAAATCTTACCAAGTCCTATAAAAACTCTAACCTGCCTCTAGATTCTATCACCACCCTATTGGTTCTTTCCTGCTCAGTCAGGCTGGCCATATACGGTTTGAATCTCCTCTGGTTCAGCAGGAGCCCACCGAGATTCGCACTGTTAAAGCGTTTAACCCAAAAATAAAAACGAAAAAATAAAAAGATTCTGTTCCTTTAAAGCAGAAGTCTCCAAACTGTGGCCCGGGGGCCGGATGTGGCCCTTTTTCTGGTCCTTGGGGCACTATTCCATCCACTGATATGATACACTATTCTGCCAATTTACACTAACAATAGGGCACCATTTCTCCTATTGACACGGATACAAACAATGGGGCACCATTCCTCCCCGAATACTAAATGTGGCGATGTTTACTCCCACTGATGACAGGAAAATTTCCACTCCCGCTGGCCACAGTCCGGCCCCCGTAAAATCTGAAGAACAAAAAAAAAAAAATGTCTCTTTGTCTAGAAAGTTTGGAGACCCCTGCTTTAAAGCATGTTATACAGCACTTGTGCTTTGTCATTTGGCCCTCTGTATACCCTAAAAAACTGTCCGATCCTGCTTGGCTATACCCTCTCCCCTGCAAACAGACCACGATAATCATGGCTGCCAAGCCCTTCATAACAAGGTCTATTTGCACGATTCCATCATCCGCAGCTCTCACTGTCTGTGTCCTCTGTTCTGTCCTTCTCCCCCTCCCTGCTTGTACCAGTGCCCCAGCAGAGGTCCCCCCCCGCCCCCAACTCCTGCAGATCGCAAATCTGCTATAAAATTATCTCATCTTCTCTGTCCCTTACCAACATGTGTTCCTGTGCCTGTTTAATGTAAACAATCAGCCGATCTGTACCTTGTATGAGCACAGCTCCAGGCTCTCATCTGATTGTCAGCTCTCTGTCTCTCTTCCTCCTCCTGGCCGACATCAGCAGGACGGCTCGGCCCCGCCCACTGCAGTTGTGAGGTAGAGAGAGAGAAGCAGAAGAGGAATCGGCTGTGCGCCCAGAACGCAGTTTATATCAGGATAGATCGGTAGATTTTTTTTTACAGAACAAGGGCACAGAGACAGATACTATTAAAAAGGTACAGAGGTGATAAGATAATTTCATAGAAGTGGGTTAACAACTTTAATGGGCAGGCTGAATGTACCAAGTTTATCAAAATCAATCAACTTGGGTACAACCAGACTGACAGGTTCTGCTATAGCCGCTAGTGATAATTGTCGTCTTTTCCCGGCAGGGACGGCTTCCCCGACTCCTCCCCTGGTAAAAGACAATGGCGCAGCAGGAGGGATTCCTGCATCAACACTGTGGGAGTCATTTACAAAAGGCAAATCCACTTTGCATTACAATTGCAACCTACAAGTGCAAAGTGCACTTGAAATTGCACTTGGAAGTGCAGTAACTGTAGATCCGAGGGGGGCATGCAAGGAAAGTAAAAAACAGCATTTTAGCTTGCACATGATTGGATGAAAAAATCAGCAGCGCTTCCCCTCATTTCAGATCTACCCCTCAGATCTACAGCGACTGGACTTCGCACTTGTAGTCGTATTGTAGTGCAAAGTGGATTTGCCTTTTGTAAATAACCCTGTGTGTTATCTAGCAAATGTATTTCTTGCAACCTGTGGCTGCAGGAAAGAAATGCGATTCATGTATAGCCGGCCTAAGCCCAACCAGCATATTAGAGAGGATTGAGAAGTAGACAGAGTTTGACTTTAAAAAAAAAAAATAATTATTATTATCACATGCTCAGTTTTAATTGCCCTAGTTTGTGACAAAATTGCCTTAAAACGATCATAAAGTCAAATTCAAATAATACATTAGTCACCTAAAAATTATTTAATTAGAAATGTATAAGCTTTCAGATTTTGCACAGCTTCACTCAAACCATTGTGATAAAGATAATGTTCGCTATCAAAACCTGTCATTGAGTTGACTTGAGTATTTTTAGCTTACTTCTTTGACGCACAGTACACGTGATTCCAGAAAGAAGGAGGGAGCTGCATCGCTTACAAATCGTTCTTTTGACAGATGGATCCCTAAAAAAAGCAATTTCAAGAGGCAGTTTTTACAAATGCTGCAGTTACTTAAAACATACAATGCCTGGAAGAGAACATTAGGCAATTACTTCTAGTCACACTTCATAGTGGCCAAAGTATAGTCTTTGAAAAGCACGACTGTCAAATAGTTGAATTCTGCTTATGACTACACATCTGTTCTGTTTATTGGATATACATTAATATCTCTAAACTATTCCAGAGCTTTAAAGAGAACAGTTACCCATTCACAACATACCCTGTCCCCACAGAATCGTACAATCTAATGGCCTGCCGACAGACAAACAGATTTCAGCAAGGCAGAGGACAATTCATTAAGAACATCACTTCGGGATAACCCTTTACCTTTTAATGCATATTGCCTCCAATAATCAAATCCAAGTCATCAGGGCTACTAACCACTTAGCTGCCATGCACAATATACATAGTTATATGAAAAAATTAAGTATTTTTGGGGTCTTTGACTAGGGTAGTCTAAAATGCTCCATTTCTTCTTTTTTTTTCTTTTTGAGCCTTACCTTGCTGAGTTTCCTAGGTGTTTTGGAGCATTATTCATCATCGTATTGAAAGTCTAATTTCTGGTTCAACTTACATTTTTAGACAGAAGGCACTAAATTAAAACACACTTTGATATGATCCAAAATGTAAAGCGGACTCAATGAGTTACCCAGGCTCTGAAACAGCAAAGCAATCCCAAACCTTAACAATTCCACCACCATGCTTCATAGTCCCTGAAATAATGGTCTTAGGTTTGCAAACATGTCTACTGTTACAAAACTATTCTATTTTACATTGATGGGCATCCAGAACATTGTTCTAGTCTTTGCTTAGGTGTTAAATAGCCAATTCTCAATCTCATTTTGGATAGCAAAGATTTTTTCTTAAAGTGGTAGTAAAACCAGGTCTTAAAAATAAAAGAAGCTGGTCCTCCTGCAGGTTTAAATCATAATGTACTAGTAAATCCAGCGTCTGTTATGATGAATATTCCTGCCACAGGGGGGAATAACTGCACCAGAAACTGGCTCCCGCTGTCTGGCAGCTCCACTTCGTAGCTTGCTGAGTTGGTGGCGGCTACGAAGTGGAGTTTTCAGATGCCAGGAGTCAGCTTTGGGGGCAGAGCTCTTTATTTATTTGTTGGGGTCAGTGGCGTTCATCGTGATTGATCCTGGATTTACTTTGGGGGACATTGCATTTGTTTTTATTTAATAAACAACTTGTCAAAAACTGTCTGCGTTTATTTATTTTTGGCAAATGAGTAGGGGGCCTTTCTTGCTAAGGGGACTTCCAGATTCTGATAAGTTCAACACTCGCACACAAGGTGCTTTGGGGGAGGGAGCCCCCTCTACCCTAAAGCACCCCCCCCCTATGTTGATGGAATGTGACCTGGTATGGTTCAGGAAGAAAGGACCTTTCCTGGCCTGCCAGGCTGCATACTTGGATAAGGATCTGCTATGGATGCCATTTTTTGTCTTTTTCTTTTTGGTATGGGGTTCTCCTCAAAATCTATACCTCTTAATGTTCGCACTGAAATTGCACGTGAAGGATGGAGTTCACACCGCAGCAGTGTGAGCCCGAGACAGTCCGCAGACTGTCCCACCTTAAAAGGGGTTGCAAAGCTTCAGGTTTTTCCACCTTAATGCATCCTATGCATTAAGGTAAAAAAACAAAACACCTTGCACTCTCCGCCCCTCATTGGATGATTGATAACAACACAGCCATTAGCTCCTGCTGCTGTCAATCAAATCAATGATGCTGCCCTCTGGGGGGTGGGGCTGAGTATAACACAGGAGCGTGCCCGCAAGCTAACCCCCTTGGGAGAGGGCTTCCCAGAGGGGGGGTTAGCTCTTGCAGGGAGGAGCAGAGACAGCCGCCGAGGGACCAGAAGATGAGGAACGAGGCCACTCTGTGCAAAACGAACTGCACAGTGGAGGCAAGTATGGTATGTTTTTTTTTTTTATTAATTTTTTTACAATCAACCTTTACAACCCCCTTTAAGTAATAATTTTTGATTAGTTATAAAAAAAATGGACAATAAAAATAATAGATATTGGTAACTTATCGGTGAGTGAGAAAAAAAAAAAAAAGTATAAGTTCTTAAAAAAATATATGGTATTGGTGCAGCCCTATTAGTAACAATAACTTATAAGAAAAGTTTGCTCTATTTTACAGCTTCATTATAATCAGGTACATTATATGAATAAAAGTTGGGCCGTAATAAAATGGAACACAGCCCTGCAATTTTTCAGTTGTGCTGTTCCATCTATTTTAAAAGTGATACTAAAAGGGTCCAAGTTTTTTTTTTTTTTTTTTAAATAACAAACGTTATGCTTACCTGCTTTGTGCAATAGTTTTGCACAGAGCAGCCTCAATTCTCTTCTTGGGTCCCGCTCTGGTGCTCCTGGTTCCTCCCTCACCATGCCGAGTGCCCCCAGAGCAAGCTATTTCTCCAGGCGGCACTCGTGCATGCTTGGTCCCACTGTGGTGTGAGGAAGGAGAGACCCGGAAAAGCTGCTGTTCTCATGCACATTGCTGAATCGGGCACAGGTAAGTATAATAGGGGGCTGGAGGGGGAGCTGCATTTTACCAACCAATTTAAGGGCATGCATTGTTCTCACTCTTTTCATGCAATAGTATATACCACATTCATCTACAATACCGATACCGAGTATAAAAGAGCACATTACATAAAACTACTGTTAATGAAAACTTACTGTCTCAAGACTAATCGCTTGCTAATTGTTCTTTGTGTATGGCAATAAAAGCGGGCAAGTTCTACATTTTCTGGGTTTTGGGCCAAAACGCAATGTGCAGCCTAAGAAAAAAAAAAGAAAAGTAAATTAAAAAGAAAAAGAAATATAAAGTTGCACAGATGTAAACCCTTTGGAGTTACATGGATCTCTACATGAGAGAAAGCTAAAATGTTTATGTAAATCATAAAGAATAACAGCATTGTAAAAACACAGGCCTTTTATAATATTTTTATGCAACTTTTTTTTGGAACTTCTTGATTTGAATTTTAACAGAAAAGGTATACAAGACAATAACTTTAAAGGGTCGCAACTCCCTGACTTCAGTCTCTACAATACAGGACCAGTATCCCACATTGTATGCAAGGTCACATCCATATTCCAGAATATGGGACAGCAGCTGGGAATGCTGGCTGCCAGTATGTCACATCATTCCTAATCCCCTAAGCAAAATAAAGCTGCCCATGTTCTTGTTCAATTCCCTTTAGATTCACCTTCAACTATTGTAGTGCAAGGGCCTGCCTGATGCATACAAATTAAAAATGTTTAAGTTTAACCTCAAATTATATGGTTTTGATAAATCTAAAGAAAAATTGTATAATGCATGGCCAACCTAAGCAGTTAAATCTTGCAGTAGAGAGGGGACCCACTGCAAAGATAAATGTTTTTTTATTCCTGGAGTTCAGTGAGTGAGTGAGTGAATAATTTATATAGCGCTACAAATGCGAACTAAAATTGCCTCAAGGCTACGAATGTTTAACCACTTGCTGACCGCGCTATAGTCGAAAGATGGCTACAGTGTGGTCGTCCAGTTCTGGCATGGTGTCAATAGATATCCTCCCAGAACCCCACCCCTGCGGTGCACATCGGGTTTGCTCTGTGATCGGGGTAAAGGGCCCTTTACTATATGATCAGCTGTGTCACACCATCTGTTATAATCAATCGTTTCCTCCCATGCCGTGTCTGTGTGAGGAAAGGAAAGCAGATAACCTGCAAGTCTGTCTGCACATCGTTTACACCAATTAACACTGGTGTCTCATCAGTGCAGAAGATAAAATTACTTATTTGCTAAATTTTATAACAAACTAAGATAAACTTTTTTTTTCACATTTTGTTTAAAAGGAAAATGAAAAACCCAGTGGTGATCAAATACCACCAAAAGAAAGCTCCATTTGTGTGTATGCCTTACATAAAGCCACAGGTTTTAAAATTTGTGCAGCATTACAACCTTAGGCACCATGCGATCCAGCTGCTCGGATTCTAATAAATTATGTCAAATTGTTAAGAAAGACATTGAGCACCTTAGGATGTCCTTGTTTGCCCTTCTCGGTCTGCACTGGGGTTACATTAGCTGAATGAGGGAGGGAAAATGAGGGAGAAGAGAAACACTAGAATACTCGTCGGTACCATTGTGTGTAAAGGATCGAGAAAATAAATCCTATCTAATGTTGGGTGCCTATGTGTGTCGATGCCGTGGTGTTATGTAAAATGATTAGTTTCTTTTACATTTTAGAATGGGGTGCCTCAAGATTGTGCCTAAATTTAAAAGGATGCCTTGACTAAATAAAAAAAGTTGAGAAACACCCAATTAAAAAAATCATACACTGTGCACCAAAACACTGCCACTTTTGTCAGGTAAATGCACTCCTTCTGGGGTTACAGGATTACATTTTACATGTGATAGATACATTCATAAAAGAATAATAAAAAAAATATTAAGACATGACTGGAGCCACTACAAAGAAAGGAGCCTGCATTTTGATGTAGAAATGTTTTTAAATTTTTGTGACATCATCAGAGTGCAGCCCTTTTCTTCATAGTGGCATGTATAGCTTGCAATGTAGATGGGCTCCTTGGGCCTTGGCAGCCAGCTGGCTGAACTTAAAATAAAATAAGTACCTGGTAAAGAAAGTTAAGCCGCTGAAAAGCCTCCTTGTCCTTAATTTGACCAGCCATGTTCTGAAATGAAACAAACATGCAAATGTATATGTAAATGTTACAGTTCCATAAAATGTTAATACCATTTTTAACACCATACTCAATGGTGAGGGTGCATAGCTCTAAACGCATCCAGGGTGCATTCAGGGACACGCACCAGCACCCATATGGATATTATAATGGGTGCAGTGTACTGTGTTCCAATGGTGGCAAAAAAAAGTGTGAGGGGGAGAATAATTGAAAAGTCCCAAGAAAGGGCTTTCACATTGGTATTGCAGATGAGGCTTCTTTCAGGTGCTTTTTTTTAACACCAAGACCCCTTTCACACTGGGGCGTTTTTCAGATGCTTCAGTGTGAAAGCACTGAGGTTTTTTTACATTGGGATTGCAGCTGCAGCTTTTTTCAGGTGCTTTTTTAATGCTAAAGCGCCTGAAAAATTCCCCAGTGTGAAAGGGGTCTTAAGTGACATGCTGAATGTTTGTCTGAGGTGACTGGCAGAATTCTGGTCTGGGGTATCTGGATACTTGATTAAAGTGACATGCCAAATGTTTGTCCGAGGTGACCGGTTGAAGCTTTGTCTGAGGTGACCGGCAGGAGACTTCCTGTCAGAGGAAGTCTCTTGGAACTGTGCTTCTTATCCCCATTCCTATGATCTGGTGCCGGACAATTAGGCGAGATGACGTGGAAAAGTACACAAAGATTAAGCTAAAAGGGGAGGTGCAGCTGCAGCAGAATACTCAATCAAGGCAGGGAGGGAGGAGATTGGCTAACACACAGACTACGGAAATGACAGGGAAAGGGTGAAATCCAGGATGATGGAGGCACGCAAACTGCCCAGGCTATCGTGGATCAGCAGCCATGAAAAATGTGGTCAGATTACAGAAGGGGACACAGGAACAGGCAGGATCAACCAGGCATTGAACAACATGGAAAGGGGCAAACGACACTGCAAAAGCACTATGCTGTATATCGCACTTTAAAGGGACAGAAGCCCTTTATTTTATTTATTTTTCCCACTTCAGACTCTGCCAAACAGGACAGCGAGACTTGCTCACGGTTCAATTGCCCATTATGTCTCTTCTAAGGCATCATTAGTGGGTTTTTTTTATGGTTAGTTGGTTACAACCACTTTTAGCTCAGTGAGGGAAATTAAGTTTCAGGGAGATTACCAAAGTAGCAGTTCCTACAAGGCTGTGCTACAGTAATCAAAAGGCAAACTAATCTAAATTCAATTAAAGTGGAACTTTACCCATTAACAACTTGTTAACAAATAATGTTTTTTAGCAAGGAACTTGCATTCCACACTAATAATTATGCTACCATAAGTGTGCTATAAGTTGCCTCCATCATTGCTCTGGTTTCTTTTTGCTGGAGGCTGCCATTTTGCTGAAGCCAAGAGTCCCAGCAGTAAATAATAATAATAAAAAAAAAAACACGGAACTAAACCCATTGATTTAAGGTTTCAGAATACAGTTACATTCCTAGAATGCTGGGATTGCTAAATGGAACATTTGCTTGTGACCTCAACCCACCATCAAACCATCAAATGGTTGGAGTCATAACTGATCACATGTGCAGCAACATGGCAGTTGCAGATCAAACAGAAGAAGCTTCCTTGAGGCCTTGTTCACATCTAAGCGATCTGAATTGCAGGTGGAATCGCCACGCTTTGAAATAGCGGAAAATCGTGGGACACTGGTGTGATTTCCATCACTTCCAATGGCACCCTGATCGTGGCAGAGTTTTGCAGCAATTGACACCCAAAGAACCATGATAAAATCGCGCGAACAGAATCGCAGATTGCCTGTCGCACAAAAAAAGTACAAGAACTTATTTTGGGAGACAGCCATCCTGTGATTTTACTGCGATTGTCGCCTGACTAATCATGGAAAAATCAGGGTGCCATTGGAAGTGACAGGGATCGCACGGGCATCCTGTGATTTTCCGCTATTTCGAATAGAGTGATTCCGCCCATTGCTCCGTTATAAGAGGAGCTTTACTGTAAAGGATAGGAGCATTTAATTCCACTTTAGACTCCGTTCACATCTCGGCGTTCCAAATCATGAGCCGAATCGCCGTGATTCGGGATAGCGGCCGTGCAATCCAGTCACTATTTCAAATCGCAGCAATTCAGGCTGTCAGTAGATCAGACTGTACAAATTCAGTACAGTGCTTAAAAAATAGAGAGCAACTGAGCATGTGCACAGCAGTGCATTACTGGATTTACACATTATAGGCCTATTTTTATTGTGTTACATAGCTATACCAGCAAACAGGACCAGCCTGAAGTCATTTAGCAGGACTTCATTTTGTGATTAAAGTTCCACTTAAGAAAAAAAATGATGTTACACCTAGGGACTCTCCAACTGGCTACAATCCCATGTAAAGCCTCCACTTACTTGTTCCTTGCAGCATGTATGTTTACAGATAGCTACCCTGGAGCACAGAGAGACTTTCCAAGCTGGGACCTCAGGGAGCAGGTACGATGCCGCATAGAGGGAGTTTGGCCTCCTCCAAAATGGCGGCTCTCCTTCACTCCTGTACTGGTAACTGGAGACAGTTTAATACAGCTTCGTTCTAGTAAAAAGTATTGACCACGGAAGCGTCACTTCCGTTACCAGATTTGTCGGGTCGCCTAATCTGACTGAACATACTTCCTCTAGGATGTGAGGTCACTTCCTGTGGTGCAGCAGCCATCTTGACTTTCCGTACGAAGAACCTTTGCTAGACGTTCCGACATTTGCAGTTCCTTGTGGCGCTGTCAGTGGTGGCGGTGCACAGAGGGGCTGGAAGTCAGGCTGTGCTGCACGGAGCCAGTGCCTGCAAGGTCAGGAGTGGCCGCGGTGCCACCATTGTGGGAAGATGTCCAATGAGGAGAGTTACCTGGCCATCCTACGCTACCTGACCAACGAGCGGGAGCCCTATGCTCCGGGCACCGAAGGGAATGTCAAGCGCAAGATCCGGAAGGCAGCCGCCTGTTATATTGTGAGAGATGGCACCTTGTTCTATCAGCGCCGGCACCGGGACAAGGAGCGCTTCACCGAACTGGAGGTGGTACTGCAGGCCGACCGCAGGAAGGGGCTCATAGAGGAGGCGCACATTGGGGAGGGGGGGCTGCACCTCACCCGGCTCCAAACATGGCACCTCCTGTCCAAGCGCTACTGGTGGAGAGGTGAGCCAATGTCAACTTCCGGGGACACCACATCTCCTTCCTGCACTCTCTCATCACCCCTGGGACCATCTTATTTCATTCTTGCACTCTATGATCACACCCATCTATCTATTTTCTGCACTCTTTTCTGCACTCTCTGATCACACACCTGGGACACCCATCTATCTCTTTTCTGCACTCTCTGATCACACACCTGGGACACCCATCTATCTCTTTTCTGCACTCTCTGATCACACACCTGGGACACCCATCTATCTCTTTTCTGCACTCTCTGATCACACACCTGGGACACCCATCTATCTCTTTTCTGCACTCTCTGATCACACACCTGGGACACCCATCTATCTCTTTTCTGCACTCTCTGATCACACACCTGGGACACCCATCTATCTCTTTTCTGCACTCTCTGATCACACACCTGGGACACCCATCTATCTCTTTTCTGCACTCTCTGATCACACACCTGGGACACCCATCTATCTCTTTTCTGCACTCTCTGATCACACGCCCATCTATCTCTTTTCTGCACTCTCTGATCACACACCTGGGACACCCATCTATCTCTTTTCTGCACTCTCTGATCACACACCTGGGACACCCATCTATCTCTTTTCTGCACTCTCTGATCACACACCTGGGACACCCATCTATCTTTTTTCTGCACTCTCTGATCACACACCTGGGACACCCATCTATCTCTTTTCTGCACTCTCTGATCACACACCTGGGACACCCATCTATCTCTTTTCTGCACTCTCTGATCACACACCTGGGACACCCATCTATCTCTTTTCTGCACTCTCTGATCACACACCTGGGACACCCATCTATCTCTTTCCTGCACTCTCTGATCACACGCCCATCTATCTCTTTTCTGCACTCTCTGATCATACACCTGGGACACCCATCTATCTCTTTTCTGCACTCTCTGATCACACACCTGGCACACCCATCTATCTCTTTCCTGCGCTCTCTGATGGCACACCCATCTATCTCTTTCCTGCGCTCTCTGATGGCACACCCATCTATCTCTTTCCTGCGCTCTCTGATCGCACACCTGGCACAACCATTTATCTCTTTCCTGCACTCTCTGGTCACCCACACACCTGGGTAGGATTGCACAGATACAGTTTTTCTATCGGCGAGTACAAGTACCGATAATTTCGGGCAAGTACTCACCAATACCGAGTACCAATACTTTGTGGTGCTATTTGCATCCAAAGAAAAATTGGCGCAAAGAATCGCATGCAATTTCTATGTGTATAGAAGCGCCATCTAGTGGGCACTTTAGAACTCACAAAACTCAGTAGAGGGAGCGCTGCTCTAGTAAGTAGGTAGAGACAGATTAGAAGCTCAAAGCAGCAATCATTTAATGGAAAGCTGAACAGACTGATGACATTGGGTAAATGGATCACAAGCCCATGCAGGGAGATGGTAGTGTGCCAATGAGACACTGGGACTGGCGGGTTCTGTAGTTGATTCTACTGAGCCTGGTGGAATGAATGACTGCCTCTAACCCTGGAGCTTCTGGCGGTGGGCAGTGAGCCAAATAAATGCTGGTTTAATGGACAGAACCAGCAACGGCCGGAACACCCGGAAGTGACCATTGCCATCAGAGCTTGTCACTGCCGGGCTAAAGAGCTCCACTATAGAGACAGTACTGTACAGGCAATCAACGAGGACGTCCATTGATCCAGAAGTATCAGAAGCATTAGGACAAGTACAGATACTTGCTTGAATGCCTGGTTCTGCCACCGATACCAGTTATCGGGCATCCCTACACCTGGCACACATTGTTGCATGTGTTTGCAGTCTAGATCACACTTAACAGATACTACTTGGAGCAAGATACCAACTTATAAATGGGATTCAGGGTACAGGCCCTGCAGCTAACTTTCTCATCCAGATGAAACTGGCTACATGGAAGTTATATGCACCACATCAAAAGCAGCTGTAGTTGGCACCCCCTTTAGCCCCTTTCTATGGTGGTCACCGAGTCTTGTGGGAGGTTGGGCATCATACAGTGTCTGTCTTAGACATATGTAGTGGGTAGTCTCGTGTGTATCTATTGCATATGTTTATGACAGCCACCGAGTCTTGAACCTTATCTTGCAATTCCCTCCAATAAAAGTAGGTGAATGAGTAAAAATTAAGAGCAGCACAATTTTCTAGTAGGCACCAGAGGCAGAATCAGATGGGACATAGAAAGTTGTAGCTGAATTTCTGCATTTCACGCAGCATTCTAGAGCATTGCACAAATCTAACATGAAGGGGAATGCTTGGACAGTCGCACTCCAAAAAATATTTGTTTATTTTATTGTAAAGGTAAAATCACAAGATACGTGTCACGGCAAAACCAGGTACAAACTGACGCGTTTCACACTAAAACTTAGTGCTTAATTACAGTGCACAAATCTACTTTTGATCCTTTTTTAATTTGTTCAATCAGGAATTTTGAAAGAAATGAAAGACTACATAAAAAAATGCAACAAATGCCAGGAGAAAATGGACCGATCGCGCTTGACATATGACCCCTCTGAAATGCTGGAGGAGTTTGGGCTTGAGGTGCAATTGGAGGAAACGGATGATGAAGGAAGCACCCCGGTGTCTAGTACCTGCACTGATCCAAAACCTGCAAAAAGGAAACCAGTGGCTAAGCATGAACTGGTCTTTGTAAGTGTTTTGTTCAATTGATCATAGTCCTAATACATTTAGAATTACTGACACAGGTGAATATATTCTGTATAATTATATGTTTGTAAGTTTTGTATTCCAGGATGCTCTGGCAGTAATAAGGTGATAGAAGTACACCATGCTTAATGTACTGTTATAAAGTGAACCTGTAACCCTTTCTATTATATGCTCACTTTTTAATGCATTTTTTTTCTTTTTTCTTGTAGGTTGATAGCAAAGGCATAGTTAAACAGTCATCTTCTAAACATAGCCAGGCTGTGCTTGATCAGTTAAACCAGCAGAGACTTGCTAATCAGTTCTGTGATGTGACACTACTCATAGAAGGCGAGGAATACAAGGCTCACAAATCCGTCCTAGCAGCCAGCAGTGAGTACTTCAGAGAGCTGTTCATTGAAAAAGGAGCTGTCTCCAGCCACGAGGCTTTTGTTGATTTATCAGGTGAGAACATAGTTTTATTTTGGTATTTTTTTTAACTATTAAAGGGGTTGTAAAGGTTCGTTTTTTTTGTTTTTTTTTCGAAACATGATCCTTTAAGCTAGTACATTGTTGGTTCACTTACCTTTTTCCTTTTTGATTTCCCTTCTAAATATATTTTTTCTTTATCTATCTGAATTTCTCACTTCCTGTCCCTCAGTTAACTTGCCCCATCATCTGAGCTGTTCTGGCTGGGGGTAGTCAGCCAGAATAGCTTACTGAGGAGGAACAGGAAGTGAGAAATTCAGGCAAAGAAAAAAACATTTAGAAGGGAAATCGAAGGAAAAGGTAAGTGAACCAACAATGCACTAGCTTAAAGGAACCTATTTAGAAAATAGAAAACAAACCTTTACAACTGGGGATGTCCCGATAGAGATACTAGTATCTGTACCGATACCGAGCATTTCCCTGAGTACTTGTACTCGGGGGGGGGAAATGCTCTGATGCTTCACCCGATACCTGGGCAGGGGAGTCACAAGCACTGATCTGCCCCCTTTTCAGCTGCTTTAGTTAGTTATACAGCAAAAAATAAAAACCGCAGAGGTGATCAAATACCACCAAAATAAAGCTCTATTTGTGGGGGAAAAAAAGGACAAAAAAAATCATTTGGGTACAGTGTTGCATGACTGAGTAATTGTCATTCAAAGTGTGAGAGCGCTGAAAGCTGAAAATTGGTCTGGTCAGGAGGGTGTTTAAGTGCCCAGTATGGAAGTGGTTAAATAATAAAAATGTAAATAAAAATACACACTGACAACCCCCCCCCCCCCCCCCCCCCCCCCTAAACAAAAGAAGAAAGCACTGTTAAAAAAAAAAAAAAGTTAAAATACCGCCACTGTCACATGACATTTAAAAAAAAAATATCGGTGAGTACTTGGGGGGGGGGGGGGGGGGGAGAGTATCGGTACTTGTACTCGGTCTCAAAAAAGTGGTATTGGGACAACCCTAATTACAACCCTTTAAAGTTAAGTCCTCAAATAAGCAGAAGTTACATCATTGGTGGCTGAAGTGGGGTAGAAGCAGGATTGCTTTTGATTTAAATCATGATTTATATTAATAGTAAAAAGGCTTGGTTTTAATCCTATTTTTTAAAGAGCAACTGTCATCTCTGGCAGCTCCTCCTCTGACCCGCTGTTAACTCACCGATGGTCCCATTCACTTTAATGCGATGGCCGGTGATGCGACAGTGATACAGCAAGCTGGGGGATGTGGCGGCAGCAGGTGAGTGGATGCCCACTAACGGGCACCGTCATGATGGATCTGAAATGACAGGTGATCTTTAAATGTAAGGACTTATTCTTGCTAGTAGTTAGAATCTTTAATATTTTCAAACAAAATGAAGGTTTCCTATTTAGAATAATAACCCGTCGGATTACTAAAACAGCGGTATCAGAACTGATTTAATCGTACAGTTTTTAGTGTACATAGATTTGCAAAACAATGGGATAAAGGAATATTCCTGAACATTTATTTTTTTTGCATGGTTAGTGTCAAATTGTGTAAATGCATCAATGCAGTGCATGTTATCTCAGCTTGCAGAGCTTGGATTCATTGAACGAGTTTACCAAAAATGTAAATATTGCAGAATATACAGCCTAATGCTACATAACGAAGCTTAATATAATGCTGAATTAACAAAAAAAAAACACTAAGTAATCTTAAATATAAAACTATCTTTTTAGATAGATTTTTACTCTAAAAGCATTTAATAAAAATCAAACCTGTTGTTGTTTTTTTATTTTTTATTATTATATTATTATTTTAAATCAATTTTTATCCACCCTGGGTAAAAGATGGTGGCAGTGGGGCAAAGCAAGCTGATTGCAAACCTGGATTTGTAAATTTAGAAGTTGGGTGTGCTATAATGTGCAAGAATGCTGTGCTTCAGCTACATACAGCGATGTGTTCCAGCATCAGGACAGGTACTTCCCATCCTGCTTTTAAAACACAGTTGAGTCGGGCTGAGCATTGCCTAGTCATTCACAGGATGCTTTGTATTTTGTGAATGAATACAAGGCTACCTCTGTTGGCGACTCATTAAAAAAATACAGAGCTGCCGGTGAAAAATTGAGCAGCGTTCAGTCCAAATTTAATTTGTTCCAGAACCAGAAGTTCATTGTCCTGCCGCTGGAACACAGAACTGTATACTGTATGTATGTGGCTACAAACATTGCTGACAGCCACTGCATGTGTTGGTGTTGGAAATGGTTTGTTTGGACCAGCAGAGCTCCCTAACTGGGACACAGAAAGCAATAAAACCTGACAAGTGTTCTAATCTCTCTCCACTCTATCCAAAACTAAAAAAAACAAGTTTTGCCTTTAGTTATAATTTAATGTTCACTAAAACATGGAGTTAGGCTTTGAAGTGGAAGTTTAGTCAGAAATGTAAGTACTAACAGACTGCATCCTGCTGGCCCCTTTTGTGTGTATGAATATATATATATAAAGCATTTTAACCACTTCAATACCAGGCACTTGCACCCCTTCCTGCCCAAACCAAATTTAATAAGCAGTGCCACCGAACTGCTGGCAAGGCACCGATTTACCGCCGACGGCACAACATCCCAGTGTAAAAAGTAGCCTAAAGATTTAGCTGATATGAGTGTTATGAACATCCCACATTTTCATCTTTGTGCTAGAAATCCTGCTAACTCTTGTTTATTCGAACATAAATTTATATTTTAACAAATCTTTCAAATTCCTAACTGATTTTAATTTTTTTATGCTTGATTTGTAGGTTTTTGTAAGTCCAGCTTCCTGCCGTTGCTAGAATTTGCATACACCTCAGAATTAATGTTTGATTTCTGCAGTATGGCTGACTTAGCCATGCTTGCCCGCCACCTCTACATGTATGAAGTGCTGGAAATCTGTGAATCTGTTCATAAACAGATGGAGGAAAAGCAGCTTACTTTGTATCATCAGGGGGATGTTCAGACTGTAGCTTCAGAAAAGAATATTCTTAATGTCAATATACAAGGACCTATACATGAACATAAGACCACCTCCCCTGTGATGATAGAAGTGACAGATGGACAACACATATTGAATGAAAACAACATGGAGTGTCAGACTGCAGCACAAACACATTGCGGAAATGATCTAATTGCCATTGCTTCGCAAGACCCAACTGCTATTTCAACACAAATGTCTGTCCAGCTTACTAGTGACAATATTGCAGCCGCCTCTGTTGATGGTGCTACAGCAGTATATATTTCCAGTATTTCAAATGCCTCAGAGCTGCAGCCTACAGTCTTTGTTCCTGCTGTTATTCAGGTTGCTTCTGTTCAACCAGAATCCCATCAGATAGTAGTTGAATGTCTAGATGCCCAGCCTTCTTCTCTTATTGAAAATCAAGCTTCTGAGGTAACGGACTGTGAAAATGCAGCTAAAGACTCTGAAGCTGTTTTAAAAGAAAATGTGTTGCAATCGGCCAGTGTGAGTTCGCCATGTGTGGAGGATATAGAAGTTAATATGGACATTGTTGTAGAAGAAGATACAATGAGAAATAAAGAGAATTTGAAGAGAAAACATAGTAGAATATCAACGTCTCCAGATTCTCCTGGGGGTGGAATGACGTCTGCAACTGGGATTCCAGATAGTGGAGCAAGCACATCTTTTGAAGGGGAGGCTGAAGCAGAGACATCAGCTGAAAACATTGCCTTGGGAGACACAAGTGCTTCCACAGAGGATGACCCCACTTCTTCAGATGGGGGCCCGTATAAGTTCAAGCTGAGAGAGCGCTCTATTGAAGAAGGTGGCTACATTCAAATGCACAGAGGCAAAGAAAGAAAGCATGCAAGTAGAAAGATGACCCATAAATCTGCAGTTCAACAGGTACAGGATGGTAACTTTGTGTGTAAAAGCACATTTAATATATTTTTCTTCAGTTGTTGGCCTGTCAATATACTTTGGTGATTTTTGGTTTTCTAGAAATTCTATCATTGCTGCTAAAAGAATGGTGGCTTACAGTATTTTAGCATTATACAATTGCCTAACATACATGCACACATTGGGGGGTGGTTTGGATTCCATGTGTTCACCTGTAACATCACTTTCTTTCTGGTTCATTGGAGTTATTTATAAGATGCAATGTAAGCCCCCAGGTGTTTGTAAATGTATTTAGAGCAAACTTGTCTTTATTTTACTACCCAAGGTTTCATCAACCACATTCTTCAGTCTGCTACAACTAAGTTCTGTAATACAATGCCTTTCTATACTGTATGCCTTAGACCATAGGTGGCAAACACAAGGCCCGCGTGCCAAATCCGGCCCTCCAGGCCATCTCATGTGGCCCTCCAGGCCATCTCATGTGGCCCTCCAGGCCATCTCATGTGGCCCTCCAGGCCATCTCATGTGGCCCTCCAGGCCATCTCATGTGGCCCTCGCACCTCTCCAGCAGCTGCAGGAGAGATCCAGCCCTCCTCTGGTCCTACTCCAAACCCTTACTTTTTGCTTTCAAGCAATGCATCCAGCTTCTTCCCAGCAGCAGCATAGGGAAGGGGGGTGCACTGTGATGTAAGGGAGAGTGGGGGGACTCAACTTCTGATGGTGGGGTGGCCTTTGACATCTAATGTAAAGGGGAGGGGATGCGCTGGACATCTAATCTTACAGATACAACTGGCCCTTTTGAGGGCAATCATAATGCTGATGCGGCCCACAATGAAATTTGAGTTTGACACACCTGCCTTAGACTCACTGTAAGCATTTTACCAATGCAAGCCATACAATTTTTATTTTGGTCTCCTGACAAATCTATATCTGAAAAGGACCCTATTGGGAGAACATCATGGAGGCTTCTGCTTATGAGGTCTCCTTTTGAGAATGTTTATTCTGTGGCTGTCATGATTGTTTGGCTACATTGCTGTCTATGTATCTGACCTTAGAACAAGTATAAAGATAAAGAAACTGACAATCGCTTAATTCCTGCTTGTTCTTGGTCTGTGATTGAAAAGTACTTTAGACTATGTAAACCAAGCGGAGTGATAGAGTCCTGAGGAGAGAGAATGGGGCGTACTATATGTAAGCATCCTAACATATAGTAAGCATCCTAAGGATGCAGGTACCTGGTTCAACTTGTGAAACCCCCCCCCCCCCCCCCTTACCCCCACCCCCCAATCCACCAACTGCCACCTCCAGGGACGAGTCACAAGAGGCTGCAAGTCTATTGAGCAAGTGCAGCAGCCTTAACACCAGGGAGCCAGCCCCCATATGCAAGATGGCAGCACTGGTTACTTGAAAACTGGAAAAAATCTGGGTCGGGTGACAACAGTGCTGGACTAGTAAGTGCATGTTTATTAAGTCAGCCACTAAAGTATTTGTAGCTGCTGAATTTTGAGTGAAGTTCCTTTTTATATTGGGCATGGCCAAGATTTATTTTTAACAAAATCTTTGCATTTTAAATAAAACTGTTTGTTTTTCTCTTGACTACTAGGCTGCCAGAAAACTGGTGGAGAGGGGCAAGAAAAGAATGTTGCCACCCAAAAATGAGGTTGTAAAAGATGAAGAGGAGCACACATGTAAAGATTGCGGAATGGTGTTTGAACGCAAATATGCCTTAATTATGCATGGTCTAAAGCACAACCACAAAGAGTTCAAATGTCCGGTAAGTCATTGGTTTTCTGAAATATGCAACTTCAGATTCTAATAAAGGTTTAAATCTTGAGTTAATTCATTTACATAAATACCTGTCTACCTTTTTTTTTTTAATATGAATAATTATGAACCAATATTAGCTAGAAATGTATTGTGTAAGAAAGCCATAATTGACTCGCATTTAAATTATGTTCCAGAAACTTTTATGGTATTCTTTTAAAATGTTTCCATCACATCACTGTGAAAGCAGTCCATTAATGCTGAACTCCAGCCAGGAGGAAAAAATATATAAAGTGTCAATAGACCCAAAAATGTTGCTGCTTCCTATAAAAAAATGTGTTTGTAATAATGCTCCAGTACAAAGAAAACACTTGGTGATCCTGCCAATTAGTTACATTTTCTTATGTAGTGCTGCCACCTGAGTGTCCATGCTCTTTCCCAAATATTACAGTGCCCTCTACAAGCTGCCTACATCACTGGGGAATGGCTCCAGCTTGGCGATTTGGCAGCGGGTACTTCCTGGAAACTCACTGCCATCATAGGGCAAAACAAAGCCGCAGAGTGCTTCATGGGACAGGTGAAGCATTTTGAAAGAGTCCCACCCACAAATTGGGGGCCAAGTTGATAAAGTGATAATGATGAAGAGGTAACTTGTAACTGTCACTGAGAACTGTTTTCAAGTTAAAGTGGAACTTTACTCATAACCACTTGATAAAAAAGCTCTTTAATTAAATAATAATTCTGCTACCAAAATGAGTGTGGCTGTAAGTTAGCCATTTTGCTAAAGCTAATTTGTATTGATAAATCTTTTTTCTTTAATAAGCATATTGTCTAAATTGTATTGTATTAAAGACCTTGTTTGTTTTACTTTTTGTAGCTGTGCAAGAAAGAGTTTCAGTACCGAGCATCCTTGCGTGCCCATCTTATAAGACACGCACGGAGAACAGAACCATCTGTTGTAGAGACAGACAGAGCCGTGAACAAAGGAGCGATCAAGCGTCAATACATTTGTGATATTTGTGGAAGAACGCTTCCTAAAATGTGCTCTCTGAGAATGCACATGTTGAAACATACTGGTGTCAAGCCACATGCATGTCAGGTAAGCGTGCTGCTTTGGGAAACAGAACTGTAACAGTAGCACCTCCTACTTATGGGTACTTTTCAGTTAAAGAAAGTCGGTCAACTCTCATAAATCGAAAAGTTCAAAAGAACGTATCCTAAAAAACTTTTCTCAGCCCCCTGGGTATAACACGCAGGCACAGTTTACCCTCAATTTTGAGGGTAAAAAAGTGAGTGTTATACGCCAATAAATACAGTATTTATTTCAAATAAACCACGTTGGTATTGTCTAATATTGCCCAGTTAAAACTGAGATGGCAATTTTCTGCCGCCACTGAGCACACTTGGATTCAAACATGTGTCCCAGCCACAGACTACATATACAGTACTCCTGTCCTTTAAAACTCTATTTTCCTACCAAGAAAGTACATACAAGCTTCTGAAGAAGCGATCCTAGCTTAACATATTGCATTATAGTTTAGTCACATGTCCAAGTCTGATATGTTTTGACATCTATGAACCGTATTGGAGAGACCTAGTTGTTTTTAATTTCTATGGTATATTAATAACATTATTGATTTTTATTTATTTTTTCTTACTATTAGTGCCTAGAAAGTGTTTTTTTTTTCGTAAACATTTAATTGACTTTAGCCTTCTGTTGGCTGAATACAGGTCACAGGAGTGCGGAACTAAGTGCACTCTTGTGATCCACAGCAGAAGTAAAGCCAAAAGAGATTTTCCAGTATTTTTCCTTTTAAGAACCTGACTAGTCTTTCACAAAATGTTATCCTCTACAATTTTATGTTCCCATAAAATGTTCTCTGTTGTCTTTTTATAGATCTGTGATAAATCATTTACACACAAACATGGATTAAAGATGCACAGAGCTTTGCATGAAACAGAGAAGCAGTTTAAATGCCATATGTGTGACAAGTCATTTGTAACCAACCGCAGTCTGCAAGAGCATGTGAGCACACATACAGGTAATGTGTTGTTGTATCCGTCAGTGCCTGTTTCTTCATTTTATGTATTAACGTGGAACTTCAGATAAATGGGCAAATATACAATTTAAAAAATATATTTGGGGACTGTTTTTATGTATAGCATTTGTAATTCTGTTTATCCCTGCCACAATTGCTAGTCAAGGAGATTGCTCTACAATTACTGTTTGACTTGCCTGATCCTTAAATTAAATATATTAACAGGGTGCTGATTATCTGTTCAATGCACATTCTGGAGAGGTGGGGAGGACTAAAGCCCATGTTACCTGCCTGGCTACGCAGTGTAGCAGGAGTGTGTGAATTGCAGGAATTATAAATCCTTTGGCAAGGTCATATATCAGGGCTGTGGACTTTATCCAGGCCTATGTGGTTGTGTTGGGCTCAATTCGCATCTATGCATGTCGCTCTCAAGGGTTTCCACATTGCTTTTTTGTTGTGCCTTCTGCGGTTTTTATTTTACCACACTTTTGCCTCGATTTCCTTTATTCTTTTTTTTTTGGGGGGGGGGGGGTGGGGTTGTTGGGCAGATTTAAAATAACAAATTGCTGTAAAAATGCTTTTCCATTGACCTCAATGGAAGCAAAAGAGCCCCGCTTTGCGTTTAAAAAAATTCCCTGACCCTTTTCAAAAATGTTAAAAAATGTCCTGCATTTCTACAAGAAAGCATGAAAGGATGCATTGGTGTGATTGGAGCCCTAGGCCAAGCACCAGCACTGCTACAGGAGAGGAGTGGAAGGGAGTCAAATTAATGTCTCCCTACCTGGAAGTACTTTTTAATTTTGTGTCACAATATTGGTGCATTGGTTTAAGTACAAAACTTTTAGGACATACAAATGCAATATGTTCAACTTTTTTGAAAATCTAAAAGGTAATGTTATGCCAAGTACATAGATACCCAAATGTCAAGCCTTAAACTTGTGTGAAACCCTAAATTTTCCATAGGCGATTCTTTAAAATCCCCTGCAGATCCCACGTTTTAGAGTTAACCATAAATAATGGGCCTGGAATGCTTGCTTTGACTCTGCCGCACGTGACGATATGCAACATGTAGCACAACACTTTTGCATGTAGGCACCCCTGTTTCTAGGTGTGGGGGGTCAATTTTATTTGTTTGGGCGGTGGGATAAGTGTTTTGATGCAACATTAAAAAAAAAATTGTGTTTTTTCTTCTTTTTTTTTCAAAAAACATTTTATTTTTCATTTACATAGCGGACAAAATGTATGCTTTTGTACCTTTTTTTTTTATTTATTTTTTTATTATAACTTTTTTTGTGACAGATTCTCTTTGAGATGAGGATCTTTTAGACTGACTGCTGCTGGGTTGTGTGTTTAACAACCCCCCCCCCCCCCCTGTGCTGACTTATGGCATAAGTCGGAAAAAGGGTTAAAAGAGAAGTAAAGGAATATACACTGAGAATCAAGCACCGCCGATCACTTGGTTTTCAAAGCTTCGTGAGCAGAGAGCTGTAGACTGTCAGTCGCAGCTCTCTGCTCTTCTCACTCCTCGCTCCATTGGAGTGCTGGGCTGCGGAGGGGGCGGAGCAGGTGGCTCAGGCTCTCGCGGCTCGATGAGAGGTGTATCAGTCCAGGCACCTGGTGGATCCAGACTTTGTTGGGATGCCACAGTGCCTGGACTGATATCAGTGACATCAGCAGAGAGTGGACTTCAGCCCGATCTCTCTGTTGAAAACAAGTCACAGGAGTGCAAAACGATCGGTGTTCCTATATACTAGGAACACATGATCTGTCTCCTCTTCCCTGACAGGACGTTGATATGTGTGTCACGAGCGATTACAGGTGCGTGGCGGACATCACGGCTGCCGAGCACGCACATTGGCTTGGTGACGCGGCGGGTTCGCATTCCGCAAAGCTAAGGACATCATATGGCGCCCGCCCAGGATGGGAAATCCCATCAGCGGGCGTCATATTACCATAGGCAGGTATTGAAGTGGTTAAAGTAAGTTCATTTTTAATAAATGTACATGTTTTGCAGGTAATGCATTATTATTTTTAAATATATATATTTTTTTTTTGGGGAGCCTGTAAAGCATTGCACTAGTCATCAGCATATTGCTTGTGCCATGCAGGTCTCCTGCAGATCTGTCAGTATATCTATGTACCCGTATATCTCATAAGGGCAGGCAGATACACTGAGAGGTAAAATGAATGAACTACCAAGGCCCTTCACAGTGCTGTTATAGTTCATAGAGAGCTACAAGCCGACATTCACAATGAGCACTCTGTATGAATTATGTGGACCTGTGGGCGGAGCCCCACATGGCCGCGCTCATTTAAAAAAAAAAACGAACAGCTAGTATGGGGAACTTCTTCCCATACTGCTGCCACAGGGAGGGGTCGGGCAGCAGCATTAGCAACATCTTACATATTCCACCCTAAAAACAGGGGGAACGTTTTCCCAAAGGTGATTGTTATTCGCTGTCATATGACTTCCTTGACTTCGAGCGGGTAAATATGAATGATGCCTGAAGCTACAGGCATCATTCATATATTGTCTTTTTCAGTTGGTGATTCCCTACACCATAAGAATGATCATAGTGGCTGTTCCCCCACTTGATCATTCCTAAGGGCGGTGAGATGGGACGCCCCCTCCAGTGCTTCTATCGACTCGCCGCTGCCATCGGTGAGTCAGAGACATTCCTTGTAATAGAAATAAAAGTGATCAAATTATTATTTATTTTTTTAATTTTAAAGCGCCCCATACCCGTTTGCTCGCACTCAGAAGCAAACGCATGCGTAAGTCCCGCCCACATATGTAATACAGGTATTTGCTCCCACCTCCTGGCATAGATCACTGCTGTGACCTACGCGATTTGGGGTTTGAAAAATTGCTGCTTAAATACTGTGTAAGATAAAAAGTTGTTTGGGGGTTCTATGTAATTTTCGAGCAAAAACAATATGATTTTTACATGTAGGAGAGAAATGTCAGAATTGGCCTGGGTGGCAACTGGTTAAAATAATTGTTTGTGTGCAATTGAAATGATGCACATGGAGGAGCCATATTTGCTCAATATACAGTTGCAAGGTAATGATATGGATTTCTGCACAAATTGGTCATAAAATGTGATCTGATCTTCATCTAAGTCACAACAATAGACAATCGCAATCTGCTTAAACTAATAACACACAAATAAATAAATGTTACCATATTTTTATTGAAAAACAACATGTAAACATTCAAAGTGCACATGTAAAAAGTATGTGAACCCTTAGACTAATGACATCTCCAAGAGCAAATTGAAGTGAGGTGTCATCCAACTGCAGTACTATCAATGAGATTGGAGGTGTTGGTTACAAAAAATTCAGGTATATGCGCAAGAAGCTAATAGTCCTGTCCTCTGCCAATTGGCAGCATTTGGAATTATAACAGGACATGGTCTCTAAGAGTCCATGTGAAACTAATTATAGTGTGGAAAGGATGGTAGCGCAATGTCCTGAGCCGTTCTAAGGGCTGCCGTTATAGGGGAACAGAAACCTGATTCCAGACTGCAAACAAGAAGAGAGGCAGACAACGTCTACTCTGAGGCCTTGTACACACGAGGGAATAAATCCGCTGAACATGGTCCGACGGACCATTTCAGCCGAAAAATCCGCTCGTGTGTAGGGGCAAACGGACCGTTCTGGCCGGATTCCTCCAGCGGAAAAATTTCAAAGCATGTTTTGAAATTTTTCCGCCGGATAGCTGCCCGTCAGATATGTCCGCTGGTTAGTACGGCAAACCAGCGGACATATCTGCCCGCACATGCGTCGTATCATGCGCGCGGAAGTGTTTACTTCCTGGTGCGGTGACGTGGCGTCGTCAACGTCACCACCGCGTCACTGCGCTGTCCGCCGGCGGGGAATTTGATCCGATGGTGTGTACAGCCATCGGATCAAAACATCCCGGCATAAATATGCGCTGTAAACGGTCCGGGGACCGTTTACAGCGGATAAATCCCATCGTGTGTTCAAGGCCTTAGAGACGCCTCTCTTCTTTTTGAGGTGTTGGTTACAGCTGCCCTTCCCTATAAAAATCACGCCAGTTCTGGGTTTGCTTTTCACAAGAAGCATTGCCTGATGTGAATGATGCCTCGCACAAAAGAGCTCTCAGAAGACCCATGATTAAGAATTGTTGACTTGCATAAAGCATAATGATATTTTATCTCAATAGTTGCTAGGAGACAGCCAGAGTAATTGCACTATTATTTAAAAAACGTCTTAAGCATCCTAAAGCAGAGCTAAACTTGCCTTTTTTTTATCTGGCTTTTTATTTTATTTTTTTATAGGGGAAACAAAGTATGTCTGCACAGTGTGCGGTAAAACATACCACAGAGCATCTGGACTTAGTAAGCACCTCAAGAAGCACAGGCCTAAAGCCGACGTTCAAGAATATCATTGCACACAGTGAGTGTACTTTGAAAATAGTTCCAGGTTTTAGAATGTGATCTCACAAGCAAACCATGATGTTAGTTATAACATTGCAGCTGTTTAGTATGTGAAGTTGTGACCGGGTTTATGACAAATATAGACTACATTTTTCACGGCCATGATGCTTTATCCTTTCGACACATTTGGCGGATAGTACTGCTGCCAAATTTGACCTATTCAATTGCTAGGCTCATGTTTGCGGCAGACTATTTCCATTGAGAGCTCATCCGGCTGCCAAAAGTAGGTATTGCCTGCTCAACATGTATAAGCCACCACCCTGTAAAAATTAAATTAAATTGTGAATTAAAGCTGTATTTCCTGTTTTGGACATGTGTAGCTAAACCATTGCGGCTGTTTACTTGTACAAGTCTTTGAAAAAAATTCCCTTGATGGATTGGCTTGCACTAATATATCTGACTACATTGTTTCCCAGCTTCAGTCCTCAAGTGCCACTAACAGTTCAATTTTGCTAGACAGCAGTGTTGTTAAACATTTGTCCCAGGCTCGTTTACACATTGCAATGACAACGATTGTTTCCTGTGTGCCCCGTTTATACTATAACACAGCTGGGTGGTGCAGGGTGTGGAGCTGTGGTAAAACACGGATGTAGCATTTACTACAGCACACTGCGGTTCTCTTTGGAGACATGAATTCAGGTGTCTTTGTGACACTTCAGATAAAGTTGAAAAAAACGTAAACCGTTTGCTGTGCTGAAACGATATTCACATTGCAGGTTCATTGAAGTTTTAGCATGCAGTTCCATGTGAAGGAACCCTGATATAGTAGTAATTAGAGATAATGGGAATATTTTAATGTGCTTGTAAAGGCAAAAGTTGTTCAGCAGCCCCTCACACCTACCTGAGGGCCATCTAGATCCATCGCTGTTGCAGGAGAGACTCGGCTGGCTAAAACTCACCTCCTTATTGGCTGAGCCAATGAGGAGAAAAAGGGAGCGGGGCTAGGCCACTTCCCTGTCTCTGAATGGACACAGGGAGCTGTGGCTTGGCTTGGGTGCCCCAATAGCAAGCTGCTTGGTGTGGGGGCACTCAACAGAAGGGAGGGGCCAGGAGCTCCAACCATGGACCTGAGAAGAAGAGTATCGGGTCTGCTCTGTGCAAAAACCACTGTACAGTGTAAGTATGACATGTTTGTTATTTTTAACAAAAAACATAAAATAAGAATTTAATATCGCTTTAAGGGGAGGCAAACTCTCTGGTTTCAACACCATAGAACAGCAGGCTGAGTGACCAGGTTCCTTCTTAATTGGTCTACTGCTAGGGAGCTGAAAGTTTTGCTAAACGTGAAAATCTCATTATTTGCATTGTGTGTTTAGTGAATGTGATGGTTTAGATTGAGAACTCATAGTCAAAGCCTACCTCCATCTTTTTCATTCACCTATATACCTTTACTAACGGCTGCACCCGCTGTCAGCACTGTATGTAGCATGAATGTAAAGCCTGACTCAATCTTTCCCTTCAATTTTTAAATGATTTCTTTGGGCCAAGGTGTCCCAAAGGAACCATTTATTTTTCCAATTGCTGAGGCTGCTGTCAGTGCTGTATAAGCTGCATGTAGCATCAGCTAAATTCTGTATACAGTATATAACACTGTGTTCCACCAGCAGTACAGACACTTTCCTTCTGCTTTTAGAACAAAATCAAGTTGAGCCGAGTGCTTCTTGGCCATTCACGGGAAGCCCTGTATTTTTATTAACCACTTGCTTACTGGGCGAAATTTCAGCTTCCGGCACTGCGTCGCTTTAACTGACATTTGTGCGGTCGTGCGAAGTGGCTCCCAAACAAATTTAACGTCCTTTCCCCCCCCCCCCACAAATAGAGCTTTATTTTGGTGGTATTTGATCACCTCTGCAGTTTTTATTTTTTGCACTATAAACAAAAAAAGAGCGACAATTTAAAAAAAAATATATATTTTTTTTACTTGTTGCTAAAATAAATATCCCAATTTAAAAAAACAAAACAAAACATTTTTTTCTTCAGTTAAGGCCGATACATATTTTTCTACGTATTTTTGCGCAAAAGTTATAGCGCCTACAAAATAGGGGACAGAATTATGATTTTTTTTTACTAGTAATGGTGGCGATCTGCGATTTTTATTGGGACTGCGATATTGCGGCGGACACATCGGACACTATTGGCACAAGTTTGGGACCATTCACATTTATACAGCGATCAGTGCTATAAAAATGCCCTAATTACTGTATAAATGTGACTGGCAGGGAAGGGTTTAACACTAGGGGGTGAGGAAGGGGTTAAATGTATTCCCTGGGTGTGTTCTAACTGTAGGGGGAGGGGGGTGACTGGGGGGAGTGACCGATGCTGTGTCCCTATGTACAAGGGACACAGTTCGTTCTCACAGAGCTCTTTGTCCCTGCTGTCACCTTATGTGTTCCCGTTGATCGTATGTATCGGCAGACATTGCGGCTGCCAGATACACGCATCGGCTCTTCAGCGATGCGCCGGGACAGCGGGTAATGCACTTAAAAAGACGTCCACTCGGCACTTGAGAGCCGCGCTGTGGACGTCTTTTGTCCATAGCGCGGATCTCAAGTGGTTAATGACTACAAAGCTTTCTCTGTCTGGGGTGGATTTCATCTGCCTATGCTTCTACCCCAGCCAATCCGAGAAAGTTTTGTATTCATTGATAAAAAAATACAAGGCTTCCTGAGAATGGCTGAGAAGCACTCGGCTGGACTTGATTTTGTTCTGATGGGTCCCTGTCTCGATGCCGGAACACATCATTGTATACTGCATGTAGCTAACATTACATATAGTTTATACAGCAGCTGCAGCCGTTCATAAAAGAAATGGTTATTTTGGGACAGCATGGCCCAGACAAACCAAAGTGAAGGGAAAGATGTAGTCGGGCTTTAACCACTTAAGACCCGGACCAATACGCTGGTAAATGACCCAAGGTGTTTTTGCGATTCGGCACTGCGTCGCTTTAACAGACAATTGCGCGGTCGTGCGACGTGGCTCCCAAACAAAATTTGTGTCCTTTTCTTCCCACAAATAGAGCTTTCTTTTGGTGGTATTTGATCACCTCTGCGATTTTTATTTTTTGCGCTATATACAAAAATAGAGCGACATTTTTGAAAAAAAAACACAATTTTTTACTTTTTGTTAAACTAAATTTTAGTCAAACATTTAGGCCAAAATTTATTTAGCCACATGTCTTTAGTAAAAAAAAAATCGCAATAAAAAAAAATAGCTACCTAGCGGGAACAGCGACACTAATACAGCGATCAGAAAAATGATCGCTTAGTGACGCTGGCAATAGGGAGTGAAAGGGTTAACTAGGGCGGTGATCAGGGGGTTAAAACTTTATTAGGGGGGGTGGGGGGGGCTATCCTGAACCTAACACTAACTGTTTTTTACACTGCCTGTCACACTGACACTAAATGCAGTGATTAGATCACTGCATTCAGTGACACTGTGACAGGGGGGTGGGGGGGCGATCACAAGGGGTTAATGTGCCTATGTGAGTGTGTGTCAGTGTTGTGTTGGTGCACACTTACTTGTGATGTCTTCTCTCATCAGCAGCGGTGGGAAACACCGCTGCGATGAGAGATTACATCATTTCCTCCTTCCTGTGTAAACACAGGAGGAGGAAGTGACAGGAGCTGGGAGCGCGCGCATTGGCTGGGAGCGATCGCGGGGGGGCGGGTAAACGCCGACATCCGCCCGCTTGTCCCGGATCGCTCCCGCAGCCAGGGGGACCCCCGCACGCCGCGGAGGGGGTCCCGATGGGACCCCCGAACCGCACTTAGGCGGGGACGTAAATTTACGCCCTTGTGCCTGTACGTGCCATTCTGTGGCCGTATATGTGCGTGCGGGGGTCCTTAAGTGGTTAAAGAAGCAGATCATCTATTTTCAGCTTTCAACAGGGGATGAAATGTGTCGAACTTACTGTCATTCTGTATTGTTTCTGCATTACGTTATTGTGACTTCTTGTCTACAGGTGTGAGAGACGTTTTTCCGAAGCTCGGGATTTGCAGCAGCACATGAATAAACACCTTGGTGTGAAGCCATTTGAGTGTGAGATTTGTGGAAAGTGCTACAGCTGGAAGAAAGATTGGTATTCCCATGTTAAATCTCATTCAGTTACAGAGCCCTACAGGTGAGGACCTTCTTTACAAATTGACATACTTGTCGTTCATAGTCTTATAAATTACTGGAAGGTAGAGATTGAAATAATGATTAGCTGTGTTGCTTGTTACCTGTATAATTTATAGAAATTGTATATAATGCCCAAGTTTAGCCAAAATGTTTAAAAAAATAAGCACAATGAACAGTGCTGACAATCAGTGGGAAGTGTCCTCTGACTTCCCTCACCCCAACCCTGCATAATCTTTTGGTGCTGCAGGGGTTAATACCTACTGAGGAACATGTCAGACTCGAGGGTGCTGATAACCCCTGGAAGATTATGACTAGGGCGATCAGGGAACTAAAAGCGCAGCCAGCAGCACAAGGGACACTTTGAATGGACTATAATTACTGTCCATTTTCCCTTTTTTGTACTGATATTTTTTTATTTATTTTTTCCTAAGTTTTAACTAAACTTGGGCTTAGGCTGCATTCACACCTGAGCATTTTGTTGCCTGAAGCGCGACGCTCAAAGACGCTAGAGGGAAAAAAATAACATTATTCTCTATGGAGATGGTTCACATCTCCACTGCAAAACGCCGAACGCCTGAAGCTCAAACAAGTCCCGGACCCTTTTTTGTTGCGCGAATCGGGCGGCTTGGGTGTTTTCCATTGGTGCCAATGACCTGTACAAAACCGCGGTAAAAAACGATGCGTTTTGTCGTGGAAAATCGCGGTAAAAAACGCCGCAAATCGCCTATGCTTAGGTGTGAATCCAGCCTTAAAGTGGATGTAAACTGATTCATGATTCATTTGAGCTGGGCACATATATGTGCAGCGTTTTCTTATCTCTCCACAAAGCAGTCATGTGGCTATCTCCTGCCCTGTAGCTCTGTTGTCAGCCTGATCACTTCCGACAAGTTTTTTGACACAGGAGATAAAAGCAGCCCGAAATTTGTGTTGTGGGAGGTTGCCATAAATAGATGAGCAGAAGGCTTGCCTTCTCACAGCAGAGCTTTGCACATTCCTTCCTTCCTTTACCAATGTGAAGTGGGGGTGTGTGTATTTCCTCCAATCAGTTGTCTTGGCTGTATGCCTGGACTTAGCACTCAGTGCTGAACAGAAAGAGAAAATCTGAACTTTCTAAAGCAGGGCTCTCCAAACTACATCCCTCCAGCTGTTTAGGAACTACACTTCCCATGAGGCATTGTTAAACTCTGACATTCACAGACATGACTAGGCGTGATGGGAATTGTAGTTCCTGAACAACTGGAGGGCCATAGTTTGGAGACCCCTGTTCTAAATAAATAAATAAAGCTAAAGACTTCAGATATGGATGTAAAACGTATGTAGGGAGCTTTGTTTCATCTCTGTGTATCATCTGAGATTGATCACCTCGCTGGGTATATTTGAGGGTTTACATCCACTTTTAAACTGACAATTGTTTGTTTATTTTTTAAAGGCTTTATTCTTTTTTTCTTTTTCTCCTGGTGATCAGCCAGTAACGCATCCTTTTTTTTTAGGGTGGTCACATGTATCTATGGAAGAGCAACGTAGCCACCCTTGGAGAGTAACATTGTCAATCAGTGGAGGGGTGGTGTTAGATGAACTAGCAGATTTAACTATATCTTACATAGGTGACTAATCATTTAAAGTTGAACTTATTAAGCAGTTACAATAACATGTTTTATTTTATTTTGTCATTTTGGAATGAAAGTTTTACATAAATGGTGGCCATTGTAAGCACCCCTGTCAGTGTTAAAGGATAAGTTCACCTTTTGGGATCATGTTACACGCTACACCCATATTAAGGGTGTAACATGCTCCACTATTTCCACAACCCTCCCCCTAAGACAGCAGATGGGGGTTCTTCTCCCCACACCCACTGTCACCATTTTAAAAACGGCGCACCTGTGTGGGGCTCCACTCACACAGCCACATCATTAATTTAGAGTTCTATGAACGAATGGATTACAAGCCCTATCTGTCATTAGGACTGCTAGCTTGTAGTTCTCAATGGACTGTAAAGGTGGTGGTGAGCACACTTGTAGTTCATTGATCTTCCTGCTTTTCATTAACCCTCTGCCTGCACAGGAGGTATGGCAGATGGCTATATTTAGTGTCTGCAGTCTACTGATTTTGGGTGCAATGCTTTCCAGGCATGTTAGGGTGGGGGGGACACAAAACAGACTGCAGTGGGTAATGCTAGTGACAGACTGAATCATATACTGTATGTCACGCACTATAAGGAAATGACTTAATATTTAGTATGAGCCAGTCTAAGGTGTAAGTCCGTGTTTTCTTAAATGATTTTAGGTGTAATATTTGTGGAAAGGAGTTCTTTGAGAAATCATTATACAGAAGGCACGTGAATAAGGCTACCCATGGCAAGAAAGGAAGAATAAAGAGAAACATTGAACGGGTTTGTACCCACTGTGGTAAAGCTTTTTCACAACTTAGAGAGTTTAGAAGACACGTGAACAACCATGAAGGTAAGAATGCAATTCTGCACCTAAAAGTCTTTAAATGAAGGGGAAAAAAATGATTTGCTGTTCTTGAGATCCCACTGCCTCTTCTCTTTTCAACTTCTCCATGACCTACTCTCTAATATCTCTCTCTTGGCTTAGCGTGGATCAGTTTAACATGCTTTCCTCCTGTTTATGAATATCTACTTTGTGCTTTATCTCCAGTACTTGATCAGCGCATGCTCTGCCACCTCCTTTCTTAACTCATGGGTTCATTTCTACTCTGTCTGCTATAAATTCCAGCGTTTCATTATCAGCTTTTGCTCCTCTCTCTAGCACTTCCTGCAATTAACAGCTTCCACCCATGATCAGTTCTTAAGTGGAATGCAAGATTGCTTTTTTTTTTTTCTCCCTCTCCCTTTCTACATCTTTACTGTATCTTGGTATTAAACTGTTGTCGTCATCCCCTGATATAATGGGCTCTACCAGGCCAAGTATTCAGTATTTAACTACTTGCCTACCTGGCCAATTTTGCTACTGCTCTCCTACATGTAAATATCAAAATTTTTATTTTATTTTTTCGGTACTGTGACATTATGGCGGACACTTGACACATTTTTGGGAACATTGGCATTTTTATAGCGATCAGTGCTATAAAAATGCATTGATTACTATAAAAATGCCACTGGCAGGGAAGGGGTTAACACTAGGGGCGAGGAAGGGGTTAAGTATGTTCTCTGGGTGTGTGTTCTAATTGAAGGGGGGGTGGGACTGACTGGGGGAAATGACTGATCGCTGTTCATACATTGTATGAAAAGATCATCAGGCATTTCTCCCCTGACAGGACCGGGAGCTGTGTGTTTACAGACACAGCTCCCGGTTCTCGCTCTGTAACAAGCGATCGCGGGTGCCCGGCGGGGATCGCGTCCGCCGAGCATGTGCACCGGGATCAGGGACGAGCGGGGGTGCACGTCCCTATTGGCTGCTGGGAGAGATGACATTTAGTTACGTCATCTCGCCCAGCAGAGCCGACCTGCCACCGTATAACTGCGGCGGCTGGTCGGCAAGCGGTTAATTCCTATTACAAAGAATGTAAACATCCCTTGTTATAGGAATAGGACATGACAGGTTTTACACACAGCCCCCCCCCCCCCCCGTTCTTCAGCTCCGGGAACCGACCGCCGGACTCCAGCGGCGATGGGATCCGCGAGTCCCACGGTCCCAGAGCTTCAGACCGGACCCACGGCTGGGTACTAGCACAGCACGTGCCTGTACGTGCATGTGCCCAGCTGTGCCATTCTGCCAACGTAAATGTGCAGGAGGCGGTCCTTAAGTAGTTAATTATTCTGCTGGTCTAATATCCCCTCATTTGTTATAACTTCCATTGCTTTGCTGCACTCTGTTCCCCCCTGGTCTTAAAAACCTGACGCAATTCCCCTGGTGATCTGAGCAGGGCTTTATGAACGTTCACTCTCGCCTCCCACCTACCAGGATTCTGACCTTTTAGAAACCCTTGGTTACTCGCAAGAGATACCTTTTGTGAGCGTTTCTGTCACCTACACCTCATATAGTCTGATGTCCTTTGAAAGTATTTGTCGCTCTCGTCTGCACTCACCGGGTCATTTTTTTGGTTTACTCCTCGATCTAGCAACCCCCTTTAAGACAATTTAGGCAACAATAGGAGCCTGAACTGGGTTCGGAGCTGAATCCTCAGGCCTAGCAGATTATGACGAAGTGTTAGAGAAAAATGTTTTTATTCTAGAAAATTCATCTTATATACTGCAGGTATAATACACCGGCCCATTTGGCCTACATTATCCCTAATTATCTCTTAACTTGTTTTGCGATTGTAACCAGGAGGAAACAATGGTGCATAGCTGGTGGTAAGAATATGGATTTGGTTCTACACTTTGCCACGTACATATGTTAGCCTCTGGCATTAAGAGAAACACTTTTGAGGCTCTTATAGATACTATAGCCTATAGATACTACCTTTCACGGTGAGCGGCGTGGAAGTCACCGTTCCTTAGTTTTGAAGTGGTGAAACGCCGAATGGACTATATGGTAACAAAATTCTTGGATATCGCATTCTTACCCTTCGTGTTTCGTTAATCAGTTGTTGGACATTCAATACGCCTGCGCCTCTGATCCCTGGGATTCTCTTGTTACCCTTGCTGTTTTCTCTTCCTGCCCCCTCCTCTTTCATTTTTTTCTCCTCTTTACAACCCCCCCCCCCCCTCCCCTCTAGATTATCTGTTATACAGAGTAGTCCTTTTTCTCACTTCGTCTTTCAGGACAGCACTTGGAGAGAGCGCAGCTCCACCCACTTCCCAGGAAACACTGCAGTCACTGCTATAACTTCCGCCCACCTCCACCATGGCCTCAGTTGTAGTGTTTCCTCCGGCCATGGTGGAAGCGCTGCAGGGAACCAGGAGGATGCTGGACTCTCTCCAGGGGGAGACGGATTAAAGGCATACCTGCGATCGGTTGTTTTCTTCAGGAGGCAGACCCTACCTCCCCCCTGACGCGTAGGGGAAGTTTCGGTGCTCCCCTCTTCTCGAGCCCGGCGAGGGTAAAGGCTGCCGGAGGTTCCGCGCCAATAGGCTGGGCATTGCGGGCCAGGTTGGGGGCGGTTAGATGCCGGTCTCCTGGGGTCCGCGATGTCCCGGTACGGAGGGCGGGCGACGTCATTTCCGGTGGAGGCGGGACTTCCGGCGGTGCGTGGCGGCTTCCGGTTCCGGCCGCTGGAACGCAGAAGGGAGGGGCAGCCTCGGCGGTGCAATTTCCGGTTCCCACAGCAGTGGGGTTAACCGGGACTTTTCAAAAGGAGGCGCACAAACGATCGCCGCGTTCTGGGAGAATGGAGCCAGAAGACGCAGCGGAGGTGGCGGGAGCAGGAGCCACATGCACCAGCCCGGCCCAGGTAGGAAAACAGCGGTTTAAGTCTACCTGGTTCCTTGTTATGTCCCTCCTACTGCCCCTTTTGGGGAGAGGAGCCTGCCTCACTCACCCTAGTCACGTCCCTGGGAGAGTGTTGTTTGTTTGGTACAGCTGTGATGGGACCTGGTGTGTTTTTTGTTCACTGGCTGTTTTGTGGTGGTGGTGGTTTGGGTCTGAGACACAAAAAGTTAAACATGGGGTTGTTGTCTTTTGTGTTTTTCAGAAAGCTAAAGAGAAGCTAAAAATTGCAGTGCCCCCTCCTAAGAAACGGTGTGCTACCTGAAAAGCAACCCTTAAAGGGTCTTGGACTAAGCCGTTATGCAAGGCATGCATCGCGGACATAGTCAAAGGGGAAGCCTCTACTAGTGCAGCCTCCGAACAACCCAAAGAGATACTCTCTTCCTTTAGGAAAGAGCTAGAAGAGACCTTTCAGTCGTTTCGCTCCTACTTGGACAGAGGGGCGGCGTCAGGGTCAGCAGCTAAGGCCTCCACTAGTGCACCTTTGGATTATAGAGGGGCAGGTAGTGAGTCCGAGGAGGAAGAGCCTAGCAGCCTAGTCTCAGGGTCAGAGGCGGAAGAAGAAGATACAGGAGAATCTTCTTCTTCACGTTACAAGTTATCCTTAGAAGAGGTGGATGACTTACTAAAAACTATTCATTCCACCTTAAATATTAAGGTGGATAAGACGCATTTGTCTCTGCATGACAAGATGTACCAGGGTTTAGACGAAGTCAAGCATCGAACCTTTCCAGTACATAGAGTATTGTCGGATGCGGTCAGAAGGGAGTGGAAAGACCCAGAGAGGGCTCCTTTCTTTTCCCGATCACTTAAGAGGAGATTTCCTTTTGATGAGGATCCAGCGCAGGTATGGAATAAGAAACCTAAGCTGGATGCTGCGTTCTCAAAGGTATCCCGAAATACGGACTTGGCCTTTGAGGATACGGGCACCTTAAAAGATCCCCTAGATAAAAGAGCAGAGGCGCTCTTAAAAAAGGCTTGGGATGCCTCCCTGGCCAACCTCAAACCGGCTATGGCATCCACAGTAGTGGCCAGGAACCTTGAGCATTGGTTGGAACAGCTAAAGGGTCACATTGAGTCCGGGACCTCACGCAGAGAGTTGCTAGAGTCCTTCCCGATTCTTCTGAAGGCAGTAGGCTACACGGCGGATGCCTCAGCCGAGTCAGTGAGAATATCAGCCCGTTCCTCGGCCCTAGTGAATTCGGCCAGGAGGGCTCTCTGGGTCAAAACCTGGACTGGGGACACGGCTTCGAAGGCTAAGTTATGTGGACTGCCCTTCGATGGAGATTTGGTATTTGGCGCCGGTCTGGACACTGTTCTGGATAGGACGGCGGATAGGAAAAAAGCCTTCCCCTTAAAGAAGGTAGTACCGCGGACCAGGAAAAATTTTCGTCCTTTTTTCCAGCCCCAAGATCCTAAAGAGATACAAAAAGGTCAGGGTGGAAGGTCCTGGCGGCCTCAGAGAGGTAGAGGGAGACCCGGGGTGTTGTTTCGCTCCCCTAGCCAGCCCGCTAAACCCCAGTGACGGTCGCCCGGCTGTGGGAGGACGTCTTCAGTCGTTCCTTCCACAGTGGGCAAAGACGACTTCCAGTGCATACATCCTCAAGGTTATTGCAGAGGGCTACGCACTGGAGTTCTCAGAGAAACCACCGTCGCGTTTCTATGCGACCCAGCTGCCCAAGGATCAGGAGAAATCCAGGGCAATGATGTCGCTGTTAGAGGAATTTCTCCAACAGAGGGTGATCACCCCGGTACCCCAACAAGAACAGGGGGTGGGTTGCTACTCCCATGTTTTTCTAGTAAAAAAACCGGCAGGAAAATTTCGTTTGATTCTAAACTAAAAATTCCTGAATCGGTCAATCAAGTACAAGAGGTTCCGGATGGATACCATCTACTCGGTCAGAAGGCTCCTTCCTGCAGGTTGCTTTCTGGCTTCGATAGACCTAAGGGATGCTTATCTTCACATCCCGATAAAAGCCTCTTCTCAGCGTTTCCTGCGCCTAGCGATCAGGACAGGAAGCGAGATCAAACACTTTCAGTTCAGGGCCCTGCCGTTCGGTCTCTCCTCCTCTCCGAGGATCTTTTCGAAGGTGGTGGCGGAGGCCTTGGCACCTCTAAGGCTGGAAGGAGTTTCGGTAATTCCATACTTGGACGACCTCCTGTTGTTCGCCAAGACGGAAGATCAGCTTCTCAAAGACCTATGGAGGACCCAGGCCTATTTGGAGGGCCTAGGTTGGATTATGAACAGAGAGAAGTCAAATCTAGTCCCCTCTCAGGTCATAGTCTTTTTGGGGTACACAATAGACTCCATCCAGGAGAGGTTATTTCTACCAGAGGAGAAAATAATCAAGGTTCAGGCTGCAGTGAAGGCAGTGCAGACGAATCTGTCAGTGTCAGTTCGTGCAGCTATGTCCACCCTGGGACTTCTCACATCCTCCATTCCTGCGGTGCAGTGGGCCCGCCTGCATTCAAGGAGTCTCCAGCAGGCGATTCTACAGAATTGGACGCATGGAGAACCCCTAGAAAAGGAGATCAGGGTTCCAACCTCAGTAAAAAGGAAACTTTGGTGGTGGAGGGCTCACGCAAATCTGAGTCAGGGTCTAGTGTGGTCCTTCCCCGCTACAATGGTCCTAACTACGGATGCCAGCTCCTGGGGATGGGGTGCTCACCTCAGGGGTCAATTGACTCAGGGGTCCAGGGAAGAGTCCAAGAGATCCTCCAATTGGAGGGAACTCAAAGCCGTTTGCCTAGGGCTTTGGGCCTTCCAGGAGACGATACAGGGTCAGCATGTCCAGATACTGTCGGACAATGCTACAGCGGTAGCTTACGTCTCAAGGCAGGGGGGCACGAGGAGCAGGGTTCTCCTGAACCTGGCTCTACACATGCTTTACTGGGCAGAGACAAACTTGGCATCTCTGTCTGCAGTACACCTAAAGGGCAGTTTAAACCACCTGGCAGACTTCCTAAGCAGGAGGAGGGTTCTAGAATCCGAGTGGAGTCTAAATTCAGAGGTGTTCCAGAAAATAGCAGACAGGTGGGGAACCCCTCAGATAGACCTGTTCGCGTCCCAAGCCAACGCCAAGGTTCCGGTTTTCTTTTCCCTCAACAGACTGGATCAAGCGGAGGGTCTAGACGCGCTAGTTCAGCATTGGCCCTTCCGTTTGTGCTATGCTTTCCCCCCAGTACAAATGATTCCATTAGTTCTGCGGAAACTTCAGGTAGAAAAGACGACTCTCATCCTGATAGCCCCATACTGGCCCAAAAGGCCTTGGTTTTCAACCCTGCTGAAACTGGCAATAGAACCTCATCAGCTACTTCCAGTCAGAAACGACTTGTTGTACCAGGGTCCTCTGCTCCATCCCAATGTGGATCGGCTCAACCTGGCGGCCTGGTTACTGAAGAGTTAATCCTGAGTAGGAAGGGTTTATCTAAACGGTTAGTGGATACGCTACTTAGTAGCAGAAAGGAAGTTACCAGGGCGATTTATTTCAAGACCTGGAGGGTCTTTAATTCCTGGTGCAGTTCAAAGAATTGTGCCCCTATGAATAATATTGCGGTCCTGGAGTTTTTACAGGACGGGATGGACAAGGGTCTGGCAGCCAGCACCCTGAAAGCGCAGGTTGCTGCGCTATCAGTATTTCTAGAGAGACGGTTATCTCTAGATCCCTATGTCATCAGATTTTTTAAGGCATTGGCCAGGGCTAGGCCTTCCCCCTTTAAGTTTTTTCCCAAGTGGGACTTATCGGTGGTTTTGGGGGGTCTGACAAAAAGACCTTTCGAACCACTGTTAGAAGCATCTTTAAAATTTTGGACCCTGAAAGCGGTCCTTTTAGTGGCCGTCACCTCGGCTAGGAGAATTAGTGAGCTACAGGCTCTTTCTATTGTGGAACCCTTCTTGACCATCTTCCCAGATAGAGTCGTGTTGAGGACAGATCCTGGGTTCCTTCCTAAGGTGGTATCGGCCTTCCATAGGACACAAGAAATAGTGTTACCTACCTTTTTGTCCGGCGCCTTCCGGTTCAAGGGAAGAAGAGTTTCATACCTTAGATGTCAGAAGGTGCATTATGCACTACCTGGAAGTCACCAGGGAAATTAGAAAATCCAATTCTCTGTTTGTGTTGTTCTCGGGTGCACGTAGGGGGTACGGTGCTTCCAAAAGTACACTAGCCAGATGGCTCCGTATGGCTATCCACGAGGCCTATAAGGCTAGGGATATAGAACCTCCCCCAGGGGTGGTGGCACATTCTACAAGGGCTGTGGCAACTTCCTGGGCAGAACGGGCTGGAGCCTCACCAGAGCTTATCTGCAAGGCAGCTACGTGGACGAGTTTTTCCACTTTTACTCGCCACTACAGGATGGATCTGCTCTCAGCGGCGGAGCAGTCTTTTGGCAGGAAGGTCCTGCAAGCGGTGGTCCCACCCTAGAGTAAGTACTCGGTTATCATCTCCAAGTGCTGTCCTGAAAGACGAAGTGAGAAAACCTTAGTTACACTTACCGGTAACGGTATTTCTATGAGTCTTTCAGGACAGCACCGATAACCCACCCTTCTCTCTTCTGGTGTATATATGTATATATATATATATATATATGTGTGTTGTACTAACATGTTTTAGTTGCTATGTTCTGCTTATCTCATTTCAGTATGGCCGGAGGTGCTCGTGTACAACTGAGGCAATGGTGGAGGTGGGTGGAAGTTATAGCAGTGACTGCAGTGTTTCCTGGGAAGTGGGTGGAGCTGCGCTCTCTCCAAGTGCTGTCCTGAAAGACTCATAGAAATACCGTTACCGGTAAGTGTAACTAAGGTTTTTTTTTTGGCTGGCTTTTTCTGGTCCCCTTTTTACTGTTGAACAGTCACCTTATGTGTGCAACCATTCTGTGTATATTTGCACTATATGTGGACTTTTAGCTGCCCATTGTGTACCCAATTTCATTCTCTTGTATCCTTTTTTATTTGTGCACTATTTTAAAGCGGAGCTCCACCCAGTATAACAACATTTTACAATGTTGTTTGAAAAAAAAAAAAAAAAAATACTCACCCGAAATAGCTGTTGCTATGCGGAAGTCCGTAATCTGCCTCTTCCTAATCCGCGGTGTGTTTTCTTCTTCTTCTTCTCCTTGTGAATAAACGCGCTGCTTCCTGGGAACTGTGTGTGTTCTCAGAGAGCAGCGCGCCCATTCACAAGCCAGCGTGAGACTCGCGGAGGCGCAGTAGGAAACGGGCAGTGAAGCCGTACGGCTTCACTGCCTGTTTCCCATATTGTGAATGGCGGCGCGGGACCCGGAGCGATCGTGGGACCGGCATCGGGGGGCCCATCAGCGCGGGCGCCTAGGACAGGTAAGTGTCTTTATTTAAAGTCAGGAGCTACACTGTTAGTAGCTGCTGACTTTAAAAAAAATTTTTACCGTGGCTGGAGCTCCGCTTTAATACTCCTTGAGAGTGTGCAATTTTTTTTATATATATTTTTTGCTACCTAGTAACCACATGCTGCAAAATCACGTACCTGTATGCCATTTTGCTTCAAGTGGCTGTACTGGAGTGATCATGCCGGTACAGTTTTTTTATTATTATTTTTTTTTTTTTAATAGAGCAGACGGTCGGCTTTTTTGTGATTGACAACCAATACGGCTAAGCAGATGCTCAATTGTTATCACAAGCAGCGGGAGTGTCAGAAAAAGCCCTGGTCTTCAAGTCAGTAATAAAACTTCTTGTAACAGAAATGCGGGTGCCCACACATCCCCCTCAGATGTGTCAGTGGGCACAATGAATTCTAGGGCATTTTATTTCACACACCTGTGTTTAATCTGAGCTGGTCTGGCCCCCCTCCCTCTGCACTTCATTTGCTTATAAGGTCATCCAGGTGGTAGTCTAAGACCCCATTCACACCTGAGCATTTTTGTAGCTCGAAGCCCGAAGCTACAAAACGCTGGAGGGGGAAAAAAAATCTATTCTCTAAGGAAATGGTTCACATCTTCACTCCAAAACGCCTGAAGCCAGAAGCTCAAACAAGTTCTGGGACTTTTTTTTATTAGGCAGATTTGGGCGTTTTTCTGCTTTTTACATTTGACCTTTTGACCTGTACAAAATCGCGGCAAATTTTTGCAACCTGAAAACGCTATGCTCAGGTGTGAATGGGGCCTAATAGAGGAGGGTGTGATAGAGTGATGGAGCCATCTTGGAACTAAACCAGGAAATGTAGAAATCGCAATAAATGTGAGGTAATATTTTGAGTGTTTTTATATTCGACTAATCTTTCTTTACACTTAATTTTGGTGCCTGGAAATTTCCTTCAAAGTGTGTTGCATGTTTGATTAAAGGCAAGTAAGACTTGCATAAATGTGTAGTGCATAAAACCGAGTGCATGTCAATGTATCCTATTCTATATTATTTGCTTGTTTTAAAAGGAATTTTTTGTTTTTCTCCCCCTTTTTAGGCGTGAAGCCCTTTGAATGCCTAACATGTGGAGTTGCATGGGCAGATGCCCGCTCCTTAAAGCGCCATGTAAGAACACACACAGGGGAACGGCCCTATGTTTGTCCTGTTTGCAATGAAGCCTACATTGATGCCCGCAATCTACGCAAACACATGACCAAGTACCACAGCAACTATATACCCTGCAAAATTATGCTGGAGAAGGACAGCCTACAGTTCCACCACCAAGGAACTCAAGTGGAACATGCAGTCAGCTTTGTGCCAAATGAAATGACAGAAGCACAGCCAGAGATAATAAGTGAAGAGACTGAAACTGTATTAATAGGTGGGAATGTAGAGGATTCTGAAGAAGCAGAAATTATAGCAGGCGAGGATGGTTCTGCTGTGAACTCACTTTCTGACCAAAGCATCATGCAGGTGGTAAACTACGTGCTGTCTCATCAGGGGACTAAACTTGAAGTGACTGATCAACTAGAAACTGTGGAAGTAGAGGTTGGCCAGGTTTCCGAGGTCCTATGACACGGCAGTGTATAGGAAGATTTTTCTGTATATATTGTAGCACTTAATATTATCTCCATGCAATGAAGTATGCGACCCATAAGTGTATTGAAGACTTCACTGGTTTGCTTGCTTATGTTGTGTATTTGCATATATTCCAGTTTACAATGTTTTTGTTTTTTTTTAGCTGTTCTACAATTCCTGTACAAGTTGTAATATTTCTTTGGGTAAGATAGAATTTGAGCCTCTGTTTGTCAGACAGCCTAAAATAAATGTCATTTCCATTTCTTTTCATTTTGGTTTGAAATTGTCTTTAACGTCTTCAAGTTCTTCAGTTTTCTGAAACTCCAGAAAGAAACCTACCTGTTTGCTAGAGACGGGATTGGAAGGTTGGGTCGATATTTGAGTAATTTGATTTTTGTTCTACCTATAAAAGCATGTTCTTGCAGTCCGTTGAGAAACGCAGCAATTTAGATACTGCCTGTTTATACTGTTGCCTACAGAGGAATCACAGGGGGTCACCAGAACTAGTGTCCCATCTATCATTATTCTGGTGTGAACCCAAAATTTAGAATTTTCTTTCACTTTTCAATGATAACCTAATGGACACACAGTACTAAAGATTGCCAGGTATTCTAATCCATCTTCATTCTTTTTTCAAAACTAAAATTGCATTTTTAGTTACACTTTAAGGTGCACAAGAATCCAGACATTGCTGGGACATCCAAAGCAGTGCAACTGAACGATAAGCAACACGGTAACAACCGCTAATGGACACAGTACTGTCCGAGGAAAAAGACCTAATGAGACCAAATCCTATAGTGAAACCTTGCCAAACAAGACACAAGAAATCAACATGATGCTCAGACCTCAAAAAGTTGGCCACCAGAGGGAACGATTTCACATGGGAAAGGCACCAAACCTCAAATAACTAGAACCTTACAAAAAAAAGTGAACCAGAACCTGAAAGGAAGAGAAGACCCACAATATGATGTAGTCGACTTAAAAAAAGTCCCAGGAAAGAATCTAGGATCATCTGGTTTGCACAGAAAAGCCCAAGGACTTTGCATTCTAGGATCAAAGGGAGGAGAAATAATCGCACTAGGCAAGACTTGCTAGCTTCCTAGTGCTCATTATTTTATGAGAAATACTAATGCGCTACTAGAAGTGTTAACGATTATTGGACTCATTTATTGATGGTATTTGATTGCACCTTTGCACATTGAGATAAGATCCATTTATCTATATTTGCAATATATATTAGCACTTTATATTATTTGCGTATTGGTCACAGCGTTGTTTCATTTTATTATATACATAATGCTCACCCATCTTCCCTCTCTGACAACATATAAAGTATTCTGTTTTAACTTTCATTTCTGTTTTTGACTTTACTAGTTGTAGTGCCTGATCCCAAATTCATCCCACAACTTAAAGCGGAGCTCCACCCTAAAGTGGAACTTCCGCTCATGGGAGCCCCTCCCCCTCCGGTGCCACAATTGGCACCTTTTGGGAGGGGGGTGGGTGCAGATACCTGTCTAAGGTATTTGCACCCACTTCCGGACATACACTCTGCGGGTAGAACGTCAGTAACCGCTTGCCCACCGTGCCATGTACATTTACATCGGCAGAATGGCAAGGCTGCGCAAAGTAACGTATATTTACGTTGCCTTAAATTTCGCGCCGTTGGGGGGGGGCGGATGTGCCCTCACCCCTCTGCCGCAAGCTCTGTGCCCGCGGGACCTGTGGACTCTGTCTGCCGGTCTCCCACAATTGCGTCACGGACCGGCATAATGGGGAGAGGCCAGTGTAAACAAGGCATCTCCCTGTTCTGCCTAGTGACAGGACATTGATGGTCTGCTCCCTCTCATCGGGAGCAGTGATCAGTGTCGTGTCACAGTAAGCCCCTCCCCTCACTCCCTAGGACACACTTAACCCCTTCCCTACCAGTCGCATTTATACAGTAATGAGTTCATTTTTTTTATAGCACTGATGTATAAATGTGAATGGTCCCTGTTGTGGCAATTTGGGGGTGTGCAAAGCACACCGCCATCTTGCCATGTGCTTTAAAGCACATTCCCTATCTTAAATGAAATAATGCCATGTTAAAGCTAAAAGATTTACTCACCATACATTCAGTCTGCCATACCAATCAAGAGACATTACAGCAGCTGTTCTCAAGTTACCATCCATGCCATCAATCCCCAGCTACAGGGCCGAGCATGGCTCTTTTATTTACACAAAACAGGAAGTCATCACCAGTAAGTCGCCTCCCCCCATGGGAGGCGACATCACCAGATGTCTTCTATACACAGAACAAAACATTTCCTCTGACAGGAAGTCACATTGAATACATGAATAGAATTAGAATACAATACAATGAATAGAAATACAAACAATGCTGGCTAAAGTCTTATGGGCGTGTCCGGTCAGGGTGTGCATGTGCCCCCCCTGACCCCAGAAGCGTTCACAAGCCCTCAAACTATACGCTGATAGAACCTTTAATCTGCGCCATTCCATAGAATAATGCATATAAAGATTATACCCTTATTGAGGTTATTTACAGACGCACGCTACGAACCCCAAATCCTGCTGATCAGACATGACCCAGATAAGAGCGTACATCTGTCTATAGCCACTAGTGTGCTTGCGAAATGAACGCATCCCCCTCAACGATCGTCTGTGCTAAATGCACAGAGGGGCCCCTCGCTGGTGGGCATACGCCCATGCCGCAACCATAACACTCCAACCTCAAGACATTTTCTACTACCAGACGAGAGTCAACCAGCCTCAGGACTGCCACAGTCAGCTCTATTTAGAGCTGGTTGGGGAAGTGTCAAGACTGGGTGCCAATTATGACAATACATAATAAATACATCTTCAAATTTCCACCACATCCCAAAATGGCGTCAAGTGTCCGATGTGTCTACCATAATGCCGCAGTCGCGATAAAAATCGCTGATCGCTGCCATTGCTAGTTATTTTTGATTTAAAAAAAAAAATGTAGAAGAATACATATCAGTCTAAACTGAGAAAAAAAAATAGCTTTTTAAAAAAAAAATGGGGATATTTATTATAGCAAAAAGTATAAAATATTGCTTTTATTAAAAAAAAAATGGAGCTCCCATTTTTATAGCGCAAAAAATTAAAACCGCAGAGGTGTTCAAATACCACCAAAGAAGGCTCTATTTGTTGGGAAAAAAGAATGTCAATTTTGTTTGCGAGTCACGTTGCATGATTGTCAGCGCAATTGTCAGTTAATGTGATGCAGTGCCGAATCACAAAATGTGGTTGGGTCAATTGGCCGCCAAATCCTCCAGGACTGAAATGGTTAAAAATAGGGATTGCAGCTGCGCATGCATCACACTGACATTCTGACAGCTCCAGGTATTGGGAATTAATATAAATCAAGTTCCTAATGCTTCCAAATAGCTCTTTATTATTCCCAATATAGTCCCAGTTGCTTATTCAGAGTAATTATCAGGTGGTTGGTTAAGGTGTTGAAGCTGCTGAGCAGGTAGTTTTTTTTCAGGGCCACCCTATAATCATTAGATTATTAGATATTTATTTCAGTCCAAAAGGAATGACTAAAAGTCCTTATATTCAGGGGTTTGTCCCATGTTCACCTAATTGAGGCATTAATGATATAGGATTTATACTGCACCGAATACGCCCCCTTAGGAGCGTGTCTAGGCACATATGTTAAAATATCCAGGAGTAACCTGCAGGGCAGTGGTGTTATTTAGGTTTTGTGCTGCCCTAGGTCTGACTAAACTCATGCAACCCCCTAATCTAACCACTTCAGACCGGCGCTATCATCAAAAGACGTCTACAGACCTGAGGTGCCAGGTGGACGTCTTTGGATGGCTTTTGTTTGCATTACCCGCGCGCCGCTGGGGGGCACGCAGTGGGTAAACACTGTGCCGTCGCATCGCTGAGAAGCCGATGAGTGTGCCTGGCGGCCGCGATGTCCACGGGTACACGCGATCGGCAGTCCCAGCAGATGACAGCAGGGACGTGGAGCTCTGTGTGTAAACACAGAGCTCCACGTGCTGTCAGGGAGAGAGGAGACCGATCTGTGTCCCTTGTACATAGGGACACAGCGTCGGTCACCCCCCCCCCCCCCCACAGTTAGAACACACCCAGGTAATACATTTAACCCCTTCCATACCCCCTATTGTTAACCCCTTCCCTGCCAGTCACATTTATACCGTAATCGGTGCATTTTTATAGCACTAATCGCTGTATAAATGTGAATGGTCCCAAAATTGTGTCCGATATGTCTGCCGCAATATCGCAGGCCTGACAAAAAAAATCGCAGATCTCCGCCATTACTAGTTGGTAGGCGCTATAACTTTTGCGCAAACCAATCAATAAACGCCTATGCGAATATTTTTTTTTTTTTTAACAAAAATATGTAGAAGAATACGTATCGGCTTAAACTGAGGGAAAATATATCTTTTTTCTGGTTATAGCGCAAAAAATAAAAATCACAGAGATGATCAAATACCACCAAAAGAAAGCTCTATTTGTGGGGAAAACAAGATTAAAATATAATTTGGGTACAGTGTTGTATGACCGCGTAATTGTCATTCAAAATGCGTCGGTGCTGAAAGCTGAAAATTGGTCTGGGTACGAAGGGGATTTAAGTGCCCAGTAATGAAGTGGTTAAATATGATCCACCCTTTCCTGTCAAGGTCACACCAAAGATCTGCCCTGAAATTTTCCAGGGGGGGGTACTTCTGAGGGGGGTGGGGGATTCCCCTCATCTGCTGAGATTTCCTCTCACTTATTGTTTGGCTATGGGGCAGGAAATAAAGAAAAAAATTAACGGGTGGCAAAAAAAAAATTAACTGGGGCTATAACCATCCCTTACTCTATCCAAAAATGGAAAAAAAAAAGTGTTGTCTATAGTTCTACATTAAGCACACATTTCTGCTAAATTTCTGGAGGACTAAGAGGATATAACCAGGCTGGTGGTGCAGCAGAAAACCTGTAGCACGGTGATGAAGGTATGTGGTCCAGGCAGTGAGCAAAAGAAAGGATTGGGGGCTGAAACAAATCATCCATCCGTTTATTGTTTATTTTTCTCACCGGCAATCAACAGAAATAAGATTCCTTAATATGTATAACTGACAAGCAAAGAATTGCAGAAGAGTCCTACCAGGTATAGGTGACCATGTCAGTGTCCCTTGTGTCGGCACCATCCCTATCATACTATCATACCAGCAGCAGTGTGGACGCTTTATGGAGGCACCAGACTGATTTGTCCTGAGGTCCAGTCCACCTCATAGGACTGCCGCTATAAGTGTAGCGGAAGCTGGTGGGGACTCTTTTCATCCCCCCCCCCCCCAGCAAAGTGTTGGCCTAGGCCAAGATACAGCATCGCCTCCATCCCTCGTTCTGACTCCTGAATCTCCTAAGGAGATTTTCATCCATTGTTTGGATGTAGTCAGAGCTCTTAGTGTTTCCCTCCCAGCTGCATCTTCATTCATACAAGCAGACTCTTTTTGCCATTCACAAGGGTCCCCATAAAGCATAAACTCCTTCCCATTGGCTTTTGAACCTCAACAAACACATTTAGGCTTAAAGCTGGACTCTGGGAAAAGCGGGAACCTCCTCTATTTAGAAAATGCCTTGTGTCCTTTTCACTGAATGCAAGATTTTCTCTAATTGTTCATTCATGCTCCCCTCCTCATATCACACAAAGCTCTGCATTTAGTAAAAAGAACACAAGGCTTTTTCTGAATGGAGGAGGTACAGTATACAAGTTACCTGCTATGATCAGTCTACTGCAGACGAAACTACAAATATCAATGTCCGATGTTGAGCACTTACAGTAATGTGGGGGCTGAATGAATGCAAAATGTTTACCAAATGGAGAAGCAGCCAAACATGGGGACAGGTATCAGTAGAGGTAATTATTTTTAAACGGTAAAAGGACCAACATTGTTGTTCTTCTCAAGTTCAACTTTGTCAGGAAATGTTGGAACCTTATCCTTAAAGTACAGTTTCTTGAAGGTAATCAAGGGACACAGGTCCCACCCCTCTATGTTTATAACCTACTTTATCATTATGGGAGTGTGAGGGATTATATCTGGTTGCCCAACACCTTTTTTGTATGCAGTTATTCAATGCTTCATAGCCCAGTAATCTCAGATTATACTGATCCTGTGTCCCTTGATGAAGGATTTTATGGTGAGTACAGAAATCTTGTTTTATTGCTACCTGGGTAGCTGTTGGATAGATCCTGCTAACTTCCTTTCCTACTGACACCACAGGAAGTGGGGGGAATCTCCCCAATGGGGACCCAGAGAGGAAGAAAAACTTTTCAAGGGATCTAACCTGTTCACACTCCACTAAAAATGGATGATTTGTTATGGATGATATTCTGCTGCCAAACAATTATCCTTCAATATTTAAAAAAGAAATTACAGAAAGAAAAAAAAAACAGTTCAATCTAAAATGTATAGGAAGTGTACACAAATAACGATTAAAAAAAAAAAGATACAAAAATGAACATTGGCTCTAAAAAAGATGTTTCAGCACCACTAATGCCCTGTGAACACGATCGGTTCGTTTTAAATTTTTCGTATGGTTAAAAAAACGATCGTCTGTGGGAAAATTCATCGGTCAAAAATCCACGTATGCTCAGAAGCATTGAACTTCGTTTTTCTCTGTACATCGTTGTGTTTTACGTCACCGCGTTGGATACGGTTGGATTTTTACTGATGTTGTGTAGGTAAGACTGATGAAAGTCAGCTTCATCGGATATCTGATGAAAAAATCCAGCGGTTCGTTTTCATCAAATGAGCCGATCGTGTGTACAGGGCATAAGAGAATGGAAGTGTTTGTGATATTGGAAGATGAGAGAAATAAAACCAGGAATTAATGCACACAACATAGGGCTCCTTTTATGAAGTTTAACCACTTCAGCCCCGGAAGGATTTACCCCCTTCCTGACCAGAGCACTTTTTGTGATTCGGCACTGCGTCGCTTTAACTGACAATTGCGTGGTCGTGCGAGGTGGCTCCCAAACAAAATTGGTGTCCTTTTTTTCCCACAAATAGAGCTTTCTTTTGGTGGTATTTGATTATCTCTGCGTTTTTTATTTTTTGCGCTATAAACAAAAATATTTGAAAAAAATGCAATATTTTTTACATTTTGCTATAATAAATATCCCCAAAAAATATCTAAAACAATTTTTTTTTTCCTCAGTTTAGGCCGATACGTATTCTTCTACATATTTTTCGTAAAAAAAATCGCAATTAGCGTTTATTGATTGGTTTGCGTAAAATTTATAGCATTTACAAAAAAGGGGGTAGTTTTATGGAATTTTTATTAATATTTTTTTTTTTACTAGTAATGGCGGTGATCAGCGTTTTTTTCCGGTACTGCGATATTATGGCGGACACATCAGACAATTTTGACACATTTTTGGGACCATTGGCATTTTTATAGCGATCAATGCTATAAAAATGCATTGGATTACTATAAAAATGCCATTGGCAGTGAAGGGGTTAACACTAGGGGGCGGGGAAGGGGTTAAGTGTGTTCCTGGTGTGTTCTAACTGTATGGGGGGGTGGCCTCACTAGGGGAAATCACTGATCTTCGGCCCTAGCGGCCGCAAAAGATAGGACGTAGAGCTACGTGCTCTCGCATAGCAGTGCCGACCTGCCGCAGTAATATGACGGCGGCTGGTCGGCAAGTAGTTAACCACTTGGTGACCGCCACATGCCTATTTCCGTCGACAGAATGGCACGGGCAGGCAGATTGGCGTACAGGTACGCCCATTTCAATCTGCGGCCCAGCAGGCGTGTGTGCGGCTGCCGGTCCTGTGAACTCGATGTTCCCGGGAGTCCTGCAATTGCGGTCGGCAAGAGCAGAAATGGGGAATGCCTTTGTAAATAAGACATTCCCCTATTCTACCTAGTGACACTGTCACTGATGACTGTTCCCCGGGATCGGGAATGGTCATCAGTGACGTGTCACCTGTAGCCACACCCCCTAACAGTAAGAATCATTTTCTAGGGAACACTTAACCCCTGCAGCGCCACCTAGTGGTTACCCCTTCACTGCCAGTGCCATTTTTACAGTAATCAGTGCATTTTTATAGCACTGTTCGCTTTAAAAATTACAATGGTCCCAAAATGGTGTCAAAAGTGTCCGATGTGTCTACTGCAGTCACGATAAAAATCGCTAATCGCTGCCCTAACTAGTATCGGCCTAAACTGTAGAAAAAAAAAATTCTATACATTTTTCTATATAATTTTGGGGGATAGTTATTATAGCAAAAAGTAAAAAATATTGTTATTTTTTTCAAAATGTATGCTCTTTTTTTGCTTATAGTGCAAAAAGAAAAAATTGCAGAGGTAATCAAATACCACCAAAAGAAAGCTCTATTTGTGGGGAAAAAAGGACGTCAATTTTGTTTGGGAGCAACATTTACACGCATGGGATACCCAATGTTACAGGTGCCCCCCCCCCACCTCAGGCTAAACACGGTACTGCATACCGCTTTGGCTTGAATCCTGCTCATTTTGCGAGACAACACTCGCAAACCGGGTCAGGATTTTAAAAAAAATACAGTGCTCGTATTGCGAAACGCTCGTTAACCGCGTTACTCACAATCTGAGGTCCCACTGTAGTTTAGATCCAATTGTATTCCTATATAAACTTGGTGTGTTGCCTATTATTACCATCTACATCTCCCACATTTGTTGCCAGTCATCCTGCTCTTAAAGTAGTTTTAAAGCTTTTTTTTTTTTATAAAAATAACAAACATGTCTATAACTACATCTGTGCAATGGTTTTGCACAGAGCAACCCGGACCCTTTTTTTTTCTGGGGTCCCGGCCAGCGCTCCAGGCCCCTCCTCATCGGGTGCCCCCAGGGAGACCTATGCATGCTCGCTCCTGAGCCCGACTGCTGCGTCCATTGACATAGACGACAGGACTTGACCCAGCTCCCATGTCTGTAAATTTGATTGACAGCAGTGGGAGCCAATCACTCCCGCTGCTATCAGTCTGTCCAATGAGGAGAGAGACAGCGGCGGGAGCCACTGCACTCATGCACATTACTGGATCGGATGGGCTCAGAAATAGAATGCATTAAGGTGAAAAACCTTAAAGTGGTTGTGAAGCCTAAACATACCTTAATACATTCCTTGTATTAGGGTAAAAAAAATGTATGTTTCAACATCCCTCCTCCCCTCCCTTTACTTACCTGAGCCCTCTTTCGATCCAGGGCCGTGCATGCCTGCTGCTCTTCTGTCCCCTCAATTCCCGGTCCCGCTGGCTTTGCTGTGCCCTTGGCTTCCAGTGCTGTCAATCCATGCCAGTGACGAGGGAGCGGGGGAGCAGTGGATGCAGCAATGGATGCAGCAGTGAGGTGCGGGCACGCACGAGTGCCCCCATGAGAAGCGGCTTCCCATGGGGGCACTGGACAGAGAGGAGGGGCCAGGAGCACCAACAGGGACCCAAAAAGAGGAGGTTCACAGCAGTGCTTTGTGCGATTCCGTTGCACTGAGCAGGTAAGTATAGAGATGTTTATTATTAAAGCGGAGTCCCAGGCTTTTTTTTAATTTAAAGTTTTGCTGCTGACCTTTAATAAACAGAAACTTACCTGTTCCACAGTCCAACGATGGGGCCGCCCGGAGCGTTGCTCCTCTCCCCCTCCTCTTTCATAGCACCTGCCCATGACCGCTTTCGGCTTCATGGTCCGGTACGCACTGCGAATGCGCGAATCACGCTGCTCTCTTTCAGTGGACAGGCAATCTTCTGGGACCTGACGTGTCGACAAAGACAGTGAGGCTCCAGATCGAGCACACACAAGTGCCTCATAGCAGGCAAGGGGAGGAGCCAGGAGCACCGATGGGGGACCATAACGCAGAGCAGAAAAAATGTAAAGCTTTAGAGCCGGTTCACACAGGGGCAAAACAACTCTGGCCGTGACTTTGCGAGGCGACCTGAGCGCGCACCACAGCGCAACTTGGGGCAACTTACAAGGCAACTTCAAGTCGCCTCCAGGACAGGAGGCTTTCCAGTGGCCAATAAAACAACAATCCGCTCTGGGGGAGGGAGGGGTTTGCCAGAGAAAAAAAATTCTCTTCCTGTATTGTTGCTTCAGTTAAGACAGGAGATCCGACTTGAAATCAATGGGTACAAGTCGCCTACAAGTTGGATTGATGTAGTACAGGAACCTTTTCTGAAGTCGGAACAACTTCAGTAGTGTACATTTAAGATGGCTCCATTCACTTACATTGACTTTCTCAACCACGCAAATTGGGGCGAATTCAAGTCGGATCCCAAGTCGCCCCTGTGTGAACCGGCTCTTAGTCACTTTAAGAAGCAAGAGATTTTAAAATTGAGAATTTTACAATTATATTGGAGACTAGAGAAAGGCTTATTACTAAAGTACAGATTGTGAGGGAAGGAAAACACTTATTGTGAATAGAGCAGATCCTCCAGCCCTGGATAACAGGAAAGAATTCCCGTGATATTTTGTGAGAATGTGTAAGAATATAAAATGCATTAAAAATAAATATAAAATCCCCTGAGAACTTGATATTTTTTCCTAGTTAAGGGGGATGTTTCATTACAGGATTTAATTGTATATCCTGTTCTTGGGGTGAATCTAGAAGACCCCTGGTGTCTCTATTGAGAGGCCCTTGTCACTGCTATCACATAAGGGGCTTGTCAGTACATACATATATATACATTGTTAGGACACATGTTAATACATAAACACCTATTACTCATCCCTACACACACTAGAAGTGGAAGAAGTAGCCACAGAGCCCCTTCCAGCCTTGCAAATGTGGCCTGTGCATCCAAGTGGTAATGACTCCCCAGTCATAATAGGAATAAATAAAAGAGGAAGCAATTCAAATGTAAATATACCAAATGTTTATTGTGTGTTTATGAAAGTGTAATTATGGACCTATACACATTTTCTCCTTTTCCAACTATATATACTCTGATTAAACCAAGAGTCCTTTGGTAAAATAAATTGCTCATAAGTGAAGATCTAGTGATCCTCCTCTTCACCGTCACACTTTTGACCAGGAGAAAACAAGCCTGCCCACCACGGCAAGGTAGACTATTCTAGGGCAGGACCTACATTAAACTACACTAAGCTACCCTACTGGATGCTATTAATCCTTTTTCTAATGTTGGATGTATGTTTGTTGTACAGCCTCATCCTATAATCTGTGTGTGCGATCTACTCCTAATTTGGTTGTCCGTCTGTGTGCATCTCTCTAAAGCATGGAGCGGTCAGTTGATGTACATCTGGACGTCCTTTGTTAGTGTCAGTCAGTGCATGCCAGTCATTGTATGTTGACCAGTGTGTGTGTCAGTAAATAAATGTTAGTCCTGTTCTCACCTGGGCACGTAGCCAAACGCATCTGCAATTCAGAGTTCATCTTGCTTTCAATCAAAAAATCTTTCATTAAAATAAATAAATATAGAAATAACATCCATAGTCTAGTGAACAGTTATATACTACAAGACCCTCATCTCAAGATGAGCTTTGAATGCACAACTCGGCTCTTTCCGGCGCTATACGGCGCCTGCGCACAGACCTAGGAGCTGACTGCGCAGGCGCCGTATATAGCCGAGTTCTATGGCTATGGCGCGTCACTCCCTCCGAAAAAAGCCGAAATAGGACTCGGTTATATACAGCGCCTGCGCAGTCAGCTCCTAGGTCTGTGTGCAGGCGTAAAGCCCGGAAAGTTCCGAGTCCTAAATCGCCTATTTTCGGAAGGCGTGACGTGACGTCACCCACGGTGGACAGAAATTAAAATTCTTCATTTAACAGTAAGTACAGCGATAAAAAAAAACAGCATGCTGACGCCAGTATGCTGGATGGGATGGGACAGCGTAGTTTTAGGGTGAACCACCGCTTTAACCACTTCCATATCAGGCACTTACGCACCTTCCCGCCCAAGCCAATTTTTAGCTTTCAGCGCTGTCGCACTTTGAATGACAATTGCGCGGTCAGTATGTCTGCACCTGGTATGAATTTTAGGGGGGGGGGACATCCACGCCATATTTTTTTGTATTCTTGGTATTTTTATCTATATTTCCGGGGATCCAACAATACATTACAGCTGCGAGCAGTTTTAAATTACATTTTCTCCTTTAGAAATATAATTTTGCTGTGGCACTGTTATAAACATGAGAAATATGCACTACTTTACAGGCATACTAAGGACACCCCCAGGCACAATATTTAAAGGAATATTTCATTTTTTTTGGTTTACTTTAACCACTTCCATACCAGGCACTTACGCACCTTCCCACCCAAGCCAATTTTCAGCTTTCATCTCTGTCGCATTTTGAATGACAATTGCGCGGTCATGCTACACTGTACACAAACAAAATTGACGTCCTTTTTTCCCCACAAATAGAGATTTCTTTTGCTGGTATTTGATCACCTCTGTGATTTTTTTTACGCAACAACTAAAAAAAGACTGAAAATTTTGAAAAAGATTACTTTATTTTTCTGTACATTTCTTTTGTAAATTTCTCTTTCAATTACGGGCACTGATATGGCGGCACTGATGGGCACCGATGGAGTGGTACTGATGGGCACTGATAGGAACTGATAGGCGGCGCTGGTATGCGGCACCGATGGGCACTCATGGGCGGCACTGGCCACTCATAGGCGGCACAGATGGGCACTCATGGGCGGCACTGATGGGTACTTATGGGTGGCACTGATAGGTGGGCACTGGGCATGGATGGGCACTGTAGGGTGGCACTGATAGATCCATGTTGCCTGTCAGTGCCCATTTGTGGGCACTAATTGGCATCTTTTTTTTTTAACCACCCTTTTTTTATTTTTATTACTGGCTTTTTTTTTGCCCTTTCCTGGTGGTCCAGTGTGGGCTTCCCTGGTGGTCCAATGTGGGCATCCGAGGGGGGGCTGCACTGATAAACAATCGGCGCAAACCCCTCCCTGTCAGGAGAGCCGCCGATCGGCTCTCCTGTTTTTGCATCTGTCAGACGTGAGTGAGGAAGAGCCATCAACGGCTCTTCCTGTCTACATTGTGATCAGCCGGAGGCCGGAGTCAGAGTGACACCCCGCATCCCTGATTGCCGCGCTACGCGCCCCCACGGGCGTGCCCCGGCATGAAATCCTGCAGGACGTCAATAGATGTCCAGTCAGGATTTCAGAACCACTTTCCGGACGTCAATCTGCTATTGACCGGGCGGGAAGTGGTTAAGCATTATTAAAATCACTGCTCCCAAAAACACTTTTTTGCATTGATACATGTCCCCTGGGGCAGGACCCGTGTCCCCATACACCTTTTATGGCAATAAATTGCATCAAAATTAGCGATTTGATTTTTCACGTTCGTGTCACATAGACTTTTAACGGTGTTCGGGTATTCAAACAAATTATTTGCCTGTTCGCATGTTCTGCTGCTAACTAAACTCGGAGGGTGTTTGGCTCATCCCTAGTCGCCAAACTTTTGGTAGTTTGTTCCAGTTGGTAAACAATTTAGGTGGGAACAGAGATACTAAATTACAAGTTTATGATATTAATTTTTATATATTATGTTTCCATAATGTCTGTTTATTAGAGTACTGCATAGAGCAGTGGTCATCAACCCTGTGTTCAGGACCCACCAACAGGCCAGATTTAATGTATTACCTTGGGCAGATGCACATTAGAATACTGCAATCACCGAGCAGAAAATTATATCACCTGTGATGTATTTCAGTTATCTTGCAAACCTGGCCTGTCAGTGGGCCCTGAGGACAGGGTTGATGACCACTGGATTGCTATTCCTTGGCACACCAGATGTTTTGGAACTACATTTCCCATGATGCTCATGCACTCTGCAGTGTAGTTGAGCATCATGGGAAATGTAGTTCCAAAACTTCTGGGCTGCCAAGACCTGCCCTGAAATTTTCCAGTGGGGACACTAGTTCTGAGGGCCTTGAGGGGGGATTCCCTTAATCTGCAGAGATTTCCTCTCACTTCCTGTTTGACTATGGGGCAGGAAATGAAGGGAAATGGACCATCCCTTAGGCCGCGTACACACATCCGAGCACCTCATCGGGCGAAACTCATCGTTCCGCTCGTCGAGGTTCCCGATGAGCGGTCGAAAAGGTCGCCGAGCCAAATTTCCTCATTGAACAACGAGGAAATAGAGAACATGCTCTCTATTTTGGCTCAACGAGCTTCCCGACAGTTTGCTCATCGAAAGTGTACACACTACCGGTTTTCTCGACAGAATACGTCTCCCAGCGAGCTTTTTGCTGGATTCTGCCGAGAAACTCGGTCGTGTGTACGGGGCCTAAAGCCCCATACACACCATCAGATTATCTGCAGATTTGTGTCTTCAGATTTACCAAAACCATGTAGTACAAGGCCCTGCCTGATTGCATAAAAATTGAAACTCTTAAGGTTTGACCTCATATTAGATGGTTTTGGTAAATCTGAAGACAAAAATCTGCAGCTAATCTGATGGTGTGTATGGGGCTTTACTCTATCCAAAATGAAAAAAATAAAAGTGTTGCCTATAGTTCTACCTTAAAGGGGTAGTTCCCCCAAAAACCTTTTTTTTAACATTTATTCAGGCTCGTTATGTCAAGGGGAATCATTTTTTTTTTTTTTAGAAATGAAGCCGTACTTACCGTTTTACAGATGCATCGTCTCCGACGCTTCCGGGTATGGGCTCCGACTATAGGCGTGCCTGTTTGATTGACAGGCTTCCGACGGTCGCATACATCGCGCCACGATTTTCCGAAAGTAGCCGAACGACGGTGCGCAGGCGCAGTATAGAGCCGCACCGTCGCTCGGCTTCTTTCGGCTACTCGTGACGCGATGTATGCGACCGTCGGAAGCCTGTCAATCAAATAGGCACGCCCAGACCAGACGATCATACCCGGAAGCGACGGAGACGATGCATCTGTAAAACGGTAAGTACTGCTTCATTTCTAAAAAAAAAAAAAATGATTCCCCTTGACATAACGAGCCTGAATAAATGTTAAAAAAAGGTTTTTGGGGGAATTACCCCTTTAAGCACAAATTTTTGCTAAATTTATGGAGGACTAAGAGGATATAAACCAGGCCAGTGGTGCAGCAGAAAACATATAGCACAGTGATGAAGGTATGTGGTCCAGGCAGTGAGCAAAGGAAGGATTGGGAGCCGGAACAAATAAATCCATCCGTTTATTTTTCTCATCAGCAATAACAGAAATAAGATTCCTTAACCACTTAAGGACCGCCTCCTGTACATATACGTCGGCAGAATGGCACGGCTGGGCACATCAACGTATATATACGTTGGTTTTAGTACCCAGCCGTGGGTCGCGGGCGCGCGCCCGCGACCCGGTCCGAAGCTCCAGGACCGGGACCGCGGGATTCGCGGACCCGATCGCCACTGCAGTGCGGCGATCCGTCCCTGGAGCGGAAGAACGGGGAGAGCCGTGCTTCTCTGTGGCCGGAGCATCGATCGCGTTATCCCTGTAATAGGGGGACGTGATCGATGTTGTCACACCTACAGCCACACCCCCCTACAGTTGTAAACACACACATTAGGGCACACATTCCCTACAGCGCCACCTGTGGTTTACTCCCAAACTGCAACTGTCATTTCCACAGTAAACAATGCAATTTAAATGCATTTTTTGCTGTGAAAATGACAATTGTCCCAAAAATGTGTCAAAATTGTCCAATATTGTCGCAGTCACGAAAAAAATCGCTGATCGCCGCTATTAGTAGTAAAAAAAAAAAATAATTAATAAAAATGCAATAAAACTATCCCTTATTTTGTAAACGCTATCAATTTTGCGAAAACCAACCGATAAACGCTTATTGCGATTTTTTTTACCAAAAATATGTAGAAGAATACGTATCGGCCTAAACTGAGGAAAAAAAATGTTTTTTTATATATTTTTGGGGGATATTTATTATAGCAAAAAGTAAAAAATATTGCATTTTTTTTTAAATTGTCGCTCTATTTTTGTTTATAGCGCAAAAAATAAAAACCGCAGAGGTGATCAAATACCACCAAAAGAAAGCTCTATTTGTGGGAAAAAAAGGACGCAAATTTTGTTTGGGAGCCACGTCGCATGACCGCGCAATTGTCTGTTAAAGCGACGCAGTGCCGAATCGCAAAAACCCCTTGGGTCATTTGCCAGCGTATTGGTCCGGGTCTTAAGTGGTTAATATGTACAACTGACACAAGCAAAGAATTGCAGGAGAGTCCTACTACCTACCTGACAGGTATAGGTGACCATGTCAGTGTCCTTTGTGTGCCATCCCTATCATACCAACAGCAGTTTGGCTGCTTTATAGGGCCATCAGACCGATTTGTCTTGCGGCCCAGTCCACTTCATAAGACTGGCGCTACACTAAAAGTGTAGCACAAGCCGGTGGGGACTCTTTTCATGCTTCCCCCCTGCAAAGTGCTGCCCTAGGCCGGGCCTTGTTGGACTAGACCAAGATATAGCGTTGGGACTGGTACTGGGGCAGTCACCCCATTCTCTGTGTATGTTGAGCCTCTTCTTAACAAGAACACTGTTGGCTGTGCAGCTCCATCAAGCTGCCAGTCAGATCCCCTGGCTGACCACTGAAAGTAAACAAAAGGGTGGTTGATGCTGGCAAGTTACAGCACCAGATGGAGAAGAACCTTTGCATGCATTCACAGGAAAGGGGCTCTAGGGGTGGGTGCTTAGAAGCATGTTACATTCTTAACATGTTGCTAAGGGTGGAGTTAGCCTTTAGGTACTGCCAGTTTGCTTATCTGTGGACTGGCAGTAATATTTTTAAATACTTGATGCAGCCTTGGGGACAGATTCTAAAAGTATTAAAGAACTACCTGAATCTTTTCAACAGTTTCAGAAAACTTTCTGACATGTTCCAGATTCAGGTAGTTCTACGGTCATTTTTAGAACCTATCAAACTCCAAAAAACAAACTAGGTGCCGGTATAAAAGGGTCATACCACCAAAATGTTATAAAATTTTCCCCTTGGTGCTTTGAGATCCAAGATGGGGTAGATGCCCTTCTGGGTTTGGCATCTTTAATTCCACCTTTTCAAATAAAATGCACATTTGCAGAAAGAAATATGCATGAAGTTATTCAATACTTGAAAAACAGTGCGACTGCGATCAGTGGATTGCGGGGACAATGCCAGGCTCCTGTAGACTCTTCCTCCAGTTCTAGGTTCATACTGAGGTATGGACTTTCAGCAAGAGCTGCCACGAATGTCTGAACCTTGATGCATGAATCTAACTGCGCCCCCACGCTCTGATATCTGTCCCTTACCACAGGTACCCCTGCTTGGTGCGTTTATACATGGAGACAGTAGTAGCTGCTTTCAGCTTCTCATTACTTTGTACACACTGAGTTGTTGCCACTGTTCACATATACCTGTCATCCCAGCCTCAATCCGCCGATTCTTGCAGCTGGAATCTGGTGTATGCAGGTAACTTCCCGTGTGAAGGAGGCCTAAGTGTTCTAGCCAGAGAAGACCTGCTTTCTCAAGCAGAGGTCATCCACCCAAAAATCCAAACTTTATCTGTTTGGCATTTCAAAGATGAATGTCTTCTTTTTTTTTTTTTTTTTTTTAACAGAAAATAAGATGAATGTCTTATAAAGGAGAGCCACAGAACAGAAAACCATGTACTTAAGTGTATTCTTATACTTTACATTTTTGCCATGGTAGGACAAATCATTGTCTACTAATCTAGTCTTGACATTGGGCTTTCTTCAGATGAGTCTGGACAGAGGCTTGAAGATGGCTACTTCATGTCAGTGGGTCAAATTTCAGACCTTTTCCTATTGGGAAACATTATTTGCTATGATCTTCAGCTCCATCTAATGGCAATAATGCAGTGTCTTCCTGATTCATTATACCCTAAAAGTATAAGTTCACTTAAAGCGGAGTTCCATTCATTCTGTGTTTATTAAAAGTCAGCAGCTACAAAAAGTGTAGCTGCTGTCTTTTAATAAACAGGCACTCGACTGTCCAATGGTCCGGCCACCCAAAGCCTTGCTCCTCTCTGCAGGCATTGCAAGTGTGGGCCCCTGGCCGTGACAGCTTACGGCTTCACTGCTGGGTGTGCACTGTGTGTTCTGAAGGGCTGGGCAATCTTCTGGGACCTGTCCCAGAAAATTGCAAGGAGAGGAGTGTGAAACTTCTGCTCAGTGCCATAAGCGGAAGTGGTAACATCTACCCCCCCTCCCCCCATGTAATACAGTATAAGGAATAAATAAACATACTCATGAGATTCCCATAGACAGGCTCCATTACTGGCTGTAATCTCATGAGTATGTTTATTTATTCCTTACACTGTATTACATGGGGGGAGGGGGGGTAGATGTTACCACTTCCGCTTATGGCACTAATGGGGTGTTAGCTTACCACAGGGTTGGTTCCTTAATGGATTTGTTTTAGGGGGGGGGGAAACACGCCTAATTATGTTCACTCATTGACCTGCAATATTTATTTGAGCAGAATTAAGTTCAGCCTACTGGATTGGCCCTCCACAACAGTCCCAGTATCTCATGTAAATGCATAGCCCATCCCTGAACTAGACATAAATAAAGAAAGCAGAATTTCGTATTCATACGATGATTTAATATGTTCAATTTTGAAACATTTTCATATTGATAACAATTCCCGATGATGTACAAAACAGGAAGAGTATGTCCCGCTAAGGGCAAGATACAAAACATATATACACACTTCTCAGGACAAAAACAACAAGCGTATTTATTCCCATTGACAAATGAAAAAAACTATAAACAAAACCATCTGAAAACTGGATATAAAATTAAATATCCATGGATATTTTTACAAATATATTCCAGTATTAATAAAAAAAAAAAAAAAAAAAAGGGGAAGATTCTGAACGCGAAAACACAATATTCTAAGGCTTTTACACAAATATACAAACATTTCACTCATCTTTAACATGATCTAATCGCGATTTTATATTTCGTTCCCAAAGTTTCTGGGTATCTGTAAATCCATGCTTTCCTTTGTTGAATGAATTTGGCCCTGCTGATGTCGGTGTTTCCCTAAAAAGAGTTTGTCAAATGAACACACGTTAAAGCAGGCTAGGCACTGGAGGACATTTCACAAATTATACGCCAACTTTTTTCCTATCTTAAGGACGTTCTCACATTCAAAATAATATATATATTTTTTTTAAAGTTAGGAAGGCATTCAGAAATTGCTTGTATTCTATTGCTTATAGTCATATTCAGATGTTTAAATACAGGAACAATTCTTGACTGGTTAGATTTGATGTTTGCTATGTCGATGAGGAAGCCAGTCTTAATAGTGTCCATCTTCTGTAAGCATGATATACAGTATTTAGTTTTTGCAAGTGACCATAAAACGTGCCTGTCTTGTTGATGTAAAGAACCACACACACACACACAGAAAGTCAAGGAGTCCATTTTTACAGTGGAATGTCCCCTGACTGTCTGTGCCAACACCTTCTAATATTGCAGATTGCAGTGTCACAACACTTCCAATATAGAAATCTAATCAGATGACGTTTAGGCCTGATTCACACCTATGGCATTTTTTGCATTTTAAAGATTTGCACAAGAGAACGTGTCCCATAGGAAACCATGTTAAATGGACTGTAGTGTAAATCTGCAAAATGCACTAAAACTGGTGTGAATCCAGCCTTAGGCCCCTTTCACACTAATGCGACTTCAAAGATGCGCAATTTTTGCCACGATTTTTGGGAATGCCTGTGTTAACTTGTGTCAACAAGTCGGACCAAAGTAGTACAGGGAGTACTTTGAAGTAAAGATATGAATGATACTCATTGTGGAACGACTTGTGATGCGACTTTGCATGTCACACAAGTATGAAAGGGGCCTTAAAGAGGAGCTCCAGTCAGCAGCTACTAACAGTGTAGCTGCTGACTTTAAATAAGGACACTTACCTGTCCTAGGCGCCCGCGCTGACGGCCCCCCCCCGATGCCGGTCCCACGATCGCTCCGGGTCCCGCGCCGCCATTCACACTATGGGAAACAGGCAGTGAAGCCGTACGGCTTCACTGCCCGTTTCCTACTGCGCCTGCGTGAGTCTCACGCTGGCTTGTGAATGGGCGCGCTGCTCTCTGAGAACACACACAGTTCCCAGAAAGCAGCGCGCCCCATTCACAAGGAGAAGGACAAGAAGAAATCAAACCGCGGAGTGGAAGAGGCAGATTACGGACTTCCGCATAGCAACAGCTATTTCGGGTGAGTATTTTTTTTTTTTTTTAAACAACATGGCAAAATGTTGTTTTCCTGGGTGGAGCTCCGCTTTAAGCTGTTTTTGACCAAATTATTGCATTTGAATAATTACTTTCTGCCTGCCTACAGTATCATTAAGCCATCCAACCTGTTCTGAGTCTGGGGCGGCATGTGCATGCTCCTTTCTAATCCACGCCGTCCCTGGCTACAGTGGGATTTTGTCAACAGGTCCAAGCCAATCAATTTATGGCTGAGACTTGCTGATCATCTGTAGCCAATAACAGCAGAGTACTGTGTTTACATACACAGGAAAAAAAAAACAGCAAGATCTGTTCGTAAAAGAAATACATGTTACACTTGTTAGGCACACAGTTAACCCCTTGATGTTAATCCCTTCCCAGCTAGTGTCGTTGATACAGTGTACGGTATTATATCTGATCACTTATGATCCGTCCTGGTATAGCACCAGAGCTGCATAAATTCCATTCCACACAGTTGTGCTCGTAAGTTTATATACCCTGGCAGAATTTATGATTTCTTGGCCATTTTTTAGAGAATATGAATGATAAAACTTTTCTTTCACTGATGGGTAGTTTTTGGCTGAAGCCATGTATTATCAATCAACTGTGTTTACTCTTTTTAAATCATAATCACAACAGAAACTACCCAAATGACCCTGATTAAAAGTTTACATACCCTGGTGATTTTGGCCTGAAAACATGCACACAAGTTGACACAAAGGGGTTTGAAGGGCTATCAAAGGTAACCATCCTCACCTGTGATCTGTTTGCTTGTAATTAGTGTGTGTGTATAAAAGGTCAATACGTTTCTGGACTTCTGACATACCCTTGCATATTCCATCCAGTGCTGCACTGACATTTCTGGATTCTGAGTCATGGGGAAAGCAAAAGAATTGTCAAAGGATCTGACGAAAAAGGTAGTTGAACTGTATAAAACAGGAAAGGGATATAAAAAGATATCCAAGGAATTGAGAATGCCAATCAGCAGTGTTCAAACGCTAACGCAAAAGAAATGGAAAATGAGGAGACCTGTTGAAACCAAACCACGGTCAGGTAGAGCAATTAAAATTTCAGCCACAAGTGCCAGGAAAATGTTTTGAGATGCAAAGAAAAACTCACAAATAAACTTCCAAGTAAAATACAGGACTCCCTGAAAACGTGGTGTGGGCGTTTCAAGATCCACAATAAGGAGGCACTAGAGAAAAGATGGGCTGCATGGTCGAGTCGCCAGAAGAAAGCCATTACTATGCAAATGCCACAAAGTATCCCGTATACAATACGCCAAACAGCACAGAGACAAGCCTTAAACCTTCTGGCACAAAGTCATTTGGAGTGATGAGACCAAAATGTAGCTTTTTGGCCACAACCATAAACACTTCATTTGGAGAGGTGTCAACAAGGCGTATGATGAAAGGTACACCATTCCTACTGTGAAACACAGAGGTGGATTGCTGATGTTTTGGGGATGTGTGAGCCACAAAGGCACAAGAAATTTGGTCAAAATTGATGGCAAGATGAATGCAGTATGTTATAAAAAAATACTGGAAAACATTTGCATTCATCAGCCAGGAAGCTGCACATGGGACGTACTTGGACATTTCAACATGACAATGGTCCAAAACACAAGGCCAAATCGAACTGTCAATGGCTACAGCAGAATAAAATTAAGGTTCTGGAGTGGCCATCTCAGTCTCACGACTTAAATATCATTGAGCCACTCTGGGAAGATTGCAAACGTGCAGCTCATGCAAGACAGCCCAAGAATTTACAGGAACTGGAGGATTTTTGCCAAGAACAATCAGCAGCTTTACCATCTGATAAAGAAGATAAAGAGCCTCATTCTCAAATACCACAAAAGACTTCAAGCTGTCCTTGATGTTAAAGGGGGCAATATACGGAATAGAGAACTGGGGTATATAAACTTTTGCTCAGGGTCATTTGGGTAGTTTCTGTTGTCATTATGATTTAAAAAGAGTAAAACACAGTTGATTGATAATAAATGGCTTCAGCCAAACGCTAGCTATGAGTGAAAGAAAAGTAAATTTTATGAAGAATTGCATTTTTTAAATCGGATATGAAAAAAGAAAAATAAATAGTTCGCTGGACAAATTGAATGACCGCATAGTCAGAGCTGGCAAAATAAACATGGAAAATAGTTAATTTTCAAAATGGTAAGGCTTTTCGGTTATACAATACAAAAAAAAAAAAAAAACCTATGGTGATCACATAGCAATACAAGAAAGCTGTATTTGTGTGAAAAAATAATAATTGCGTACAGTGTTGCATGATCTCGCAGTTGTTAAAGAGGAGCTCCAGACTCCCCCTTCCCCCAAGTTAAAAGTCAGCAGCTACAAATACTGTAGCTACTAACTTTTAATATAAGGACACTAACCTGTCCAGGGATCCAGGGATGTCCTCACCGATGCCGATTCTTCAATCGGCTTTGGGTGCAGGTGTCGGCACCTCCAAGGGGAAACAGGAAGTTAAGCCTTACAGCTTCATAGCTGATTTTCTACTGTGCATGCACGAGGCGTACCACGCCTTGTAAATGGTTCCATGGTCTTTTGGGAATAGTGATTTGTCCCAAAAGACTGTAAAGGTATCCGCTCCCTCCTTCCCACCAAATGTGGCAGTGGAGGGAGGGGTGAAGGGGTGGGTCGGTAGAGGTGCAAACAAGCGGAACTCCTTCTTTTGGATGAGCTCCGCTTTAATGTAGAACAATGCTAAATAGAAAAAAAAATGGTCTGGTCATTAAGGTGGTAAAACATTCCGGAGGTCAAGTAGTTAAAAAAAAAAGTCCATCAGGCCAGTTTAGAAGACAATGCTAACAACTGTCAGTACAAAATGGTACTGTAAATCTCATCAGCGGTTAATCTTACCTTCCAATATTTTTCATCCGCATCTTTGCCTCTGGTGGCATCTCTTCAGGCTCACTCTGAAATTCAGAAAAAAAAAATAAAAAAAAATAAGGAACCGCACCAGCCCAGGCAAACCTTTCCAAAATTTACAAGCCAGAAACAAAACTTTACAGCTAACAATATTTTAAACAGACAAATCCAAGAGTCATATAATTTTTATTGTAAAACTTGCGTGCTGTATTTTTATTTAGTATCTCATAACATGTCAATGAAGGGCCCCAGTAGATTATTAAATCCAGACAATGCTCCCCTCTATCGCCTACACATCATCAGCATCATTGCAACGCTTCTCTCATCAAGACCAAACAAGGAAAATGTTTTATATTCAAACCAGCCCCTTAAGCCCTTTCAGTTTGTATGCAATCAGGCAGGCCCTTCTACTACACAGTTGAGGGTAAATCTAAAGGATATTGAATTATAAGAAAAAAAAAAAATAAAATAGTATGGCCAGCCTTAGGGTGCTTTCACACCGAGGCATCGGTGGTAAAGCACCACTATTTTTAGCGGTGCTTTACTGTAGTTTTTGCTGAGGTTTTTGGGCCTTTTTAACCATACTACACACCCTGCCAGCACACCCTGGCTTCGCCTCAGTGTGAAAGCACTCAGGCTTTCACACAGACTGCAGGGGAGCCGCTTTTTTTTGCCCAAAAGCGCCTGAAAAACACCCCAGTGTGAAAGGGGTCTTAGACATGCACTAATGCTACCAGCATTTAAGACCCCTTTCACACTGGATGCGTTTTTCAGGCGCTTTAGCGCTAAAAATAGCGCCTGTAAAGCACCTAAAAAAAGCCTCAGCTGCATTACCAGTGTGAAGGCCCGAGAGCTTTTACACTGGGGCGTTGTGCTGGCAGGGTGTAAAAAAAAAAAAATCCTACCAGCAGCTTCTTTGCAGTGCTTTAGAAGCAGTGAATAGACCGCTCTTAAAGCACCCCCTGAACCGCTGGTAAAGCACCACTTTTAACCCTTTTCCGCCTGCTAGCTGCCGATAAATGCGCCCCGCTATTGGCAGAAAAGCATCGGAAAAAACAACGGTAAAGCACCGCTAAAAATTAGCGACGTTTAACCACAGACGCCTGGGTGCTTTCAGTGTAAAAGCACTCTTAAGGAGTGCTGGATCATGATTTCTGTAGCAACACCCATGTAAAGGCAGCGTAAAGCAAATCCTGAAGAAAGCACTATTAAATAAAAAGTAATGAGAAAGAAAAAAACAAAAACAACTTTAGTAATGAAATGAGAAAAGCAACTATGATCTAAGCCAGGACAGAGGAGCCAAGAACCCTTTTCCTGTAGTGTGGAATGTTGCCCACATGGGGGAGCAAGCACACCTTCTTAGTTCCCAGACTCCTAGGAGCACGACTTATACTCACTAGGTAGGCCTTCTTGTCCCAAGACTAATGATAGAATCAAATGGGTATTAAATACATGGGTTCGATTTATTGGAGGAGCCCACTTAGAAAAGACAAAGTGGTTTCTGAAAAGTGTATGTTCGCGAAGAAGTTAAACCTGTGTTTATTCTGAATATACAATCATGTGCAAGGGAATATAAAAACATTTTTCTAGCAGGGGAAAGGTTGTGAACTGGAAGTAAAAAGCACTTCATTTTATTTACTACGTAAACTTTCACTTTGCTAAGTGAACAGCAACTATTGCTTTAATTCAGGGATCTCCAAACTACGGCCCTCCAGCTGTTGCAGAACTACACATCCCATTAACCACTTGACCACTGGGCACTTAAACCCCCCTAATAACCAGACCAATTTTCAGCTTTCGGTGCTCTCACAGTTTGAATGACAATAACTCGGTCATACAACACTGTAACCAAATGAAATTTTTGTCCTTTTTTTCCCACAAATAGAGCTTTCTTTTGGTGGTATTTGATCACCTCTGCGGGTTTTTTTTTTTTTGCTATAAATGAAAAAAGAACGAAAATTTTGCAAAAAATAATAATTTTTCTTCATTTCTATTATAAAATTTTGTAAAAAAGAAAATTTTCTTCATAAATTTGGCCTAAAATGTATACTGCTTCATATCTTTGGTAAAAAAAAAAAAAAAATGTTGGATATTATTTAGTCTGGGTGAAAGTTATAGGGTCTACAAACTATGGTACCAATTACTGAAAATTGATGAATTTCATCACACCTAATGTACTGACAGCCTCTCTCATTTCTTGAGACCCCAACATGCCAGAAAAGTACAAATACCCCCCAAATTACCCCTTTTTGGAAAGAAGACATTCCAAGGTATTTAGAAAGAGGCCTGGTGAGTTTTTTAAAGTTGTCATTTTTTCCCACAATTCTTTGCAAATTTCCATCAAATTTTCATATTATTAGGTTATTTTTCACACACAGCATATGCATACCACAAATTACACCCCAAAACACATTCTGCTATTCCTCCCGAGTATGGCGATACCCCATGTGTGAGACTTTTACACAGTGAGGCCACATACAGAGGCCCAACATGCAGGGAGCACCCAGGCCAATTCTGGCATTTCTCTCCTACATGTAAAAATCATAATTTATTTGCTAGAAAATTACATAAAACCCCAAAACATGATATAAAGATACCTCACATGTGTGGTTTGAACACCGTTTTTATATGTGGGCGTGACTTGCGTATGCGTTCGCTTCTGCATGCGAGCTCACGGGGACAGGGGCGCTGTATGGCCAGAGTATGGCCAGAGTATGGCCAGAGTATGGCCAGAGTATGCCCAGAGTATGGCCGGAGTATGCCCAGAGTATGGCCGGAGTATGCCCAGAGTATGGCCGGAGTATGCCCAGAGTATGGCGGAGTATGCCCAGAGTATTGCGGAGTATGCCCAGAGTATTGCGGAGTATGCCCAGAGTATTGCCCAGAGTATTGCCCAGAGTATTGCCCAGAGTATTGCCCGAGTATTGCAGAGAATGCCCAGCTGAGGTATTGCCGAGTATTGCAGCAGGGATGGCTGAGCAGGGAGGGATGGATGGATCTGTGACTACATTTGTCACAGATCCAGCCCGCAGCACTGCCGCTGCCATCCGCTCCCTCCCCTCTCCTCTCACACTGTACCGATCGGTACAGAGAGAGGAGGGAGGAACCGGCGTCAGCACATGACGCCGCTTTGTTGACAAGTGATCGCGCCGTCATTGGACGGCGCGATCACGTGGTAAACCGCCGCTATCAGCGGCGATTTACCTTGATCCGTAATGCGCCGGGTCCTCTGGACCCGGCTGTCACGGATGTTCCCGTGTGCGCGCCTCAGGGGGCGCGCGGGAGCGCGATTCTAAAAGGCCGTTAATTAACGGCCACTTAGAATCAAGCAACCGCCCTATAGCCGTACTTTCGGTATAGGGCGGTTGCAAAGTGGTTAAGGCATTCACACACATGACAAGGTATGATGGGAAATGTAGTTCCTGAACAACTGGAGGGCCATGGTTTGGAGACTCTTGCTTTAATTAATCACCCCCATACTGTTCATTTAATATTAAAAGTAAAATGTCAGATGGATTTACTTACATCATCTTCATTAAATACTGCTGCTACAGAGATCTTTTTTGGAACAGCGGCAGGAGTTACTTCCTTGGGCTTCTAAAAATGAAAGAAAATTATATTTCTATATTATTATATAGGTTTATATTAAAAAGAAAACTGCAAAAAGGAATCAGTGGTAATGACTGCTATAAAAAGACTGTACTGCATTGAATAGCATTTATACTCAGAATATGTACTTTATATAGGGGGCTAAACCGATTTAAAATTAATTTTCTGTCCAAAAATCAGTCAAATACAAATCAATATTAAAAAAAAAAAAAAAACACAACACGTATTCTATATCAAGCAGACTTTTCCAAAAACATATGTGAATAGCCTTACCTAAAAAAAATGTAAATGGGTAAATGCCATTTGTACATGACAGGCCATTACGTCAATGTCACACCCACTTGCTGTTTCATCTTCCCATCCCTATGTCACTTCAGGAATCAGCAGCAAAAGGTAGGAGACAAGGATTGCCAAAGTGGCAAATAGAATACCTCTTCTATTGCAGTGAACAGTCATTGGATGCTATGGACAACTGACAGGGTCACTCTAAATAAAAAAAGAAAATGCACATCTTTTTGCAGGTAAAAAAATTGTGCATTCATAATTGTTTTTTATTGGGAGCCTAGAAAGCATTGCACCCGCCATCAGCAGATCGTGGGTACAATGCGGGGCTCTTGCAGACTCTGGGTGCAAGCTGTGTAAGGCCAAGCAGTTACAAACAGACAGGAAGCATTAATGAACTACCAGAGCACTCAACAGCACCATGGTAGTTCATTGAGAACTACAAGCCGACAGCTGCAAAGGCTGCCAGACCTTGTAGTGTTTTACTCACAGAGCGCTGTGAATGAATGACGGACAGGGCCCCGCAAAGCCACGTTCTTTGCAGATGTGACAGAGCATGGGAGTGGGGGGCTCCTTGTCACACCTGGGAGTACATATCCTTTAAAGCTCAATAAAAGGTCCTCCCTTGCAGTGGGGCTGCTGGAATAATTCAAGGGTTAAGTGCTCATGAATGTCTAGGGGACTACATGACTGTTCCTCAGTGCTGCTAGATCTGTCCCTGCAGCCACTTGCTGTTGAGTGCTCCCCCCCCCCCCCCCCCCCCCCATGCTTCAGCAATCGAAGGTCCTCTGATGTAATCTTAATAATAATAATTATAAGCTTAATAATAAGGCTTACCTGTAGGTATAAAGAATATCTCCTAAACCTGTACTGTTTAGGAGATATTCCCCTCGCATTACAGCGGCGCATGCACAGGGGGGAATCCACGGCGAAAGGACCGGCATCCGCCGGACAATGCCAATTTGAAATCTCGTGCGGGAGTGACGTCATCGCCGCTCCAGCCAATCACAGCGCTGGAGCGGCGATACCCGGAAGACACGCCGAGTCAAGATGACATTTCGCTCGGCGTGGACCAGTTCTACTTTCCTCTTCAGAGGTAAGTATTTCATAATGAGCTAGTATGTGGTGCATACTAGCTCATTATGGCTTTTGCCTTGCAGGTTTAAAAAAATAAAAAAAGGATATGCGGTTTACAACCGCTTTAACTCTTGCAGTACAGGCACAGCCCCACTGCAAGAGCGGACTTTTTCATTTTCAAGAGTTAAGCATTAATGTGTACCTGCACTCATGGAATATATCATCACCCAAATGAAAGACTGCTAAAGGCAAAACTTATTTTAGCAAGGCAAAATTTGCATAACAGATCTTCCTATATTTAGGGGCTCCCATGCAGTGTTCATTTTGTTGACGACAATATTTTTATCAACGAAATTAGCCAGTGTTAGTTAAAAAAACAAAGAGCACAAAAACATAGTGATTATTATGAAGGGTTTTTATTTTGTGACACTTTAACAGTTAATAAAATAAAAAAAATTATATATATATATATATATATATATATATATATATAAAAATCAGCAGGACAGTTGAAGGAAAAGAAGGAGTTAATAAAAGCTGATTGAGCTAAACCAGGGGTCTCCAAACTTTTTAAACAAAGGGCCACTTTATTGTCTTTTAGACTTTAGGAGGGACGGATTGTGGCCAGCAGGGGCCGGCCCAACATCAGTGAGAATAAATAGGGTTGGTGGTCAATAGGAGTATTCCCCCTATTAGTAGTAGTATGCCATCATTGGTATCCGTGGAAGATATAGTGTCCTATTGTTGGTGTCAGTGGAAGAAATTGTGCCCCACGGGCCACATCAAGGCTAGCAAAGGGCCACATCTGGCCCTCGGGCCGCATTTTGGAGACCCCTGAGCTAAACTATGGATTAAAAAATGGTTAAATAGTGGCAAATTGTATTTATTTTTACTTGTCAGCTTGCTTTGACATAACATTTCTAGATTAAAACTTATCCCTTTGATCTGCAGTTGACCGAAGCAGAGTAGATACAAAAGGTAACAATGTTGCTTTGAATCTCTCAGATAAACATTGTATCAGATGGCCTTGTTGATAGCAGATGTTGAAGACACTGGGGGTTATTTAGTAAAGGCAAATCCACTTTGCACTACAAGTGCAAAGTGCACTTGGAAGTGCAGTCACTGTAGATCCGAGGGGGACATGCAAGAAAGATAAAAAAACAGCCTTTTAGCTTTCACATGATTGGATGATAAAATCAGCAGAGCTTCCCCTCATTTCAGATCTACCCCTCAGATCTACAGCGACTGCACTTCCAAGTGCACTACAAGTGCCCTTGTAGTGCAAAGTGGATTTGCCTTTCATAAATAACCCCCATTGTTTGTACACTGCAACTCCTGGGCATTGGGTGTGTGTAGCGTACCCACTTTCCTAGACAAGTTAATTGGTCTGTATTGCGATTGGTTCTCTGGCAAAAAACGCAAAAATCCTGTCAGGGCTGATCAACAAGGCAAGGTCAAAAATCAAACAAGAGCTCTCCAAGTCAATTGCATTGTAGATCTCTGCTTTGTGATTTGTATTTAGTTTAATGGCTTGGAATGGTCATTTTGTACGGTTATGGCTACATTATGACACATATGGTAACTAAGGGTTTACAATTACAAAGTAAGGGCTGAGAGACTTCAGACAATGCTCCCTGGATAGGTTTCTTTTGTAGTGGGTTATTGCATGGCAAGACTTTTTTTTAATACCTTTTCTGCATTGCAATTAACATTTAAAACTAGCATTGATATACTTAAATAGAACAATAGTTAATAATGATAGACACATTTCCAACAGCAGTCTGTTTATGACATCACACTATCGATTGTGGTGGAGCAATGTTTCATATCATACTTACAGGAACACCAAGCTTGATGGATAAGTATGGCGACTTTTTTCCAATCTGACCTCCTACGGCAAATCCAACCTTGGAGACTTTAGGTGGGCAGGGTTGCGTGCTGGATTCCTCAGAAGATGTATCTGCTGACCTTTTTTCTGCACTTCGGCTCGAGCTTTCCCCTTCATTGCTGGAAGAAACAGTCTTAGTTTTCACTTCGTTTTCTGCCTCTTCTTCTGGTCCTGGTGAAGTTGAAACAACTTACCAAGATGAGCATTTGGTTACTGGGCTGAATGATGGGAACAGCAACCACAAAAGATACCAAAATGCACCTTAGTATTTGTGTAGGCAAGAAACCCACACCAACATATTTACAGGGTAAAAGGAAAAAACTTTATCAAGACAGTATATAGAAATGAAATTCTAACTGCAATCTAATAATACTGCAACTATAAAAGTAGAATTATATACTCACAGGCGGGATCATTCACTCCATGCTTTTCTAGATAGGTGTATACATTCATTCAAACAGAAAAGACTACTTAACCTGAAATTCATGTATCTCAATACAGAACCGGATCTAGGAGAGTGCCAGGGTGGGCTGTGCCCCCTCCAGATTTTAGTTGTGCCCCCCAGGTCTCAGAGTGCAATAATCTATGAGCTAGTTTGATGAGAACAATTAATGTAAGGGGCACTCTGATGGAAACAGTTAATGTAAGGCAAACTCTTAAAGGGATTGTAAAGGTAAATAATGTTTTCCCTAAATAGCTTCCTTTACCTTTGTGCAGTCCTCCTTCACTTACCTCATCCTTCCATTTTGCATTTAAATGTCCTTATTTCTTCTGAGAAATCATCACTTCCTGTTATTCTGTCTGTAACTCCACACAGTAATGCAAGGCTTTCTCCCTGGTGTGGAGAAAGCCTCTTTAGGGGGGGGGGGGGGGATCAGGCAAGTCAGGACGCTCTCTACTTTGCAGATGGAGAAAGGAGCTGTGTGTTAGTGAGCGTCCTGACACTCCTGCTCACCCCCTCCCCCCTCAAGAGGCTTTCTCCACACCAGGGAGAAAGTCTTGCATTACTGTGTGGAGTTACAGACAGAAGAACAGGAAGTGAGGATTTCTCAGAAGTAATAAGGACATTTAAAAGTAAAATGGAAGGATGAGGTAAGTGAAGGAGGACTGCACAAAGGTAAAGGAAGCTATTTAGGGAAATTGTTTTTACCTTTACAACCCCACAACCCCTTTAAGGGAAGAGTTCATGCAAGGGGGCACTCTGATGGGGACAGTTGATTTAGGGGGGGTACGTTATGCAAGGGGGCACTCTGATGGGGACCATGGTGTAAAGGGAGACTCTGATGATGACCCTGCAGTAAGATCGGACTTTGGTAGTGACATATAGAGGAACAGGTTATTTTCATTTGTCCTAGGCTAATGAAAACCTAATGCCTTGTACACATGATCAGAATTTCTGATGGAAAAAGTCAGATGGAATTTTTCCCATCGGATATTCCGATCGTGTGTAGCCCCATCTGAGTTTTTTCATCGGATATTCCGAGGAATTCTGTTGGAGTTTAGATATAGAACATGTTCTTTTTTTACAGAAGTTCCAGAGGGGAAAAAAAAGAAAGTGTTCTAACGAGGGTCACATCTTTTCATGATAATGCCGAAAAGCAGTAAAGGAGTTGTAAACACAGGTGTTTTTTTTTGTATCCCAATACATTCTGTGTGTAGCAGCCCCCCAGCACCCCCTTTTTACCTACCTGAGCTCCTTCCCTCTCCAGCGATATCCAGGATCCCCCAGCCATCGCAGGACACTCCTCCTGATTGGCTGAGAGAGCAGCGGTGCCATTGGCTCCCGTGGCTGTTAGCCAATCAGGGTAGTGAGGAGGAGTTCCGTGTCTGAATAGATACACAGAGCTCGGACTTGGCATTTCCTCACAGAATTCTGTGAATTAATGACTTAAGTCCCATCGGCCACTGTGGCAAAGGGCTTGTACTGTCCGCATGGACCTGGACTTGGCATCGCACCTGCAATCCAGTAATGACGGGTGCAATGCTTTGTAGGCTGCGGTGTAAAAAAAACAAAAAAAAAACAAACACACACACACACACAACAATAAATACACCTTTTTTTTTATCTTTTTTTTGTAGAAAAGCTGAACTTCTCCTATAACCACCTGCAAACCACTTTTTGTTTATATGTATTAGTCAGTATTTTGTTGCTAGAACATTAGTTAGAACCCCCAAACAGTACATCTTTTTTAAAGTAGAGGCCCAAGAGAATAAAATGATGGGGGTTGCAATTCTTTATGTCACGTTTTTTGTGTAGTGGATTTTCAAATGTCATTTTTGGAGGGGAAAAAAAAAAAAAAAAGACACTTTTTTTTTGTTTATTTCTAATGCAATAAAACACAATACATACCCTAATTTTTTGTAAAATATAAAAGATTATGGTACAAAGTTACAAATACGCTTTAAAATTGCACATGCCCTTACAATGGCGACAAACGTCATACATTTTACTATCCATAGGAGATGTTTAGGTCTTTTCAGGTTACCACTTTAGATCTATAGGGGAGGCCTAGTGCTAAAATTACTGCCTATGATCAGATGTTCCAGCCTAAAGGGGTTGTAAAGGTTTCTGTTGTTTCACCTTAATGCATCCTATGCATTAAGGTGAAAAAACTTCTGCTGGTGACTGCCCCCTAGCCCCTCGTTTACTTACCTGAGCCCTGTATTTCCCTCAGTGGAGACGCGCTCTCCCTCTCTGCACGGTGTCCCTGCTCTTGATTGGATATATTGAAAGCAGCGGGAGCCAATGACGGACGCTGGGGCAGAGTCTGGCATTTGTGTCTATGGCGCTTCTCCTAGGGAGTTATCTGATGCGAGGAGGAGCCGCCGAGGGACCCCAAAAAAGGTGGATTGGGGCCACTATGTGCAAAACGAGCTGCACAGTGGGAGGTAAGTATGACATGTTTGTTATTTAAAAAACAAACAAAAGGTTTACAAAACACATTAAAGGGGTTTTAAAGGTTCATGTTTTTTAACCTTACTGCATCCTATGCAGCAAAGCAAAAAAACAACATCTGACATTTACCGGCCCCCCTTTTTACTTACCTGAGCCCTGGAAAGTCTTGCTTCGCGAACGCGCTTGATCAGAAGCGATGTCATTTGTTGTAATGCATTTTCAAAAGTCAGCTGTACTGATTAAATGAAAAATCGTATGACCTGCCATCTTACGAAAAATATTTTCGTGCATATCCGATCAAATAATAAGTGGGATGAACTGTCCTGATTGGCTCCTCAAAATCTCTGTACCACTGATCCGATTATCGTACGATTCCAAAGCGGTATTTTTCGTCCGATTTTCCGATCGTGTGTACTGGGCATGACAGTCAGAGTAGAATGAAAACTCCTCCTACAAGCTTTAACCAGACACTGAGACGTCACATGAGAAAAGGTACTTATCGGTTTACTAATAATATGCATTTCCATGTTCTGCGGGAGACCAGATAAAGTGAATGCAGAGTCCTGGGTTTAGGAATACTTTAACCCTTTGGTAATATCTCACCAAAACCGAAAATGTTGTTGCCAAAATCTGCACTAATATATAAACAATTATAATATAGCTTGTGTAGCAATTGTATAGGCTATATTTTTATCCCCTTTAACTGAACAAGCTAGAAGCTGATTGGTTGCCACGCACAGCTGCTCCAGTCTTAGTAAATCCCCCCCCCAGAGTCCCTGGGCTTCTCCATTCCAATGAGGGAATGCTGGGATTAGAAATGGTGACATGTGGCATACACTGTGATTACATGCAGGGCAGCAAAGGCCCAGAACATCCAATCACATCTCATTGTATCAGTGCGATAGGCAAAGGAACACATCTGCTCATCCCCTCGCCGTACCAATACAAAGATCTCCATAGACCAAGAGGCAGCAGCAGCTATACGTGACATTCCACGTATAACGAGCGGCATTTGCATTGGACAAAACACTGCAGCTGCAACCATTGGTATTCCTATACGACACAAGGCAATGTCTAGTCACACCCCACGCAGCACTACACACATCGAGCTCCGTCTGTGTGCACATTACTAACGAGCCCAACAGGCTCTGTATATCAAATCACACACGATTCATATCACCTCCATGGTTCCCCTTCTTATCCGCCATCTTCTGGGTAGCCATGACGTCACTGCTACTAAACGACCAGCCCCCCGCCCTCCCAAGTATCATAGAAAAACGTCCTCCTAGTACAGAGGTTCCACCGCCTGTACTCACAACCTATGCAGCTCTATTGTCAGGTCGGAGAGCTTCCGGTTTTGAAAAAACTTTATTGAGCAAGCAGTCAAATGTTTGGGCAATATAGCTTTGTATTTATTTATATAGGGATTTAGGAAGTGTGAGATTATATATATATATATATATATATATATATATATATATATATATATATAGCTATGCACAGTTCTGTGGTTATGTGCATTAGTGATGGGAAGTTCGACTCTTTTAACTGAATCGGTTCATTTCGAGTCACTCACTGAAATGAACCGATTCAATGAATCGATTCTTCAGTTCTTCAGTTCACTTGCTCAGTCTACTGACAAGCAAGTGAACCAAAGCTCTGATTCAACCTTTTTAAATGATTAGAATCAATAGAATGATTCTTCACAGAAGGTTGGCAGGTCCTGTGGACATTTACTTGTATTTAGTTCCCTGCTCAGAGGACAATCATATAGTTTTAGACAATTTGTCAGATTAGCTGTGTAAATGAAAAGTGGGTTTTTCTGCGTGTGAATCTCATTCTTTATTGCTACGTGCATGCACCCTGGTGTTCCGAATATTCCCTTTGATTGAAAGCTTGCAGCACCCACCTGGAGCTGTGATTTCCTTTCTTGTTCAGTTAACATTGCTAGCCATCATATTTTTCTGTAGTCTTCACAGCACATGCACAGGGAAAAATTATCGGATTTTACTAGCGCGAGCGGGCAAAGTACCCACGGTAGTAAAATCCAATCGTTAGACTCCTTTCACACTTGTGCGACTTGAAAGTCGTGCAATTTTTGCCACAATTTTTACCGTGACTTTGATGCGACTTGAAGCAATACCTATGTAGTAATCTTGAAGTTTCTGCCTCAAGTCGCATCAAAATCCGACCAAAGTAGTGCAGTGACTACTTTAAAGTCGCTGCGACTTGAAGACACGCAGATATGGATGGTACTCATTGAAAATCATGGCGTACCACTTGTCATGCGACTTTGTAGTCCCAAGTCGCAGGACAAGTTGCACAAGTATGAAAGGTGCCTCATTATGCACTGTAAAAACTACAGAAAGGCATAGAAATCACATGACCAGAATGCAGAAAAATATTACTATACTGTAAAGCAGGATAACATTTATTTTTATGTTATAAAAATGAGACAGCTCTATCATTCAGTTAAACAGCTACTAAATTAGACACATGTCCCAGAAGGGATGTTTGTCCTATTTAACATACATATCTCCCTTAGGATAAGCAATCTAAATACTAAAGGGTTAAAGAATTAATCTGAATGAGTATATTTTCTTATTCGGACTCTTTGTCCTCTCTGTCTTTAAAGCAGTCAGTCTGTAGTGTATTTCTGCTCCCTGATCATTGATTTAGACAGTATCGTTCTCCTGGTGGTGACTTGTGGTTATTACAGTGTACTGGATTCTAACAGCTCATATGATTCTTCAACTCAGTAACTCATATAGTTCTTTAACTCAATAACTCGTTTGATTCTTTTAACTCGGTGTGCTGTGTACTGATGATGACTCATGTATGCAGTTCCTGAGTGTCTCTGTGCCTTGAGCACTCTGATTGGTTGTAGGGAGGGGCGGAGCTCTCTCACTCTAGGATCATATTACCAGCCTGCTCTCCTATGCTTTGTATTGAGTGCACAGAGAACCATTCCAGACGGTTCACTCACTCACATGAATCGATTCACTCAGTTCACTGAAAAGAACCGATTCAAAAGAACGATTCGTTCATGAACTGGACATCACTAATGTGCATGTAGTATAGGGTGACCAGACAACTCTGGTTTCAGGGGACAGCGACAGTCCCCGGATTGAGGACACTTTCCCCGGACCAAGTCTGGCCCTGGTTTTGTCCCAGGATTGGATTTGAACAGGAGCTGGGGTAATTTCAAAGACAGTCAGTGCAGAATTTATAAAAAAATTATTCTAAATAGCACCCCCCCGCTCTGCTGCTCCTACTAGCTTAGGGGGTGTATTTTTTCCATTATTTGTGCCCCTTTGTGATGATCATGTGCTGGTCGGAGCGGAGGGAATATTTCTTTAGTTTCAGGTGCATGCCCAGTAAAGCTCCGCTTGCATGTTCTTCTGCTTTGGCTTAAAGGGGAGGTTCCCCTAAAAAGAAACTTTTAACATTGCCTGTCTCTTCTTAATAAGATGTAGAATCGGCTGGTAGTTTAAAAAAAAAAAGGCCGTACATACCATTTTCGGCATGCAGTCTCACCGTCGCTTCCGGGTCTGGCGGCCGGGGATGGGCGTGCCTACTTAAATGACAGGCATCCGATCAACGCATACAGCGCGTCACGAGATGCCGAAAGAAGCCGAACGTTGGTGCGCATGCGCCGTATAGAGCCGCACCAACGTTCGGCTTCTTTCGGCATCTCGTGACGCGCTGTATGCGTCAATCGGATGCCTGTCCCCACACATTAGGCCCCTTTCACATTGAGGCGTGGAGCCGCGGTGACGGTATAGCCGCGCTATTTGTAGCGCCGCTATACCGTCGTGTTTACCGCGATATTCGGGCGCTAGCGGTGAGGTTTTAACCCCCGCTAGCGGCCGAAAAAGGGTTAATACCGCCCGCGTTGCGGGCGGTATTACCGCGCTATTACCGCGGTTTCCCATTGATTCCAATGGGAAGGCGCGCTATAGGAGCGGTGAACACACCGCTCCTATACCGCGGTAAAGATGCGGCTAGCAGGACTTTTGGAGCGTTCCTGCTAGCGCACCGCTTCAGTGTGAAAGCCTTCAGGCTTTCACATTGAACACTACAGGGCATGATTTTTCATGCGGTATAGCAGCGCTATTTTTAGCGCTGTACCGCATGAAAAACGCCTCAATGTGAAAGGGGCCTAATACGCGGAAGCGGCGGTGAGACTACATGCCGAAAATGGTATGTACGGACTTTTTTTTTTTAAACTACCAGCCGATTCTACATCTTATTAAGAAGAGACAGGCAATGTTAAAAGTTTCTTTTTAGGGGAACCACCCCTTTAAGTCCCGGCCAGCCGCCTGCCTGCTTATCTCCTTGCCTTCCCTCAGCTCCCCACCCAGTAGTAGCCGGAGCCTGGAGGGTAAGACTTGACAGGCAGAGAGTCGCTGATTACTAGTAAAAAATAAATATGTCCCCAGATTTTATTTAAAAAAATCTGGTCACCTTAATGTAGTAGAAGAGCTAGGACTAAGAATATATTAAAGGGGAGGTTCACCCTCCAAAAAAATTTCTAGCATGCCATGGAGCCCACCCACCCGACCGGCAGTATGCCAGTGTTTTTATTTTTTGTTTTTTTTCTCTACATACCTTTTTACGAGCTCTCTTCCCCTCCGGCGAACCCGCGGAACTGGGTGCTTACAATCACAGGCTGTGATTGACGTCCCTCAGCCCGGCGCATACAGCGCGTCACGAGATGCCGAAGGAACCCAAACGTCGGTGCGCAGGCGCCAAATAGGGCCGCACCGACGTTCGGGTTCCTTCGGCATCTCGTGACGCGCTGTATGCGCCGGGCTGAGGGACGTCAATCACAGCCTGTGATTGTAAATGCCCAGTCACGCTTTACCCCACTGTTTGCTTTTTTGTTGCTGTTGTAGTTACATTTTGATTGGAATAAATAGGCACTATTTTTTATTTTTTTTTATCTTATTGGAGTGCGGCTGTCCATTTCCTTCTTCTTATATTGCACTGCGCATTGCCTGCACCCATTTGGGTTTTGAACCCCATCCACCACTGAAGAACACCTGTCTGGAGCGGCGGTTCTCTCTTCCGTGACACAATTGAGGACACCCGGCGGACATCGAGTCCGTGGGTCCTGTGGACACGGAGCTCGCGGCAGGTAACGTATATATACGTTACTTTGCCCAGCCGTGTCATTCTGCAGACGTATAGCCGTGAGCCGGTCCTTGATTGGTTAAATCTCTTCCTTCTCCTGCCCAGGACTACATGTCCAATGAAACAATGCTTCTCACACATTCACATTCCCAAGCACTTACTGACATGTATGGATGATGTACAGAGCTGTATGTGTGCTGCACTGTGTATACTGACATGTATACAACAGTGCTCATGGACTGGCTCTTGTGGACAGAGCAGAAGCAGCAGTTCAGGGTTAAACACAGGATAGTCAGGAGAACAAGCCAAGGTCAGGGCAACTAGCAGACAAGGATTGTCAGGAAGCCACGCCAAGGTCAGGGTCATTAGCAGACAGGAATGGTCAGAAGATCATGCCAAGGTCAGTACACAGAAGTCATGGGTAGGCTATCCATGATTAAGTCGTGTGACGTAACACGTAGGGGGAGGAGCCGAGTGACACGATCGACAGTGACGGACACAGCATGAGGAGATCTCTACACTGAGCGAGGCTGCACATTTGTTTTTGTATAGGGATTTGTGAGTGCGATCGTATCGCTGTAGTACCATCCCTCCATTTGGCACGACATATTGCGCCCAGAGGCGATTCAGTTCGCATGTGTAGCGCTATACAAGTCATTCATTCATATTGCGCTATGAGCTTTTGTTTTTGTCTTTTCTTTATAAGCCTTTTTCTCTGGATGAGGAAGTGTCATACATAGGCAGCGGGGTGAAGCATTGTGGAAGGAAGATCGTACCATAGGAGACCATCATTACTGACATGGTTCAGATGTATGGACTATGAATTGCATATTGTTGCTTTTTATCACTTATTAACAAGTGGCTTATGCACATTTTGACAGGTGATCTGTCCAATCCCGAGCAAGGGGGAGTGTCTATACGCGGCGCGGCGGGAAACACTACAGCTATTCAAATGAAAGCTGTAATGTTCCCCGCACTGATTAACTAGGCGGCGGCGGCATCTAGGTATGGGGAGACATGGCTGCATATGTGGGGGACATGGCTGCATATGTGGGGGACATGGCTGCATATGTGGGGGACATGGCTGCATATGTGGGGGGACATGGCTGCATATGTGGGGGTACATGGGTGCATATATGGGGGACATGGCTGCATATGTGGGGGACATTGCTGCATATGTGGGGGACATTGCTGCATCTGTGGGGGACATGGCTGCATCTGTGGGGGACATGGCTGCATCTGTGGGGGACATGGCTGTATTTGTGGGGGGACATGGCTGCATTCGTGGGGGACATGGCTGCGTTCGTGGGGGACATGGCTGCATTTGGGGACACATTTAAAAAAAAGTATCAGTATTCGGTATTGGCGAGTACTTAAAAAAAAGCATCGGTACTTGTACTCGGTCCTAAAAAAGTGGTATCGGGACAACCCTAATTTATATATCTTTTCACTGTACAGCATTAAGGGTTGATTTTAGCGCATCATTACATTCTATCACATTCTTATTAGTACAGCACATTATTTATGTTGCAAAGTACGATTGATAGGTGCAGTGGAGTCAGTTGAGATCAGACGTTGTGTAGTAACAGGAACTGGCTTCTTTATTGGAACATCATCACACAGACAAAGATGTCTCTACATCATAGTAAGAAGAACACACACAGACAAAGATGTCTCTGCACATGGTATGAAGGACACACACAGACAACTAGGCAGGAAAAAGAAACCAACAAGTAGATCACTGGGGATAGAAAATACAACATATCATAGAGAACACATAGCATAGCATATTATTGAGCATTAGCGACATCTTGTGTCCTTTTTTTAAACTGCATCTGATATACAATAGGCTAAGCTGTAGGTTTGTTGCATCTCCAACAATTTATGTATGCAGATTTTATTAGGGGTGCAACGGATCGTCACCGATCCGTGATCCGAACAGGTCACCCCGTTCGGATCGGCACACCACGCGATCCGCGGAGCACTCCGGAGCCTCGGCCGTAGGAAAGTCCCTGGCTTAGGCCTAGCTCCGGCCATCTTGCTCTACCCCGTGTGCTTGTCAAAACACAGCGTGACACGCCTCCCTGCCTCAGCGCGCTCACTACAGACCCGGAACTGCCTGCAGACATGTGGAGACAGCATCGGTGAGCTCTGCACCTGCAGGTAGGAGCTACACCATCACCTGGGGAGCATGTCTGTACACCAGAGTGGAGGGGGGGTGACACCAGGGTGGAGGGGGGTGACACCAGAGTGGAGGGGGTTGACACCAGAGTGGAGGGGGTTGACACCAGAGTCGAGTTGGTGAAACCAGAGTGGAGGGGGGTGACACCAGAGTGGAGGGGGGTGACACCAGAGTGGAGGGGGGTGACACCAGAGTGGAGGGGGGTGACACCAGAGTAATGATAGTGATTAGGTGGGTGTAACAAGATTTGTCTTTTTTTTTGCTGATCCGAAAATGATCCGATCCATGACTCCTGATACGAGGATCGATTCAATCCGTGATTTTTTTGATCCGTTGCACCCCTAGCTTTTATTATTTGGTTATCTTTGTTGTTTTTTCATATGAATTTACCACATTAGCGCTGTAGTATTACCCTTTACAAACTCCATTGGTGACCTTTGTGCTTCAATACTGGACTTTTTCCGGTTGTCAGGAATGGGGTAATTTCCTCCAAAATATGCTGATTATGTACTGGTCCTAATCCACCATGATACTCATCTCCTTGATGAAGATTAGTTTTGAAAAGCGTTGGGGCTTATATGCGTTATTATGCTTATGTATCATATTATGGTTTTGTCTATTTGACTACAGAACACATTTTGTATATGTTTTTAACTGGAAAGTGTTCCTTATACTTTTTAAACCTAGCATAATAAACATTTTGGTTTTTAGTAATGTTTGATTGTCTCTTGGTGCGCTAAAAATCCCTTAGTTTGGGACATCAACGTGTTTCGCAATGAAGTAGTGTAGCTTTGTCTGAACCACTTTAACCACTTTAGCCCCGGACCATATTGCTGTCCAAAGACCAGAGCACTTTTTGTGATTCGGCACTGCGTCACTTTAACTGACAATTGCGCGGTCGTGCGACGTAGCTCCCAAACAAAATTGGCGTCCTTTTTTTCCCACAAATAGAGCTTTCTTTTGGTGGTATTTGATCATCTCTGCGGTTTTTATTTTTTGCGCTATAAACAAAAATAGAGCGACTATTTTGAAAAAAATGCAATATTTTTTACATTTTGCTATAATAAATATCCCCCAAAAAGATATAAAAAAACATTTTTTTTCCCTCAGTTTAGGCCGATTCTTCTACATATTTTTCGTTAAAAAAAATCGCAATTAGCGTTTATTGATTGGTTTGCGCAAAATTTATAGCGTTTACAAAAAAGGGGGTAGTTTTATGGCATTTTTATTAATATTTTTTTTTTTACTAGTAATGGCGGGCGATCAGCGTTTTTTTTCAGTACTGCGATATTATGGTGGACACATCGGACACTTTTGACACATTTTTGGGACCATTGGCATTTTTATAGCGATCAATGCTATAAAAATGCATTGGATTACTATAAAAATGCCATTGGCAGTGAAGGGGTTAACACTAGGGGGCGGGGAAGGGGTTAAGTGTGTTCCTATTTGTGTTCTAACTGTATGGGGGGGTGGCCTCACTAGGGGAAATCACTGATCCTAGTGGCCGCGAATGTCCCGACGTAAAGCTACGGGCTCTCGCCCAGGAGAGCCGACCTGCCGCCGTAGAACGACGGCGGCTGTTCGGCTAGTGGTTAAAGCAGCAGCATTTTTAAATATAATGCTGGTAGTTTTTGCACAGAGCAGCCCTGAACCTCCTTTTCTGGGGTCCCCTGCCTTCGCTCCTGGCTCCTCATGCTTTCAACGTGCCCTCATAGCAAGTCGATTGCTATGAGGGCACCTGTACGGCCTTTATCCTTATCTGCACTGTGTTCTTGGCCCTGCCCCCCGCACCTCATAGGCTGTAATTAACAGCACCTGGTTCCTGGGAGATTGGGATTAGGCAAGTACACAGGGGGAGGCTGGGGGCATCTGGTCACAGAAACGGTTTAGCCTAATGCATAGAATACACCAAGGTAAAAAACCTTCTGCATTTGGAATAACTTCCTTATCCTGCCCAGGACTACATGTACCATGAGACATTGTTCCTCACACTGCACTGTGTATACTGACGTGTGAACAGTGTACTGAGCTCTATGTCTGCTAAACTGTGTATACTGACATTGTGTATACACAGTGCAGCACACATACAGCTCAGTACACTGTTCATATTGAAATGTAAACAAATAAATTCTGTATGAAGGCCAACTAATTGGCTGACCAACTAATCAATAATGAAATTTTTTAAAAACCATTGTTATTGTTGATTATAATCTATTATGTTGCGATTAGTTGTTTTAGCTCTAGAAGTAATATAGGGAGCATGTTTTTGATGCAGTGGTGTACTATTATTTAACCACTTAAGGGCCGCTTGCTGTATATATATATATACGTCATTTTTTTAAAAGATGGATATCTCAGTAACAGCAGCAGCCGCTGCCATAATCACAACCGAGATATCCATCTTTCCCGTGAGCGGTCCTTTAAACGGTGGTCTCCGAGGTGGCTTTGCCGCGAGATCACCGTTATCGGTGGCGGCAGTGATCGGGTCCTGTCTCCTGCTCGGCTGGGATACAAATGAGCGCAAGATGGCCCCCACCCGTCTCCATAGCAGGGCGGAAGCAACGTCAAAACTTCACTTCCGCCCATGCTTCCTAAAGGCATATTTTCTTGTTGTAATTTTTTTCAATTTTTTTTTCACATTTTTCTAAATATGAGATGTGAGGTCTTTTTGACCCCAGATCTCATATTTAAGAGGACCTGTCATGCTTTTTTCTATTACAAGGGATGTTTACATTCCTTGTAATAGGAATAAAAGTGACCCTTTTTTTTGTGTAAAAATGAATAAAAGAAATAAGAAAACCGCAAAAAAAAATTTGCGACGAGCTCGCGCGCAGAAGCGAACATAAACGTGAGTAGCGCCCGCATATGAAAACGGTATTCAAAACACACATGTGAGGTATCACTGCGATCGTTAGAGGGAGATCAATAATTCTTACCCTAGACCTCCTTTGTAACTCAAAAGATGCAACCTATAGAATTTTTTAAACGTCGTCTATGAAGATTTTTAAGGGTAAAAGTTTGACGCCATTCCACAAGCGAGCACAATTTTGAAGCGTGACATGTTGGGTATCATTTTACTCGGCGTAACATAATCTTTCACAATGTAATTGTAACTTTATTGTTGTCTTATTTTCTAATAAAAAAAAAAAAAAGTGTTTTTTTCCCAAAAAAAGTGCGCTTTTAAGACCGCTGCGCAAATACGGTGTAACAAAAAGTATTGCAATGACCGCCATTTTATTCTCTAGGGTGTTAGAAAAATATATATATAATGTTTGGGGTTTTAAGTAATTATCTAGCAAAAACAAATGTTTTAATCTTGTAAACACCAAGTCTGAAAAACAGGCAAGGTCCTTAAGTGGTTAAGCGTTATTAAACACAAAAACCAACATGTGATCCAGCCAGTGACAATTCCTTTCTTATGACTAGTATTGCTCTCTGAAGAGTAATCCACGTTCAGATTGTTCTGCAGAGAGCATTTGACAGGCAGTAAGAGAGGCATGGTTTCACCTTGATGCCACTTGCTTTAACTCAGAAATGTCCAAAGTCCGGCCCGCTGGCCATTTGCGGCCCGCGTTCTGGTTTGATGTGGCCCCCAATTGGAATTTACATATATATCCATCTGTGGCCCCCAAGTTCGAGCGCGTTTTTTTTTTGCTGTGAATATATCTGTCTTCTTTATCTGAACAAATCCCAGAGCGCCACGCTCATTGTTAGAATGAGCTGGGGCGTGTGGCTGGGAGTGTTTAGAAGTCGATGTGCCAGAGCCGCTATCAAGCTGACAGCACACAGAGCCAATCACAGGCACTGTGACTATTCCCGATCTCTGCATCTGCGGACTGCAGATGCAGAGATTTGGGAAATGTCACAGTGCCTGTGATTGGCAGTTGCACTGCGTGCTGTCAGCTTCCCTGCGGGCACATCAACTTGTGAACACGACCCAGCCACACGCTCCGGCTCATCCTAATAATGAGCGTGGCGCTCTGGGAATGGTCAGGATAAAGAAGACAGATATATTCACAGCAAAAAAAAACATAACACGCTCGAGCTTCGGGGCCACAGATGGATACACTTGGGGGGCCACAGATGGATATATATGTAAATTCCAAGTGGGAGCCACATCAAACCGGTACGCGGTTCCTTTGAGTCAGTGAGAGGCACTGGTGGATTAGGCTGGCTGAAGGAAAGATTATCATTTAAAAAAATAACAGAAAACACCCAAGCTCATCCTTACAGTGAGAAGCGCTGGTGGATTTGGCTGGCTAAAGAAAAGATTATTATTTTTTTTTTAAATAACAAACGCTCAAGCTCATCCTTACCCCGAGGTGCTTGGGGATTGGTCAGAAGCTAAGAGATATATATATATATATATATATATATATATATTATATTTTTTTTAAACATGACACGTCTGAGCTCATCGTTACCCTAAGCAGAAGAAGAGAAGATATATATATAACTGTATATATCATCATATATTGTCATCAATGTTACGAAATGAAAATAATGTCGTTTGCAAAAAACTTTTCATAAAATATTTCATTTGCATTTCATTTTAATGTTTCAAAAACTGTCAGGCAAAATGGTCTGCCCTCACGCATGTTCACTTTATGAAATCTAGCTCTCTTTGAAAAAAGTTTGGACACCCCTACTTTAACCCATTGAACCCCATACCAGCACACATCTAGTTAAATGGATCACATTGAGCAAGTGGTACTGCTGAACATAACAGTGGAGATGACTTTTGGGCACAGTGACGCAAAGCAGCACAGCCTTTGCAGCTAAAGGGGGAGTGATTGGGGTTTTACCACCACCACCCACCCCCCTCCAACGACTAGGGTAAACAAGGCCTTAGGGTGTCTGCATTCTATAAGTAATAAAACAGTGTTTAACCACTTAAGACCCGGACCAATATGCTGCCAAATGACCAAAGGGGTTTTTGCGATTCGGCACTGCGTCGCTTTAACAGACAATTGCGTGGTCGTGCGACGTGGCTCCCAAACAAAATTTGCGTCCTTTTCTTCCCACAAATAGAGCTTTCTTTTGGTGGTATTTGATCACCTCTGCGATTTTTATTTTTTGCGCTATATACAAAAATAGAGCGACATTTTTGAAAAAAAAATCAATATTTTTTACTTTTTGTTATAAAGCCCCGTACACACGGTCGGACTTTTGCCCAACCAACAACAAAATCCGACACTTTTCGCATTTGTCCGACCGTGTGTACGTTCCATCGGACCAACTTTTTTGGCTTTCATCGGACAAAAAGTTTGGTCTGCGAACGGACAAACTTTCAGGCAACAAAAGTCCGATGGTGCAAAATCCGATCGTGTGTACAGCAAACCATCGGACTATTGTCCAAAGTTAAAATGCGCATGCTCCGAAGTAAAGAGCAGCCGGAAGCCTTCTGTCTAGTAAAACTAGCGTTTGTATTAGAAAAAGAACATTCGTGACGCGGCAAGTTTCGAAATCTCGAAAAACAGCGCATATTATCCTTTTCTTTGTAATGCCAATAATCTTAAAACCTGCTTTGCTGGTGATACGGATGGATTAAAAACAAATGAATTTACTTTTGATTAGTGTATTTTGTTTAGATGAATCAAGCTAATTTCAAGATTCTTTTGTGTGTCAACTTCTAACAACCCCATTATCCCTTATTATTTTTGATGGTTAAAGTACCAACTACTCTATTTGTCTCCCTTTAATTTGAGAAAAGGACCTGCCTACTCACAAACTGACATTTGACTTTACACAAATAATTCAAGACACCTTCACATCATCCATTTATTTAAAATAAAATCTCCTAAATTAGGAAAAATCCAAAACATAAGGAAGGCAGCAATAGAACAAATCTTGGTGGCCAAATTAGTAGCCCCTAAAATCTGGGCTCTGAGTTGGCCACTGACCCCCATGCTGCTGGGGTGGTTGGGCTTGCTGGGGTGGGAAGGTTGGCTGGTGTGGGTAGGTTGGCTGTTGTGGGTAGGTTGGCTGGTGTGGGTAGGCTGGGTGGGCTTGGTAACTTGTCTGGGTTTGGTAGGCTGGCTGTGGTTGTTAGGCCTGTTGTTGATTAGCTGGAGGTGTGTGATCTAAATCACAGACATGGGAATTAGGGTTTAGCTCCCGTTTCCAGGCCTTGCTAAGGAGCTGTACCATCATCCCCTCACACAGCTCCCTTTGATCTGCCTCTATTTCTCTGAGCTTGTTGGCAATGAAACAGCCAAACCCTTCTGCACTATCGGGTGCTGAGGTGATGACCGATGTGGCCCTACTTAGAAATTCAGCAGTGGCGTCATCTAGCTGTTGCCTCTTCTTGGCCCTTTTTCGAGGAGGGTTTAGTGTAGGGATTTGGCATTGTGTTGACAGGCTGCTGGGCCCAGCCTCTTCTTGGCTGCCAAGGTCCTGTGTGTGAAAAAGGAGCATCATTTGAGTTTTGTTGCCATCATAACAACACATTAACATTATAGTATATTTGAATGGCCAGTTTTTGAAAAATACTAGACCTGGGTAAAGCTGATCTCCTCCTCCTCCTCCTCCTCCTCCTCCTCTGTTGGTTCTGCCTCAGTATCTGTGGCCTCTGCTGATAGGGAGGGTAGTGTGGATAGATGTTTTCTTGGCTCAGTTTGGTCCTTTAAAAACATCAGGCTGTTGAAGTACCACAGTTTGGGTACATACACGTCATCTGCTGCAGCTCCCGATCTTTTCGATCCCTCGACCTTCTTTAGCTCTCTGAGAAACGTGCTCATCAGGCTCCCAATTTTAGCTTTAATTTGTGTTGCATTGGCCCTGGGGTACATAGTCTTTGCTTCTGCCACCAATGTATCTATTGCTGCCTGTCTTTTATTTTTATCAGAATAATCTTTATGTTTGGACTGCCACAGACAGGTCTGCGATCTGTAGAGTTCGATAAAAGCAGTGACGAATGGACGTGAATTTAGTTTTCCACCCTTAGCTTTTGGCATGTTTTTGACCAGATCTCTGCAATAAAGGTTACAATACAACCAATAAGTGCTTGCTTTGAGTTCCTAACATGCTTATACAATGTGTGTTTGGTTCTCTAAGCTAAATCATGCAGTAACCACTAGTGTCACAATGTATTCACCTACCTTCGTTCAGTGTATTCCTTTGGCTTAACGTGGAGTCGCAACGATGGATTCGTTCATGCGTGCGGGACCTCGACCGCTCGTTATTGATTTATATAGCCTACGCATGCGTGAAGCTCCGCTCTACGTGCGTCATGACGCTGGGGCATGACCACATTCTTTTTTATTCCTGCGCCATTCTGTGAGGTACATGTGTGAGGGAGAAGATGATGGCGCAGTCAACGAATACGAACAGGCCCCGCAGTGGAGGAGTTTATATTTAGCACAAGGCCACCCCCATGAGCAAGGGGGAGATGGTGGAGATGGTGCGCATCTTTGAGAAATACGATTACGATTGCAAAATGGAGAACTATGATAGACCCAACAGCCATAAAGACTGGGTTCTGGAGAAGGTCCTTGCAGTATTGGAAGAAGATTATGGGGTAAAACGAAAGAAAGACCAAATCAGAAAACGATGGTCAGATTTGAAGCACAGAGAGCAAGAACATGTGGACTCCATTCACCGCACCATTATCAAAAAAAGTAAGTACATGTAATTATGTAAATATGTGTCTGTACATTAGAGATGGATTCAATTTAATGGGGATTTGTTATTGTGAGGGCTCCAGAAGAAGATAATGCAAGTTTTAATGTAGTTCATTATAATGTGAAAGTTGTTCTTTCTGTCTTGGCTACTTTTCTGTAATAAATAATATACTGTATTCTAATGTTTTCCACAGAAAAAAGGCAAAGAGAAAAACACCACAGGGGACAAAAGGAGGCTTCCCTTGGCCGGGCTCCAACAGGGGAGACAACATGCCCAAAATCACCCCCAAAACGTTAGCACAAAATTAGATAATTAGCATTTTCACAGCGACAGGGGTGTTTCTAGGTAAGACAAAGACCATGGGCTCAGTCCATATCTTAAGGGGTAACTTTATGTTAGATGTGTGGCTCATCACTGGCCATTAATAATGCATTTGAATGATAGACATGGGTAGAGGAGAGGCCCTGGGGATCAGAGTCACAGAGAGTCACGCCTGCTAGATTTCACATCATATATCCCATCTTGCCATTGCAAACAAGAGTGATGCGTGTCATCTGTCTGATTTTTTGAATGTGGCCACTAAAGAGATTTGTACCCACTTTTTAAATGACATCATACTCCTGTTCCATAACATTTTGTATATTATAATAATGCATAGTGTAGTGCACTAGTCTCGAGCAAACTTTGTCACCAGGGCAAGGTTGGTATACTTAAAAAGCAGCAAATGTGATTCTGGTAAGATAATGTCATTTAGGGGCGGCTTCATGGATGTTTTATTCTTTAATTTTAGAGGATCAGGAGTGTGGTCAGCACCAACCTTTGCAGGATAATGATGATAGTGCCAGACCCAGCAAAGAGCCACCAGTGGACAGCACATCCCCAGACACCAGATATGCTGAGGGTGAAGGAGTGCAAGAAATCCAAGATGACCCTTTGGAGACTGTTGTTTGCCCCAGTAAGTTTTTTTAACATGTGCTTTCCACAATCAATACATGGTTACTGATTATATGTCCACTACAAACACGCCCACAACACACTAGAAAATTATGTAGTGCATTCAACATTTGAGCATGTAGAAGGGAGAGGTGGCAGTGTTGTTTAGGTAGCTGCACGTGAAGACACATGCATATGCACCTGGTCCAAGATTTTCGGAGTATATCTGTAGTGTGTACATTACCTAGTAGTGTAGCTATATTTAGAAGATCAAGCATTTTGCAAGCACCAATTGAGTGTCTATGTTTAGGTAAGTATTTTCATAAAGTAGCCCTGATTAATAATGTGTCCCTATGTTTTTTGCCTCAGTCACTTGACCATCAAACACATTCTAATTTATTATCTTCTTCCAAGGTCACCAACTACCAGGATGCACTATTGGTCGGATCAGTGCTGATATGCTGCAGGCAATGACAGAGCTTGAAAATCTAAAGGAGGCTGCCACTGGTGTTCAGAAACGAATCAGGGATTATTACGACCTGTTAGCTAAATTTTAGCTGTTTTTGTGACGTAGGTTTATAGTTTACATTTTTACCTCCTGTTATTTAACTTTTCAGTGAACTTGATGCAACTAGACTTGTTAGCACAGGCTGAGTTTTGTTATTTGTTTAGAAATGGCACTAATTCACTTTGCAATACGCAGATGTTAGCAAATGTGACTTTTGAGGCTATTTCAATACTGTAATTTTTACAAAAAAAATGTTTTGGTGTGATTTAAGTGTCTCAGCTGAGTTTTTATCTACTCCTCTTCTTCTGGTGCTTTCAAGAAACAGTATTGCAATTTTGAAGGGCTATACCTGACCAATTTTTACATATGCACATCCCAAAAAAAACAATGTACCTATGGCAAAAGTGAAACATCTTGTCAATATGACCCTGGGAATGCACCAGGAAAAGGAGCATTTTGCATCAAACGCAGTTCCGTTCAGTTTGGGGTGCATTTTTGTATGCGACAAGGATGCAGGAACAGTGTTTGACATGCACTCCATTAAGGTTCTGGTCGGCTCTAACTCACAACATGGTAGTCCGTTTCAGGTGCTAAGGATGACTGCATGTTGTGAGCTACAACCAACCAGAACCCCCGTAGCGCATGGAGAGCACTGTGCATGCATTTTTGACCCACAAAAAAGGCGCCACAGAATAAACAAAACTGCATCTGGTCATACATTGTGTGTGTATAATAATATTTTGTGCCGAGAATTCTGCCAAAAATGTTTGAATTTCTGCTGTAACCACTTGGCAAGGTATATTGCTCTGTTGGAAACGATGCATGTTTATCGCCAAAATAATAACAACCTAATTATTGCGTTCTTCATGACCTACCACTGTTTGGCACATTGGATTGTGCTTGTTAAAAAAATAATGCTTTTGCTAAAAAAGGTGTGGCTTCTTATTTATAAGATCAGTACTACCAGTATATTTTGAATTTAGGGTAAGAACATTGACAGTGTATTATTCGAAAAGGGGTGTAGCAGAGCCCTAAAACATAATAATACTCAACATAGATGTATTGAAGTTTAGAAAGGTGTATTTGCACGTCTGCTTGTTTCCCTAAAGTTTTGACAATTCTCACCAAAATTCTAAGGACATAAAAAAATAAAAACACAACCACAGATAACAGTAGCTCAAAATTTTAATTATTAAGAGGAAAATAAACTAGATAGAACAAACTCTACAGGACATTTTGCTGCCAAGGCACTGCCCCTCTACCAACAAAGTAGTCCATATACTGCTCACGCACAAGACGTGCATTCTGGGAGGAGACAGCAGGTCGGGTAAGTTGCAGGGCTGGCATTACTGCATCTTCAGCTGCCCGTCCACCTGAGGGGTCATCAGTATTGCCAGACCCAAAGTAGTTGGTAGCATTCCTCCGTAGAAAATTATGGGGGATGCAGCAGCACAACACCACGTGGTTCAGCTTGTATTCAGCCAAGTGAATGGCAGTAAGAAATAGCCGAAAACGACTTGACATAATGCCAAAGGCGTTTTCAACCACCCTTCTGGCACGTGACAGTCTGTAGTTATAGATCCATTGCTCAGGGGTGAGGTTCCTCATCGGAAAGGGCTTCAACAGATGTTCCCCAAGAGCAAAGGCCTCATCTGCCACAAATACAAAGTTGAGGCCCTCCACGTTGTCCTGCGCAGGTGGCAAACTTAAAGGGGTGTTCCAGCCCAAAAATGTGTTTATTAAAAGTCAGCAGCTACAAAAAGTGTAGCTGCTGGCTTTTAATAAACACTCACTTACCTGCTCCTACGTTCCAGCGACGCGCCGACCGGGGCTCCGCTCCTCTCCCCCCCTCCCCGGCCGGCGTCTCCATCCTGACTGTGGGCACCCAGCCGTGACAGCCTTCGGCTTCACGGCCGGGCACCCACTGCGCATGCGCGAGCCGCACTGCGCATGCGCGCGCGGCGCGGCTCGCCTCTGATTGGAGAGGCGATCGCATGGGACCTGTCAGTGTCCCATGTGATCGCCTACAGGGAGGGGCTGGTGTAGGCGATTAAGCTTAATCGCCTAACCAGCCCCTCGGCGGAAGCAGGAAGTGGGACAGGAAGTCCCACTCCTACTGAAGCCCCCACTCCCCCCCCAAAAAAATTACATGCCAAATGTGGCATGTATGGGGGTAAGGAGTGGGATAAGAGGAAGTTCCAAATTTGGGTGGAACTCCTCTTTAAGGTGCCATTAGTAAGACGCTGATAGAATTCGGTATGAGACATCACACCTCCATCAGAATGACGCCCATTCATACCAACATCAACATAAAGAAACTCATAGTTTGCAGAAACTATAGCAAGAAGAACTATGCTGTTAAAGACCTTGTAGTTATAAAAATAAGAGCCAGAGGCCGGCGGAGGGACAATCCTGACATGTTTGCCATCAATGGCACCCCCACAATTGGGAAAATTCCACAGATTGGCAAACTGGGCCGCAACATCCTGCCATTGCTCAGGGTTGGAAGGAAACTGTGGAGTCAAACAAAGAACAATTAGTTACTACTTCAGCATAATAAATTGCAACCTATTTTTACACATACATTATAGGGGCAACATAACAAGGAAACAATTCAAGCAGTTTGTGGACTAAATATTTGATATAATTTTCATTTATATGCTTCATGACTCCCTCTGGTGGCACATTCCAAAAATGTTAGGGAGATGAGGTTGAATGTTTAAAGTTTGGGGAGTGGTAAAAAAATCTCTCCTTTTCAATGTGACCAATATGGTGAACAAATGAAGGTTCATGTTGCAAGCCATTCTGGTTTTTGGGCTTGGCACACCAGAGGCAACAGAATAACATACCATATACAAAAAAAACAAAAAAAAAACATATAATTTTCCAAAAATGGGACAAATATGACAAGCAGAAAAGGGGTATAATGAAGATATGTTTAGCTAGAGTACACAAATATTTGGATCAGATGATTCAGTATTTGGGAAGGGGAAGGTTAATAAACAGTTTGTGCACCCCAAAAAATTAACTCTGCCACTCTGCTGCCAGTTAAGGATAAACATTTTAAGATGCCCTAGTTTATAAGGGTTGTTAAGGGAAGGCCAATAACAAATTGGGGTCCCAGGGTAGCTTGCTAGGGAGGTAAGTGAAGGCAAATATCTATTTAGGGCAAGGAAAATTAGTCAGCATGCCACCAAATAAAAATTATTTGGACAGATTATAACAAGAATGGGACTGAACATTCTGGAAATGGATATAATGTGATATCAAATAAAATAACTTACCCGAATATAGTTCTTCTGCAGGACTTGAATAATGGCACAGCAAGTATCAGGAATTATGTGTCCCAGAGCCTGGGGAGAGATCCCATTAATGTCCTGGAGGCTTCTCCCTGTCGCCAAATAGCGCAAAGTGGCTATGAGCCGTTGCTCTGCAGGAATAGCAGGCCTCATACAGGTGTCCTTCTTGGTGATATACGGGGACGGCAAATGTAAAAGACGCTGGAAGCAGGAATCTGACATCCTAAGATAGTTCCTAAAATCATTAGGATTGTTTTCCTGCAGCTCCCTGAGCAATGGCATATGGGAAAATTCTTCACGGCAAAGCAACCAATTTTTGGTCCAAACAGTCCTCCTCCTACTCCTGGACATGGACCGAGCTTGAGCAATAGCCAGAACTCCTAGACCGTAAACAGCACGCTCTCTCGCAGGATCGCGCAACATCTCGGAATTTGGCGAACGGACACAAACGTTCTGAAACGCACGAAACTGGAAATGTGGAAAGCACTCACACGAAACATCAACTAACTATAGAGTAGCTGAAGGAACGTAACGGGTGACGTCGGAGAATTTCACTTCCTCTTTTAAACGCACGGCATTATGTTGAAACGTCACTACGTTCGTGTTGGTTGCCGGAAAAGTCCGAGTGTGTGTATGCTATGGGTGTGATCCAGTGGCGGCCCGCCCATATGGGCGCACGGGCGCCGCCCCCCCTCCCGCAGTCACAAGAAAAAAAAAAAAACGGGCCCTTTTATTCGGCTAAAATGTCATTTTGACATTTTAGCCGAAGTTCTGGCGGCCGTCTATAGAGGGCGCTGCAGCGCCACCCCCTCTCACAAGTAACACACGTCCAATGCTATGCATTGGACGTGTGTTACTGTTGCCAGCTGCCTGGTCTATTCGTATAACCGGACATGGGACGCCGGTTACCCGAATAGCGGCAGCTGGTTGGCTGAGGGGAACTGCCTATCAAAGCCAGCGGCTCTGATAGGCTTTTCCAGTGCCGCCCTCCGGCTCTCGGAAGTCTATGCTCGGAGCGCAGGCAACCTGCGGTCCTTGCATTAGACTGACAGCCGTTTCAGCCAATCAGGTTCCCGGATTCTGGTTTTCAGGAACCTGATTGGCTGAAGCTTCTCCACGGCGGCAGAAGACATCGAGGGAGGACATGGAAGCGTCAGGTAAGTGATTTTTTTTACAGGGAAAGGGGCAGCATGGGGCACAGTGGCAGCATGGGGCACAGTGGCAGCATGGGGCACAGTGGCAGCATGGGGCACAGAGGCGACAATGAGCAGAGTGGCATGGGGCACAGTGGTGACAATTGATGGCACAGTGACTGAATATGATGGCATGGCACAGTGGTGACAATTGATGGCACAGTGACTGCATATGATAGCATGGCACAGTGGTGACAATTGATGGCACAGTGGTGGCGTTTGATGGCATGGCACAGTGGTGACAATTGATGGCACAGTGACTGCATATGATGGCATGGCACAGTGGTGACAATTGATGGCACAGTGGTGGCGTTTGGTGGCATGGCACAGTGGTGACAATTGATGGCACAGTGACTCCATTTGATGGCATGGCACAGAGGTGACAATTGATGGCACAGTAACTGCGTTTGATGGCATGGCACAGTGGTGACAATTGATGGACACAGTAGCTGCTTTTGATGGCATGGCACATTGGTGACAATTGATGGCACAGTGGTGGCGTTTGATGGCATGGCACAATTGGTGACACAAGTGGTGACAATTGATGGCACAGTGACTGCATATGATGGCATAGCACAGTGGTGACAATTGATGGCACAGTGACTGCATATGATGGCATGGCACATTGGTGACAATTGATGGGCACAGTAGCTGCGTTTGATGGCATGGCACATTGGTGACAATTGATGGCACAGTGACTGAATATGATGGCATGGCACAGTGGTGACAATTGATGGCACAGTGACTGCATATGATGGCATGGCACAGTGGTGACAATTGATGGCACATTGGTGGCGTTTGATGGCATGGCACAGTGGTGACAATTGATGGCACAGTGACTGCATTTGATGGCATGGCACAGTGGTGACAATTGATGGCACAGTGACTGCATATGATGGCATGGCACAGTGGTGACAATTGATGGCACAGTGACTGCATATGATGGCATGGCACATTGGTGACAATTGATGGGCACAGTAGCTGCGTTTGATGGCATGGCACATTGGTGACACTTGATGGGCACAGTAGCTGCGTTTGATGGCATGGCACATTGGTGACAATTGATGGCACAGTGGTGGCGTTTGATGGCATGGCACAGTGGTGACAATTGATGGCACAGTGGCTGCATTTGATGGCATGGCACAGTGGTGACAATTGATGGCACAGTGGCTGCATTTGGTGGCATGGCACAGTGGTGACAATTGATGGCACAGTGGCTGCATTTGATGGCATGGCACAGTGGTGACAATTAATGGCACAGTTTCTGTGTTTGATGGCATGGCACAGTGGTGACAATTGATGGCACAGTGGTGACAATTGATGGCACAGTGGCTGCATTTGGTGGCATGGCGGCTGCATTTGGTGGCACAGTGGCTGCATTTGGTGGCATGGCACAGTGGCTGCATGTGATGGGCACAGTGAGGCTGCAATATTTTTTTTTTCGTTTGCGCCCCCCAAAAAATTTTGAGCACCAGCCGCCACTGGTGTGATTGGACAAATCAATTAGGACAAAAATCCAAGGGAAGTTTTGTTGGATGTCCGACCGTGTGTACGGGGCTTAAGAAAAATCAATAAACTAAATTTTAGTCAAACATTTAGGCCAAAATTTATTTAGCCACATGTCTTTAGTAAAAAAAAAAATCGCAATAAAAAAAAATTAGCTACCTAGCTGGAACAACGACACTAATACAGCGATCAGAAAAATGATCGCTTAGTGACGCTGGCAATAGGGAGTGAAAGGGTTAACTAGGGCAGTGATCAAGGGGTTAAAACTTTATTAGGGGGGGGTACAGGGCTACCCTGAACCTAACACTAACTGACTTTTACACTGCCTGTCACAGACACTAAATACAGTAATCATACATGTATGATTACTGCATTCAGTGACACTGTGACAGGGGGAGGGCGATCGCGGGGGTTAAATGTGTTTATGTGTCTGTGTGTAAGTGTAGTGTTAGTGCAGGACTTACTTGTGTGGTGATCTCTCCTCAGCGGTGGTTGAAAAAAACGCCGAGGGAGAGACCACGTCGCTTCCTCCTTCCTGTGTTTACACAGGAGGAGGAAGTGACAGGGCAGGCGGGCGTGCGCATTGGCTGAGAGCGATCCGGAGGGGGCGGACAAAAACGAATAGCCGCCCCCTCTTGTCGGATCGCTCCTGCAGCCGCGCGGACCGCCGCATGTACGGGGGGGGGGGGGGGGGTCCGATCGGACCCCCGATCCCCCCCAAGGCACCAACGTATATATACGTTGATGTGCCTGTCGGTGCCATTCTGCCGACGTAAATGTACATGCGGCGGTCCTTAAGTGGTTGTAAACCCCCAAAAAAATGTTTTATTTTTTTTGATGTCACAATGTAGAGTATAAGATTTCCTATCATCTGTGCCCAGTCTTGACACACAGAGTTAATCCAGATCTGAGAAATCCTCTTTTATGTTCAGTGAAAATGAACAGCCTTCCAGATAAAAACCCTGCCTAAAGCAAAAGTCGGTTTTCTCTCTTCTTGCTTTGAGTGAGAGGTTATTTACAAATATAGCTAGGACATGTTTATTATATGTTATGTTTTGTTTATCATAACATGAGGTGATATAACATCATAACACATCCTAGTAATATACAATGAACTTTGGATCACCTCTTGTTATGATAAACATGTCCAAGCTAGATTTGTAAATAACCTGTTACTGACAAGTTTTTATCTGAAATTCTGTTAATTTGCACTGAAATTTAAAAGAGGATTACTCAGCGCTGGATTAACTCTGTGTGGCAAGACTGGGCACAGATGATAGGAAATACTCTACATTGTGACATTAAAAAAATGGGTTTGGGTTTACAACCACTTTAACTCCAGTTCTCAAGGAGTCCCAACAGGTCATGTTTTCAGGCTTTCCATTATTTTGCACAGGTGATTTGATACGTTTTACTGCCTTAGTAATTACCACAGCTGTTTCATCTGAGGAAAATCCTGAAAACATGACCTGTTGGGGTGCCTTGAGGACTGGAACTGAGAAACACAAATAGTAAAGCAGAAACCTTTGGACAGCAGAATTATCAGTCTTGGGAGAGGGTAGTGTTAAAAGTAGTAGATTTAGATAGATTTGACTAACAAATTGAAACGGAGCTCCAGCTAACACATTATACGCAGTATCATGCATTATCTGTGTTTCGCATTATACTACCATGCTACTTAGTAGTCTTTGCATTCAATTTCCCTCTATACGTCAAACCACCTTGAAGTTGATTTATGCAAAATTGAATACCACATGTATATCCATTCCACTATCTATTTGCCCTGGTTCACACTGGGCTGCGGGAGTGAAGCCGTGCGAGTTGAGCTGAACTCGCACGATTTCACTCCTGCTGGCAGTCCCGATTTCAGCCGCGATTTAAGAGACATCTGTGCAGGTTTCTGCACAGATGTCAATGTAAATCGCGTCCTGAAATCGCAAAAAGTAGTACAGGAACTACTTTTTGAAATCGGTGCAGCGCCGCAGATGCGGCGTCGCACCGATTAGGATGGTGTCATTGCCGGCAATGACACCATGTGAAATCGCATCTCAAATCGAACTAAATTGTACCCAGTGTGAACCTGGGCTTACGCTGTGTTTTGTAATTACCAGAGCTCATAAATTCATGAATCTTTTCTATATCTCTATGTGCCATGTTTTCTAAAAATAAAACCATCATCTTTTTATTTTAAATTGATCTATTGATTTTTTTTTTGCTGCTAAAAAGTCCCAAGGGAAAATGTCTCTTCTTTGTTTAAGTAGTCTTTGCATTATGTACTGTATTGTATCTATTCTGGAGTGCATTGCTCTGCAGAAAGTTTTATTCTTCTATATAAATAAAGAGTTTGAAAGAAAAAAAAAGCTGAGCAGTGTGTAAACACCTGTCAATGTTAAATGTTTTGTCTCAGCTCTCCAACTGCCACTTTGTCTGGATAGCTTGATCTGGTAAGAAGACGTAACCCCCTTACAGATGGGCTGAATGTCAAGAGACAATGGGCAGTTAAAAAAATAAAATAAAAAAACACAAGCCGACATTTGGCCCGTGGGTATGGCAGTCTGTCCGACAATTTTCTACAAGAGAGGGTGGTTACGTGCCTACAATTCAGTGAGACTATGGAGAACAAACATAGCTACCTTCTAAACACAGGTGTCAAACACAAGGCCCTCAGGCTGAATCTGGCCTGCCAGGCCATTTCATGTGGCCCTCGCACTTCTCCTGCAGCTGAGACACCCCCCCCCCCTCCTTATCTCAGCAGTCAGCAGCAGAAAGGAGGACAAAATTCCTCTACCAGATTCTGTACTCCTCTATGCAGCCGTAAAAAGGCTAGTTTCTATCCACTATTCCCCCGGTCTCAGCAGTTGGCAGCAGAGAGGACAGATCCTACGCCTCTCTGTGTGGCCCCAGCACCCCCCTTATCACAGCTTCCCCTGGTCTGAACATTTAGCTGACTCCAGCCCTCCTCCAGCAGTTAAAAACACAAAAAGGAATGTCTTAGAGCAATAGAAAGTACTTTTTGGATTTAAAAATATATACTTGAATAGATTTTTCTGTGACTAACTTCAGCAGGGAGGGAATCCAACTTTGCTTAACCGGTTAAGGACCGCCGCATGACTATTTACGTTGGCAGAATGGCACAGCTGGGCACACGGATGTACAGGTACGTCCCCTTTAAGATGCCCAGCCGCGGGTCGCGCACCGCCGGCGGCGTGCTCGCGACCTGATCCTGTCCTCTGTGACAACGCCCTTGGAACCTGATTGCCGCCGGTGTCCCGCGATCGGGTCACAGAGAGGAAGAACGGGGAGAGGTGAGTGTAAACAAACCTTCCCGGTTCTTCCTAGTGTGGCTGTCAGTGACTGTCTGTTCCCTGTGTTAGGGAACGATGATCACTGACGTCACACGCACAGCCACGCCCCCCCACAATAAGAACACTCCCTTAGTACACACTTAACCCCTACAGCGCCCCTCCTGGTAAACCCCTTCACTGCCAGTGGCATTTTCACAGTAATCAGTGCATTTTTTTTAGCACTTTTCGCTGTGAAAATGACAATGGTCCCAAAAATGTGTCAAAAATGTCCGATGTGTCCGTCATAATGTCGTAGTCACAAAAAAAAATGCTGATCGCCGCCATTAGTATTAAAAAAAAAATTATTTTGGGAACGCTATAAATTTTGCGCAAGCCAAACGCTTATTGCGATTTTTTTTTTACCAAAAATAAGTAGAAGAATACGTATCGGCCTAAACTGAAGAAAAAAAAGTTTTTATATATATATTTTGGGGATATTTATTTTAGCAAAAAGTAAAAAAGATTGCAATTTTATTTTAAATTGTCGCTCTATTTTTGTTTATAGCAAAAAAAAAATTGAAAAAACGCAGAGGTGATCAAATATCACCAAAAGAAAGCTCTATTTGTGGGGAAAAAAAGGACGCCAATTTTGTTTGAGAGCTACGTTGCATGACTGCGCAATTGTCAGTTAAAGCGATGCAGTGCCGAATCGCCAAAAGGGGCAAGGTTCTTTACCTGCATATTGGTCCAGGTCTTAAGTGGTTAACAACCATTATATACAGTGTTTAGCATAAATGAGTTTTGAAAAGTAAGATTTTAATCAATATTTCAATGAACACCAGAACAATTTCCAAAATGTTAACAAAACTGAGTTATATAGCACATTTGTTTAGCTCATTACATGAAAGTAAGGTTAATAATACAACTAAAGATTTCAAAATCTTCAGTTGATGCAAAAACAAATACATCCCATAACAAACTACTACATCTAGAATTTTTTATGATCTCCATGATTTGCAAGGACAGCACTAATCCTTATAGGCATTGAGTAAACAAGTTGGCACACATATTGTATCTTTTTCCATTCTTCAAGAATGACCTCTTTTATAGCCTGGATGTTGGATGGAAAGTGATGCTCCACTTGTCTCTTCAGAACTCCCCATAGGTGATCTATTGGGTTCAGATCAGGAGACATATTTGCCCACTGAATCACTTTCACCCTGTTCTTCAGAAATACAACAGTGGCCTTAGATGTGTGTTTTGGATCATTGTCCTGTTGGAAAAGTGCACAATGACCAAGGTCACTTTTAATATAGAGCAGTACATCTGTGAATTCATGATACCATCAATGAAATGCAGCTTCCTGACATCAGCAGAAGTCATGCAGCCCCACAAAAGATCACTGCCACCACCATGTTTCACTGTAGGCACAATGCATATTTTTTGTACTTCTCACCTTTGCAGCGCCATACAGTTTTGTAGCCATCAGTTCCAAAAACATTTATCTTGGTCTCAGCACTCCAGGAGTAAATAGACCCAAGTAGTCATTATATTTTTCAGCATGGGCCCTGGCATATTCTAGGTGGGCTTTTTTGTGCATGGACTTTAGTTAGGACAGGCTTCCTTTATAGACGACACCCATGCATGCTATTCCTCTGCAGTGTATACCGTATTGTGTCACGTGAAAAGCATAAAATGTGAAGGGGCTTTCTTAGTTAACCACTTGCGTACCGCTGCACACCAATATACGACGGCAGAATGGCAGCGGTGGGCAAATGGTGTACCTGTACGTCCCCTTTAATTTGCCATCTAGTGGGGACACGCCCGCAGCGTACAGTGTGACTCTAAGTCCGCCGGTTTACCCCGCGATCGTGTCACAGAGAGGCAGAACGGGGGGATGCCGTTATAAACAAGTGACAGGACACTGATCGTCTGCTCCCTGTCATCGGGAGCAGTGATCTGTCATGTTGTAGTGAGACCATCAGTTAGAATCACTCCCTAGGAACCACTTAACCCCTTGAGGGCCCTTTAATGACCGCCGCATGTACATTTACATCGGCAGAATGGCGCGGACAGGCACTTCAACGTACCTGTACGTGGCTGCCGTGATGTGGGTCGGGGGTCTGATCGGGACCCCCCCGGTACATGCCGCCGTTCGCTTTGCTGAAGGAGCGATCCGTTCTGAGGGGGCGGTGGTTCGTTTTTGTTCGCCCCCTCCGGATCGCTCCCAGCCAATCCGCGCGCTCCCCTGCAGTGTCATTTCCTCCTCCTGTGTAAACACAGGAAAAGGGAAGTGATGTGATCTCTGCTCTCGGCGTTTTTTTCAACCGCCGCTGAGGAGAGATCACATCACACAGTAAGTCTGCACAACACCACACTGACACCAGTACACGCAGGCACACTTAACCCCTTGCGATCACCCCCCCTCCCCCTGTCACTGAATGCAGTAATCATATATGTATGATTACTGTATTTAGTGTCAGTGTGACAGTCAGTGTTAGGTTCAGGGTAGCCCCCGTACCCCCCCTAATAAAGTTTTAACCCCTTGATCACTGCCCTAGTTAACCCTTTCACTCCCTATTGCCAGCGTCACTAAGCGATCATTTTCCTGATCGCTGTATTAGTGTCGCTGTTCCCGCTAGGTAGCTATTTTTTTATTGGTATTTTTTTTTAACTAAAGACATGTGGCTACATTTTGGCCTAAATGTTTGCCTAAAATTTAGTTTATTTGATTTTTCTTATAACAAAAAGTTAAAAATATTGATTTTTTTTTTTTTTAAATGTCGTTCCATTTTTGTATATAGCGCAAAAAAAAAAAAAAAAAATCGCAGAGGCGATCAAATACCAGCAAAAGAAAGCTCTATTTGTGGGAAGAAAAGGACGCAAATTTTGTTTGGGAGCCATGCCGCACGACCGCGCAATTGTCAGTTCAAGCGACGCAGTGCCGAATCGCAAAAGGGGGCCTGGTCCTTTACCTGCATTTTGGTCCGGGTCTTAAGTGATTAATGTTTTAACCCCTTCCCTGCCATTTACACAGTAACAGTGCATTTTTATAGCACTGATCGCTGTATAAATGACAATGGTCCCAAAATGGTGTCAAAAGTGTCTGCCGTAATGTTGCAGTCACGATAAAAAATTGCAGCTCGCCGCCATTACTAATAAAAATTCCATAAATCTATTCCCTATTTTGTAGGCGCTATAACTTTTGCGCAAACCAATAAATGTACGCTTATTGCAATTTTTTACCAAAAATATGTAGAAGAATATATATCGGCTTAAACTGAGGGGGAAAAAAACTTTTTTTTACATATTTTTGGGGATATTTATTATAGTAAAAAATATTGCTTTTTTCCCCAAAATTTACGCTTTTTTTTGTTTATAGCGCAAAAAATAAAAACTGCAGAGGTGATCAAATTCCACCAAAAGAAAGCTCTATTTGTGGGGGAAAAAAAAAAGGAACGTCAATTTTGTTTGGGTGCAACGTCGCAATTGTCAGTTAACCAAAGTGCCGTATCGCAAAAAAGGCTCTGGTCGGGAAGGGGCTAAAGTGGTTAAGTAACGCACTTTTATATTCACCTGTCTGCTGGACACCTGTTTAATGAATAATTGGATGCATCTGTAGTTGAATTCTTGTTAATTAAGATTTTGCTCCTAAAATTCTCGTACGATAGAAAAAAACGATCGGAAGTGATGTCACGTGTTGTAATGTATTTGTATTGTATTGTCGGACGACGGCTGTACTGACTAAACGAAAATCAGACGAGAATTTTTCGCGCTTGTCCGATCGAATTTAATCGGATGAACGGTCGTGATCAGCTGTCGAAAGTAGTGTACACACGATCCGAAAATCGTACGATCCATCATCGGACGATCGTTTTTGTCCGATATTCGGATCGTGTGTATGGGCCATAAGACTTTCATTGGCGTGTATTGATTTTTTGCAACATGGTTGAATACATTTGTTAAGAAAAATTATTTTTTGGGTGTGCAAATTAACAAATCTCAGTTGCAATCAATGGCCCGCATTTGTGGGAGTATTTTTTTAGTATAGTGTCCCATAGAAAATGTTGATTCTGAAAGCAAAGGAAAGGTTTTCTGAGAAATCTGTTGGAGTGTACTGATCTATGCTGAGCACTGTACAGGTATTTAAAGATGTGGTAACTAGTTGATATGGGATAGCCATTTTTACCCTTTATGACTGTGCATTTGCTTGCAAAATCATACTATTTAAAAATCCTCAATCCCTGAGGTCCAGCGATACCTGTATTGTGTGATACATTTTTATCAAGCGATTCATCAGATGCTTTCATAATATACTATTCTATAATTCTGCGATAGAGCTTTATAATTTCTGATTTATTTTTTTACATAAAAGTAAGAATTAAGCTTCACAATTAATGTCACAATAGCTCAAACATCACAGCATACATTAGGATGTATCATACAGTTATTTGCAATATATACACAAAATACAGTAGCAATAGAAAAGCAAGTTAAAAAAAAAAAAAATAATTAACGAGCTTGTTTATATACTTCATCCCACCATTTTGACTTTTGGTGGACAGAATTGCTGCTGGTGGTCTTTTGTGGACCTCTTTCTCCCCTTCCCTCAGGCGATTTATCTTTTTGTGACATTTGCATAAAACCAGTATGTTTTCTTGTTGGGACAAATGAGAGCGCATTCTTCCAATCTCCATTGTCCTTTACAGTCATCAGTATTTCAATCATTTGATTAAGGGTAAGATTTTTTCCACCAGTGTCCCATTTCAGGTAGTTGTCCAGTGGCAGTCTTGCAGTGGCTAATTTTAGCCGCTTTGCATTTCCTAGAGACACTCCTTTCTTTTGACTTTTATCAACAAATGCGCCAACAATGTAAATCTTATCATGGTCAAATTCTTTTAACACATTTGGAGAATCAGCTGTTAAGTACACAAGTTGATCTCTAGGAAAGATGTCAGAATGAGATTTTTCTGTGGCAGTAATTAGGAGATTATTCCATGCCTCGCCATAACGCTTTACCAGTTCATTATGGTATGCACCACCAGGTTGCAAATTGCAGAAATGGATGTGAAACGGATCAACAGATCTCCTGTTAAGCCCTTCGCTCATCATAAGCTGACTAACTGTGTTCTCAATTTCTTTTTTCGACATATATCGATCATATGCCATATCAAAGACTAATGGTTGCCCATGTATCATTGCCTGAGCAGTTCGCCACTCATAAAAAGAGTCCTCACTTACAGTAAAAAATTTTAAGAGGTATGTGCTTATTTTTTCAGGGCTAATTTCCATTTCACTCCTCAACTTCTGCTTTATTAATTTCTTTTTTTCCTTGCCTTTCTTTCTGAACTCTTTAAACGTAAGTTCCTTTAAGTATTTCTTTCTTGAAGACTTGGTAGGTAGGTTTAGAAGTTCTTGCAACTCTTCTGTGCTAATATTTTCTGGAACAGATTTTCCTGCCAATCTCCACATATCAACAACCTTCTGCATACTTTCTATAGTGGATTCCTCTTGTGCTTCAGATTCTTCTTCTTGATCAGTAGTGCTCTGGGTTCCACTTCGAAGAATATTTTTCCAGGAGTCTAGGTTTACCATTTCTGTGGAAGTAGGCTTGTCTTGACTCCTCTGAAAATGGGTAAGTGTCAGCATTCTACATTGAGCGAGCTGGTCACATACTTTAAATGTTAATGCTTTATTTCCACACCTTATCGATAATGGGAATGCAGAAGGCCTAACAGTTCTCAACAATGCACTCATAAATGCCATCCTGGAAGATGAACATGAAACTGTAAAAACAAGAAAACATATTCATTTTTTTTTTTTTGACAGTAAAAGTTTTTTATTTTGCAGACAAAACATACACACAATCCAATGACAGTACAAAAGACAAGATAATTGCATAATTTCTCAAGTATACATCAAAAATCCATCCATCCATACAGCAATAACGAAATAACGACCCGGCGATACATAGATTGGAAATAAAACCGCTAATAGACATTCGCTAATCAGGGGAGAACACTAATCAGGTTCCATGCGAGCGACTATCCCACATCACCATCCCCCTCCACCCCCAATTGGGGGCGAGGGGGTAGAGCAGGAGGGGAGCAACATATTCATTTTAAAATCAGTATACATATTGTAGAGCCTTGTTCTTATGGGCTTCAGCTTGTATAGCGGTATGTACAGCAAGCTTTGTATAGCTTTTGGCAAGCTTCAGGCCGTTTTGATTAAGCTTTTGTTCAGTTCCAGTTTTGGAATGTTGAACACAGAACTTTAAGAACTCTCACCATAAGATAAAAGCTTATTAAAGAGGAAGTAAACCCTGATATGTCTCCTTACAAAGGTAAAGCATAATGGGCTACTATGCATCGCATAGTAGCCCATTATGTGACACTTACCTGCAGTAGAAGCCCGCAATGTCGCCATCTTCCTCCATGGCAGCGAGCATTCCTCTTAACCCCTCTTTTTCCAGGGACCGTGAACTCCGGCTCTGTGACTGGACGTGGTTGTGTAACGTCACTCCCGCGCATGTGCGCAAAAGCCACCTTTAACGGCATGACCTCGGTTTGAAACGGCACAGCGTGCCCTTTCAAGAGGGCGCATGCGCAGAAGAAGGCGTTGCTCAGGGAAATTGCAGATATTGCAAGCACCTACAGGTAAGCCTTAATCTAGGCTTACCTGTAGGTGTAACTTCCGCCAGAGGGTTTACAACCACTTTAAACCCACCACATTGCAGCTGGTCCCATTTAAATATGTGCAGGGGTTTGAAAATAACGTGTTTTGTCAATGCTGACTGTAGCTCCACCTCAATTTAAAAACCCAATTTCTGGGAATTCCTATGAGAAACTTACTGTACAGCCAGTACTGAGCCCCAGCCCCCTCTTCACACTGCAGCCCTCTCCCTTCTCTGTGTATAACAATACACACACAGAAGAGCCACACGACCGCCACCCTCTCTGAAAGTTGACAGACATCTTTGTAATTGTGCAGCCCTGTGCCTTCTCTGATCTCCTCTGTAAGATCATTTGAGGTTGCAAGAAAGACTGAGCCTGTCTACGTACTGTTTTGGGCAGAAAGAGTACAGTAGTTGCTGGCAGCTTATGTTGCTACTACACCAGAATCTCTCACACAAGTGCGGAAGCCAGCAAGTGTTGCTGTGGGTTTGCATTTTTCTGAATGACAGCACTCTTCTGCAGCTGCAGTCATTGCCAACAAAATACACCAGTCACAACTCCAGTCTCCCCCCCATGAATAGCTGGTGGCGGTTCACTGCTTAGTTCCTTTTGTCAGCTGGCAGAGGAGGTAGGAGAAGGCACAGAGCTGCAGATGTTTCCTCTAGCAACTTTCAGAGGAGGAGAGGGCAAGGGTTGTATGGCTCTGTGTGTACTGCTCCCTCCTTTGTTTGCTGTCAAGCAGACTGGTGTCTCCTTTGTTCAGTGTGGTCAGATAGCAGTGGAGGGAAAGACGGGAAAGACGGGGTGGAGCTACCCCACTATGCTGCTCAACAACCCCTGACAAGTTTTACCTTAATGCAGTGGTTCTCAACCTTTCTAGAGCCGTGACCCCAATTTTCCAAGTTGTGGGCACCCCCAACAAAAACATTTTGGTTGCGTGGGTTGCCAGCACCCAAGGCAAGACAAGTAATTTGCACCCCTAACCCACGGACATTTTAGCGCTACATGGGTCCCTTCCACCCATACAGTAATAATACCCCTTATGGTACAATTTAGGATGTACCACTCTTTGTTCTCCTTTCTTTCCCTTTATCTCTCTCTATCCTAGATTCTATTTTTCCCCACCATCCATCTGTCTATTTATTGTTCTCTTATTCTTTCCCTTTTTCTTTGTTCCTCTCCCTTCCATGTAATTCTCTTTTTATTCCTTCTCTTACTCCTTGGTGGGGGAACGGGGGATTGGGATTAGTGGCTGTGTGAGTTCTGATCAGCCAACTTAGGTGCTCTTGATCAAGGTCATCTGCTGATCCGAGAAACGCAGTGGGCACTATTAACCCCCCTGCCGGTAAACCCGAGCGCGACTCGGGTTGGATTTTTTAGGTAAATAGCGATATCCACGAGTCGCGCTCGGGGTCAATATGCAGAGCCTGCAGCGCGCGCTGGCTTACCTTGGATCCAGGCGGGGTACTGTACTTACCTTGTCCCTGGATCCAGCGATGCATCCCCGCTGTGTGAGCGAGTGGCGTCCTCCATTCGACTCACACAGTGCCCGCGCGCCGCCGATCTCCGTTCCCTGCGACGTAAGGGCGCACGGGGGCGGAGACCGGCGGCAAATTCAAAAATGTAAACAAACACATTACATACAGAATACTGTAATCTTATAGATTACAGTACTGTATGTAAAAAATACACACCCCCCCTGTCCCTAGTGGTCTGCCCAGTGCCCTGCATGTTCTTTTATATAATAAAAACATTTTTTTTCTCCCTGCAAACTGTAGATCAGGCATCCTCAAACTACGGCCCTCCAGCTGTTGCGGAACTACAAATCCCATGAGGCATTGTGAAACTCTGACATTCACAGACATGACTGAGCATGATGGGAAATGTAGTTCCTGAACAACTGGAGGGCCATAGTTTGAGGACCCATGCTGTAGATTGTCCATAGCAACCAAAAGTGTCCCTTTATGTCAAAAGTGATTTTAGAGCAGCTAGAAAACAGCGATAATAAATTATAATCACTTGCAGAATTGAGCGATAGCGATTTGTGGGAAAATTCGTCATAAAAAAATAAAAGTAATGACAGCGACAATTCTGCAACTGAGCAAATTTCAGTGATTTTGATTTGATTACATTAGTGAATAATTTTTATTATAATTACATTATTATTTGTTATAATTATTTATAGTTATTTATTATATTATAATTTTATGATTTTGTGTTTCAAACTTTATCATACCCGGGATGTCTACTAGACTCTGGTTTGGACAGATTTAAGTGAGTTATTCCTAAAAATTGCAGGCCTACAGTATAAAACGCAGAATTTCCATGCAAAATAATTGTACCGCTTTTGGTACGTAATTCCAGACAGAATCATACCGCCAGGGAGGTTAATGGCAACTATAATCACGGTTAGTGTTACTCAATGTGTTTCCGGCTCTGTGGTGTCTCACAGCAGTGACACCTATGCCGAAATCAGTAGATAGGGTCTCCACCAGCCCCTCCCACTTCACATTCCTCACCAGTCAGCTGACCTCTAGTCTCTTCCCCCCCCCCCCCCCCCTTCAGCCATGCCGTGAACTGAATGGGCGGCTGTGAAGAAGCTGAGTGGGCGGCTGTGGGCTCCAGGAACAGCCCCGCTGGGTGGCCACAGGCTCCAGGGACAGCCCAGGATTCGGTGACCCCTGGGCAAATAGTAATTCGACCCCCAGGTTGAGAACCACTGCCTTAATGCATTATCTGCATTAAAGTTTTTCTAAAGCCCTATGTTTTTTTTTTTTTTAACCGTAAAGGGGTTGTAAAGGTAAAAAAAAAAAATCCCTAAATAGCTTCCTTTACCTTAGTGCAGTCCTTCTTCACTTACCTCATCCTTCCATTTTGCTTTTAAATGTCCTTATTTCTTCTGTGAAATCCTCACTTCCTGTTCTTCTGTCTGTAACTTAACACAGTAATGCAAGGCTTTCTCCCTGGTGTGGAGTGTCGTGCTCGCCCCCTCCCTTGAGGGGGAGAGCAGGAGAGTCAGGACACTCTCTACGTTGCAAATAGAGAAAGGAGCTGTGTGTTAGTGGGTGTCCTGACTCTCCTGCTCGCCCCCTCGCCTCTCAAGGGAGGGGGCGAGCACGACACACCACACCAGGGAGAAAGCCTTGCATTACTGTGTGGAGTTACAGACAGAAGAACAGAAAGTGAGGATTTCTCAGAAGAAATAAGGACATTTAAAAGCAAAATGGAAGGATGAGGTAAGTGAAAGGACTGCGCTAAGGTAAAGGAAGCTATTTAGGGAATTTTTTTTTTTACCTTTACAACACCTTTTCAATGTCATGTGACAGTTTTCAAAGCACAATACAGACTAATGATATCTTCTGGCGCAGAATAAGCAGCACCGATTGGATTAAGTGGCACTGATAGGTGGCACTTATGGACAAGCAATGAAATGCAGCAATTATTGGCAATTGCTGGCCTGGCATAATAAATGACATGAATTGATGAGGAAAGGAAAGGTTTTGCAATGCTATATGGCATAAAGCATTGCAAAATCCTTCCTTTCCTCTCATAATTCATGTCATTAATCATATAGTATATGCTGCAACGCCTATCTTGGTACACCTTGCACTCGGCCAGAGTAACCAGCAGCGGACATCTTGTTTCACCCAGCCCAATCATATGGGCTGGGTGTAACAAGATGTCTGCTGTTGGCTTACTGCAGATGAGTGCAAGGTGTACCAAGACGGATGTCGGGATGTTCAACCTCTTCCATTACCAAATGCGATGGCTCGGGTCACCAATTCTGATGGAACATTTGGTTTCACCCTGCACCCCTGCCAGCTTACCTAGTTCCACTGCTGCCAGCCTGTTGAGGACTCGCTCTCCGCTCCACCTGCTGACTCCTGGTTGCGAGCAAAGTCACCTCATTCCCAGGTATCGGATTAGGCATGGGGAGCATTTGTGAAGCACGACTACTCGCGCCAATACTAGTATCGGGGCAACCCTAGTCTGTAGCCAGTGATTTAAAGTGGTTGCAAACCCTCACCACACACATTTTGCTACAGGTAAGACTATAATAAGGCTTACCTGTAGCTAAACGGTTTAGGAGATATCCCCTGTATTTGCATGTGCCAACGTAATCGGCACTGAAGCAATGGCACGTACGTGCCGTTGCTTTCAGTGAGTGTGCCGTTACGTGTTAAGTCATCGTGGCTCCAGCCAATCGCAGCGGCGGAGTAACTTCGGGGTGACATGTCGCTGGCCAGTGCTGTGTCAGGCACCGCAGCGAGGGCTTCGATCCCAGGTGAGTATTACATAATGAGCTAGTATGCTATGCATACTAGCTCATTATGCCTTTGTCTTGCAGGTGTCATTTTTTTCAAAAGTGGGTTTACAACCACTTTAAGCTATTGATTAAAATAAACTTGTAAACTGTAGGAGTGCTGGGGGAATTGTTTACAGCCTGTAAGGTCTGGGTGACAGGTGGAGATGGAGTAGATCGGAATCCAATTCCCCTTGTGTTATACAGAACACACCGACACACTGGACAAGTGTCCAGCCTATAAGGGAAGAGAGTAACATATCTCTAGTGTTTTCTCATACTCCATCTCCTCTCAGGATAGGCAGCAGTGATACCCGTCATTTATTTATCAGTGAATGTCGCGCTGTCACTAAGCAGCCTTTATACCTAGAGAACCAGTTATGTCCTTCACTGAGAGGAGAGCCCATACTCACCATACACTTCTCACAGCACATGGAGGGCGGAAGCCAAGCCTTCACTTCCGCTTCCGGGGTACACAGTGTTGTTATCTACCCGAAGGAGGACTACATATGCTGGATGAGGAAGGCGCTCAGTGTAATGTGGTCTTTCCCCACTCAGGTAATACGTTTATACACAGAATATTGTGGATGTGTAACCTTCGCTCCTGTAATAGGTTCACGCCCCTAGTAGCAGATTAGTTATTGCAGTGTGTAACATGGAATGTGTCTTCCCCAACCTGTATGCTGATATTTCCTTGCAGCAGGTGTTCAGCATATATAATCTGCACTGACCAGTATATAGCTGGTATACCTACACACGTCCTAAAAATCAGCTAACAGTTTATTTTTTTTGGTAAATGTGACACAATCCCACAGAAGGTACATTCATACAGGTAATAAATCACAGCCTGCGATTTTCCAGCAGCAAGAATCTGTGGCATGCCACATCTGGAATGACAGGTGTGTGTGTGTGAATAGCCATACAATGCAATGACAGGCTGATAGAGGCTTGACACTGCCCACCAGAATGCATCCAGCCAAGCTGCAGGCAATCGCTGGCTGTCACTATGCTGCGATCAGCCTGTCATTGCATTGTGTGGGCTGAGCAGCAATTCATACACACACACACCTGTCATTTCAGATGCATATCACTGGAAATGGCAGGGTGTAGTAATCACTGGTGTAGTGTAAAGGATGACTTCAATTATTATTTAAAAACTCCATTATTCATAGGTTCCCTGACCCCTGTGCAAGCAGCATAGACTTGTTTCCCACTACCTGGCCCTCCACCAAAGCCAGGCAATGTGATGTGTTCTATTGAGGTACGCTATAAACATTTTGCTATTACAGCCCTTTATGTTTGTGTTTGATTATATGGGGTTGATTTACTAAATATAATGTGCACTGAGCTTAGTAAGTCTAGGTTCACACTGCTGCGGGATTGAAATTGTGCAAGTTCAGTAGAAATCGCACAATTTCATACCCGCATGTCAGTCAGACTTTGGGAGGGTGATTTCAGAGACATCTGTGCAGGTTTACTGGTGTGAACTAGAGCAGTTGGAATACATGGAACCAATGCATGCTTTTTTAGTGCTGACCAAAATAGTGCATGGAACTGCATCTGGTGTGAATTAGCATTCAAGGTGGAAAAAGCTCTGAAATTATTTATATTTATCTTGTGTTTTTTTTTTTTTTTTACATCACAGAAACCTGACGTTTTAACATGTTAAAACACCGATCCATATGCTCAAGTTCAGAAAATTAATTTTCTTTGCACCCTGTGAGCCCCATTTCCCACTTTGCTTGAAGTTAGCGACTCCCCCACCACCTCCCCTAGATATTCCATACTGACAAATGGGTACTTTTTAGGTTTCCGAGGCACCTGGTGTACATTTTGGGAATTGGGGGAAATCCACAGTGCTGGCTTATACCACTAGCTAGTAATTGCAATGGTTCCCTTTTTTTCTGGGGATGTACTTATCTTTCCTGAGTGGAACTTTAGTCAAACAAATTACCGTATTTATCGGCGTATACCGCACACTTTTTTGCCCTGAAAATCAGGGCAAAATCGTGGGTGAGCGATATACGCCGATACCCGCTTTCCCGCGCCGAATTTGAATACTGCGCCGGCATATACCGAGCACAGTACACTCGTGTATAGTCGGGCAGGCTCGGCTCCTCTCGCGCTCACGTCCTGGACGTACAGGACGTGAGTGCGAGAGTAGCCGAGCCTGCCCGACTATACACGAGTGTACTGCGCTCGGTATATGCCGGCGCAGTATTCAAACTGCTTCAACAAACAGTATTCGGACCCGACGAAGAAGACACCCAAAGCCGCAGACGGACGCCGGACCCGACGAGGCCGCCGATGGATGCCGCGCAAGACACCAAAACTATAAGTACAAAAATATTTTTTCCACAGGAATGCGTGTCCACTTTAGCGGTGCACGCTATACGCCGGAGCTCGCAATACCCCGATAAATACGGTAAGTGCTAGATCACTTCAGGCTGACCCCTTTTTCCAGGTATAGCTGCGTTATGTAAAACATTAAAACCAAATGTATATATCAGGGATCTTTAAACTACTGCCCTCCAGCTGTTTGCGGAACTACAAGTCCCATGAGGCATTGTCAAACTCTGACATTCACAGACATGACTAGGCATTATGGGAACTGGAGGGCCATAATTTGAGGACCCCTGGTCTATACTGATTAAAATCCAGTAGTATAATGTCTCACCCTGCTCTGCACATGCTCAGCTGCACTGTGCTGAAAATAAGAGCCATTAGAGGCTGATCAGCTAATAGCCTAAAGATTTACTGCTGCTCGAGGGCTCTGGGCTTCAGCAAAATGGCAGCCTCCAGCAAGAAGAAACAGGAGCAATGCTGGAGGCAATTTACAGCACACACTAGCATAATTATTAATGCGGAATGTATGTTCCTTGCAAAAGAACATTTTTTTTTTATCAAGTTGGTATGGGTAAAGTTCTGCATTATAAGCATTGAAGAAACTTTTATATAATGTAATGAGGAGATCATGCGGTATGCATTATTAGTGGATATGTGTGTCAGAAGAAAGTTTACTTCCCTGAGGATCTGAATATGTTTTCTAATGTCCAGATTTCCTTGTCTAGTCCCACCATCTATTCTTTATTTTTTGCTTAATCAGCTTTACTAGCTGGCCCATATTTGTAATACCCAGGTAATGAGTGTTATTTAACATGTATTCCTTTTGTTTCTAGACATTAGTTTTTGGATATCAATAACAGAGGTACCATGAGTTTTCTCCTACCAAAACTGACCACGAAGAAAGATGTGGATCAGGCGATTAAAACCACAGCAGAGGTGGTCTTGGTTCTCCGATTTGGAAGAGATGAAGATTTTGTCTGCTTACAGCTTGATGACATAGTAGGTTTCTGTGGCTTTTAATAGAATATTAGTGACATCCACATTTTATATTGCATCTGTACTTTAGTTTTCAATATTTGCTGTGTAATATAAATGATTACTGTTCTATAGGATGTGAAGTGGCATTAAAAGACACGTTAACCTTATGTAACATGTTTCACCTGTATTCATGTTATTGTTGCAGCAGCCCCTCCCATTGGGCGATCTTCTGCCCGCTGTAAAACAAAGAACATGGCTGTGCAGGGCTCCGCCCACCCAGCTGCATCATTCATTCGCAAAAACTTTGCAGCTGTCGGCTTGTAGTTCTCAGTGAGCTACCAGAGCGCTATAGGTAGTTCATCAATGCCTCCTGTCATTCAGTAACTGCCTGCCTGTACAAGGAATGGGCAGACATCTACACTGAGGCCGCGTACACACGATCGGTCCAACCTGATGAGAATGGTCCGACGGACCGTCTTCATCGGTTCACCGCTGAAGTGGCCTGATGTGCGTACACACCATCAGTCCAAAATCCGATCGGGTCAGAACGCGGTGACTTAGAACACAACGACGTGCTGAAAAAACGAAGTTCACTGCTTCCAAGCATGCGTTGACTTGATTCTGAGCATGCGCGGGTTTTTGGACCGATGCTTTTGCGTACTAACGATCGCTTTGGCCCGATGGTCAGGCGTCCATCGGTCCGATTTTAAAGCAAGTTTTAAAACTTTGGTCCGATGGTCTGATGGGCCTTACACACACGATCGGTTTGGACCGATGAAACTGGCCTTAAAGGGGTTGTAAAGACAAAAATATTTTCCTCTTAAATTAAAGTCTGACAGTAGCTGATAAAGTAAAAAGTAATGTTTTGCATTATAAATAGTTTGATACCTGTTGAAATCAAGCTGTTTTATTCACCTCCATCACTCCTGAATCGTTATTCTCACTGACTTCCTGGTTTGCAGTGCGCATTCATTCTTGCTACATCACGGCCTAATGGGAACTACAGTTCCCATTAGGCTTAGCCTCAATGCCTGTGAGGGATAAGAGAGCATCTTCACGCAGGGCTGTAGTCATAGGGAGGGGGGTGAGCACATTCTGCTTTCCACCATGCCAAACAGCTCAGGTGCTGGTGGAAAGCAACCAGAGGAGAGACAGGAAATGGCATTTTCAAACCTGGATTACTGTATTTTGGAGGTCAAAAGGAAAAACGAGGTAAGTGATATTTAAACACTCTAGCTTACAGCAATCGATTGATCTAATAAAAAATGAACCTTTAGTGTTCCTTTAAGGCCAGTTTCATCGGTCCAAACCGATCGTGTGTACGCGGCCTGACAGTCTTCAGGAGCCTTGAATTGCACCTGTAATCTGCTGGTGCATGCTTGACAGGCTCTTAATAAATAAATAATAATAATAATAAATGCACATTATTTTACCTGCAAAAATATGTGCAGTCATTATTTTTTTTTATTTTTATTTTTTACAATAGTGAACTTCTCTGTTAAACCCGAAACCAAAAAATGAATATATTGCAGATTGCCAATCCATCAGATGTGGTAGCTGCATTGGTTTTCTTATTTTTAGGCTTTTATTCCTCTATTTAGCATTCGATTAGAGATGACATGGGAAGTTGAAAATGATGTGCATATATATGTGTGCAATAAACTCTCCTATGTTTCTGTCTTATTAGCTTTCAAAGACGTCACATGATCTAAGTAAAATGGCAACTATTTACCTTGTTGATGTGGATAAAGTGCCTGTCTATCGCCACTACTTTGATATCAGTTATATCCCGTCTACTGTCTTTTTCTTTAATGGACAACACATGAAAGTGGACTATGGGTAAGATTTTTTTGCTGATTATTAATTTAATCAAGACTTAGTGCTTACTCATTGATTGTTCTAAAGTGCTGTCTGGCCATAAGGCGAAATCAGACAGGTGGTTTTAGACATGTAAAGTGTTTTCTAAAGGCAAGACTCTCTTTTTTTTGCAAGATTTGGATAGAGCACTAAGTGTTCTGGGCAGCACAGTGGTTTAGTGGTTAGCACTTCTGCCTTGCAGCACTGTTGATCAGACACTGTCTGTATAGAATTTGAATGCTCTACCTGGGCTTGCTTGGTTTTCCTCACGTACTAGTAGGTGCACTAGTTTCCTTCCATATTCAAAAAACATGCTGGTCAATCAATTGAATTTGGTCTAATATATCATCAAAATGTTAAATTTATTTCAGCAACTGAATTCAAAAAGTGAAATTCATATATTCTATAGATGCATTACACAAAGAGTGATTTTTAAAAACAAGACTCATGAAGATTTATTTTCTAAAGGAAAATCCATTTTGCACTACAAGTGCACTTGGTAGTGCAGTCGCTGTAGATCTGAGGGGGACATGCAAGGAAAAGAATAATAAAAAAAAAAAACATCATTTTTGCTTGCACATGATTGGATAATAAAAATCAACAGAGTTTCCCCCTCAGATCTACAGCGACTGCACTTCCAGGTGCACTTGTAGTGCAAAGTGGATTTGCCTTTAGTATATCAACTACCATGGTGTCACATTCTAATCCGCTAATTAACTAAAAGGTTTCCTGAGCCTTTAAATCAGGTGCCCAACTTTTTGCGGATCAAGGGCCACTTTAGTGACTTGATAACCGGACGTAGGCCAGATGGCAGGTCCATGTCCACTCTGCATATGCAGAGCAGACAGGGACACATACGCTCTACTCTGAGCCCTCCGATCTGCCCAAACAGAAGGGGACGAATACCCCCTTTTTATTATTTTTTGGATTGTAGATAGGCGGGTGTAAAATGAGTCCGTTTACATCTGCTGCTCCTATAGAGGCTAATAGAGGGTCGACTAATCGTGTGAAAGGGGCCTAAGGCTGCTTTCACACTGATGCACCGCGGTTTACCTGCACCTCAATTGACCTCAATCTTCACTTCCTCAGAATTCCTGCAGGTATCACTGGCTGCTTCTGACCCCCCAGGCAGGTATGGCTAAAGACTGTTCCCCAGGGGTGGTACTGCTGGCTGGCTCCCGACCCAACATCCCCAAGCATTAGTGTGACAGGAGCTGGCACTAAAGGAAACATGTGGCTGCATTAGAGAGCAGAGCCGATGCTTCCTGTATTGCTCCTGTCACAAGTGGAGTACATTTGGCATCACTCTACCTGCGACAGGAGCTGGGGCTGAACAGGAAGCATTGGCTCTGCTTCCACTAGCGCTGGCTCCGTTCTTCTCACTAAAGCTCGGAAATAGCGTGTTGGGAACCTGAGATCTGGGCTTGCCAACCTGCCATCCCAGAACAGGAGGTGGCGGGCCACAGATGGTGCTGCACCCCTGCTTTAAATGGTCTGGTTCAGTTAGTTACACAATCATGGGGTTACACTGCTGACTTGACAGTTGTTCAGAAGACAGTCACTGACACCCTCCACAAGGAGGGTAAGTCACAAACGTTCATTGCTAAGGGAAAAGCGTGATAGAAAAAGGTGCACAAGCAACAGGGATAACCGCAGCCTTGGGAGGATTGTGAAGCGAAGGCTATTCAAGAATTTGGGGGAGATTCTCAAGGAGTGGACTACGGCTGCTGTCAGTGCTTCAAGAGCCACCAACCCAGATGTATCCAGGACATAGGCTACAATGTCACATTTTTTTGTGTGCGTCAAGCCACTCCTGAACCAGAGACCTCAGCTAAGGAGAAAAAGGATTGGACTGTTGCTCAGTGGTCCAAAGTCCTCTCGGATGAAAGTCAGTTTTGCATTTCATTTGGAAATGAAGGTCCCAGAGTCTGGAGGAAGAGTGGAGAGGCACAGAATCCAAGTTGCATGAGGTCCAGTGTGAAGTTTTCACAGTCGGTGATGATTTGGGGAGCTATGTCATTGGCTGGTGTTGGTCCACTGTGTTTTATCAAGTCCAAAGTCAGCGCAGCCCTAAAATATACACGACCCCGTTTTATTTAAAAGAAAGAGGAAAACGTTCAACAAAATAAAAAGTTTCCCTAGCAGGGGTTTCCACCATCTGTTCAAACCTGAAAATACATAATAATCAGCTTCCTGGCTCACTCTTGCTGCTCAGGCCTAGACCTTTTAAAGCGGAGGTCTGCCGAAAAAATATATATTAAAGCCAGCAGCTACAAATACTGCAGCTGCTGACTTTTAATGCATGGACACTTACCTGTCCAGGGCGCCTGCGATGTCGGCAGCCAAAGCCGATCTGTCCATCAGCTCTCGGCTGCTGCCTACGCCATTCTCGGTAAGGGAAGCCATGTGGCTTCACTGTCTGGTTCCCTACTGCGCATGTGTGAGCCGCGCTACGCATCCTCACTGGTCTCTGCTGTCTTCTGGGACCTGTGTGTTTCCCAAAAGACAGCAGGAGAGGACAGAGTAGTCGCCGGAAGTGGCCTAGGTCACTGTGATCACAGCAGTGATCTATACAAGGAAGTGGGAGCAAATACCTGTACTACACTGGTATCCGCTCCCTCCTCCCCCTGAAAGGTGCCAAATGTGACACCGGAGCGGGGGGGGGGGATTTCAAAAAGTGGAGTTCCATTTTTGGGTGGAACTCCACTTTAATTGGTCCCTCAGACCGATTCACAGTACCTACTGTACTCGCATTCCATCCACGCACCTCGGTCATGCAACCTTTGCATATCACTTGTAGCATCCTGTTGCACGAGACATTCTCCCTAATTTGAGAAGGGGTCCTCCTGTCTTCTGGATAGAGCCCTAAATCATGGCCAGGTCCTTTATTATAAGGGATGTGCACACACACCCTGCTGGTTTCCATACACAGAATCAAAGGCTTCTTCCCTCCCAGAACTCTAGACCCTGGATCCAGGAATTACAGAACCTCAAGTTACGAAATCAACTTTCTCTGCAAAGATACTCTAAAGCCCCTCACTTCGCATTTGTGAGAACCCTGTGTAATTTTTAGCTGTTTTTACATGATGGCAGGCCCTTGCACATGTCACATACCCCACCCACAGGAGTCTTTTTCTTTTGCCCATTTATGACTCTCCCTACATTCCCTCTAAAGGGGAACTTAATTCTGTGGGTTCTAATGCCACGCCCATTTTTTTTTTAAGCTAGGCTTCCACAAGCACTTCTTCCCGAACACCATTCACAAGGTTTGCCGAACTCTCCTCTGGCCATTCCGTGCATTTCCGATCGGCGCTGTTCAGCTCCGGCACGCCCCCCCCCCACCTCAGGCCAAAAGCGGTACTGCACACTGCTTTGGCCTGAATCCTGCTTGTGTTGCGAGACACTCGCAAACCGAGTTAGGATTTTTAGAAATACAGTGCTCGTATTGCGAAGCGCTCGTTAACCGCAATCCGAGGTTCCACTGTATATTATAAATTACATGATTGATGAAAGGAAGGATTTTGCAATGGTATATAGCAGTGATGGCGAACCTTGGCACTCCAGATGTTTTGGAACTACATTTCCCATGATGCTTCGCTACACTGCAGAGTGCATGAGCATCATGGGAAATGTAGTTCCAAAACATCTGGGGTGCCAAAGTTCGCCATCACTGCTATATAGCGTTCCAGGCAAAATGTAGAATCCAGTAGCAACAGAATTTGATGTTAATTTTCGGGGACTTCAGTCTTTGATGGAGACTTATACTGATGGCGGAAAATGATCCATTATCAATTTTCTAAGGATAGACCTATATTTATCCAAAGCGTGTTTAAATTGAATTACTGTTGCGTGACATGCTACCTTTGCTGGACGACTGTTCCAAGTATTCATTACACTTTTAGTCAAATTTCCCTGTGTTTTTGATTTCCACTTTTATTTTATTTGCAGATCTCCAGACCATACAAAGTTTGTGGGAAGTTTCAAGACAAAGCAAGACTTTATTGATCTTATTGAAGTGATCTACAGGGGAGCAATGCGTGGAAAGCTGATTGTGAGGAGTCCTATTGACCCCAAGAACATTCCAAAATATGATCTTCTCTATCAAGGAGTTTAAAGTGGTTTCCACTCTTTGTAACAAAGAAAAACAATTTTCTAATACTTAAAAAAAAAAAAAAAAGAAGATTCCTGCTACAAACATCTAACAGAAATGGTTTTCCAATACAGTATTCTAAAAAGTAGGGTTGTCCCGATACCAGTATCGGTATCAGGACCGATACCGAGTATTTGCGGGAGTACTTGTACTCCCGCAAATACCCCCGATGCCTAAATAGAATACTTGACCAAAACCCCCGATGCCTAAATAGAATACTTGACCAAAACCCCCTGTCCAATCCCGAGCAAGTGGGAGTGTCCTTTACACGGCATGGCAGGGAAAACAGCTATTCAAACGAAAGCTGCCTGTAATGTTCGCCGCACGGTGATTAACGCGGCGGCGGCGGCATCATCATTAGGTATGGGGGACATGGCTGCATATATGTGGGGGGACATGGCTGCATATATGTGGGGGGACATGGCTGCATATATGTGGGGGGACATGGCTGCAATATATGTGGGGGGACATGGCTGCAATATATGTGGGGGGACATGGCTGCAATATATGTGGGGGGACATGGCTGCAATATATGTGGGGGGACATGGCTGCAATATATGTGGGGGGACATGGCTGCAATATATGTGGGGGGACATGGCTGCATATATGTGGGGGGACATGGCTGCATATATGTGGGGGGACATGGCTGCATATATGTAGGGGGACATGGCTGCAAATATGTGGGGGGACATGGCTGCATTTGGGGACACATTTAAAAAAAGTATCGGTATTCGATATCGGCGAGTACATAAAAAAAAGTATCGGTACTTGTACTTAGTCCTAAAAAAAAGTGGTATCGGGACAACCCTACTAAAAAGTACATAAACAGATTGCTAATCTAAAGTGTTTTTTTTTTTGTCTGTAAATACATTTGCAATTGTTATATTTATGAAAATACAAGTATTTATTTTCTAAATTTACTCCAATAATGTTTTGTTATTTAAACTAAACACTTGTTTATAACTTAGACTATAATGTGTATTTTTATGTTTTCTAACACAGTGTTTCTCAACCTTTTTCCAGTCGGGGGGGGGGCCTTGAAAAGTATTTTCAGTCTTGAGGCACCCCTGTCCAAGACTTGGTTCACGTCGATGTGTGTTGCGGAATACGCGCAAAATGCGCTCGTTCTTGACACACAGACAAATGCTCTGTTCTTTAGGGGTGCCATTAATTCTTAATGGTGCCCCATCCATTGGCAAACATGGGTTGCTTTTGTTATGGCACAATTTTAAAAAAAAGGGTCGGGGACTTCTTTCCCCGCATTACTGCGGGTAGGGAAATGAATGGGCTGCCCTTCACGCAACACGCATCCACACAGAACCAAGAGCTTGTTCACGTGTCAGGCTGGAGGGGCAGTAAAACCACATGGTTGAGCTGTTTTTAACACCCCCAACTTTTGCCCCTTTAGCTGCAGAGGCAACAGCTGGGGGTGTAAACATGCTGTGGCTGCAGCTGGAGGTATACCCAGGGTGAATGGGGCTGCACTGCAACTACCCTGCAACTTACGGGCTTAAAACAGGTGGTGAGGAGGCAAGATATGCCTCTTTACTGGCTGACAAATGCCCCTGAAAAGCGATATGAACACAAATTGCTTTTCAGTGGCTGCGTGTGATGGCACAGTGGCTGCGTGTGATGGCACAGTGGCTGCGTGTGATGGGCACAGTGGCTGCGTGTGATGGGCACAGTGGCTGCGTGTGATGGGCACAGTGGCTGCGTGTGATGGGCACAGTGGCGACAATTGTTGGGTACAGTGGCTGTGTGTAATTGGCACAGTGGATGCTTTTGGGCACAGTGGCGACAATTGATGGGCACAGTGGCTGCGTTTGGGCACAGTGGCTGTATGTGATGGCACAGTGATTGCGTTTGGTGGCACAGTGAGACTGCATTTAATGTTTTTTTTTTTCTTTAGTCAGAGAAGGCAAGCTCAAAATAACAAACATTTTTTTAAACTGCTATTTTTTATTAAAAAAATTATGGTCACCTCAAGGTTTTTAAATTAAATAATAGCAGTTTAAAAAAATGTTTGTAATTTTGAGCTTGCCTTCTCTGACTTGCAGGCAGTTTTTACTGTAGGCACTAGGCAGGCCAGGCGCAGCAGCAGGCTCCTCGTGACTTGTCCTGTTTTCTGGCGCCGACAGTCACTCTCGCTCCCTCCTCCCTCTCACCTCCGGCCGCCGGCGTGACGTCACGCGGCGCACGTCGGTGGACTAAACCAAATCAATCCTCAATGGGGGGGGGGGGGGCGAGGAGACACACAGGAGGAAAGGGAGCCAGCCAGGAGCGCACGCGGCAGCCAGTGAGTCGGCGCCAGCGGGCACACAGTTTAGTGACTGCGCTGTCACATCTGGGGGGGATTTTGCCGCAGCACACCTGGGGACTCTTCACTGCACACCAGTGTGCCGCGGCACACAGGTTGAGAAACGTTCTAACACAATGCCTTTTGCCGAGGGATAGTGATTTACCTTTTCAGCTATTAGCTGCTGCTAGCCATCAGATGAGAACTCCTGGCCCCTAATAACAATCTGTAACCAATCAGTGAGGTTCCTGATCAGGCGATCACTAAATCAGCCATGACAGTGATTTACATCCAAGCTGTAAGGTTTGTTTGCAAAACAAACTTTACAGTTTGAAGGAGCCACACCTACATGTAGAGGGTTGTGTACCGTTTTATACTATAATAGTAGGACACAACAGTATTAATAAAAATAAGTTATTATTATACAGGATTTATATAGCACCAACAGTTTACACAGTGCTTTACAATATAAAAGGGAGACAATACAGTTATACTACAATTAAAATACAAGAGGATTAAGAGGGCCCTGCTCAGAAGAGCTTACAAAGTTATCTTTGTTTTACACCTTTTTGTCCACCTATAATAAAAAAGGGTGTTATCAAAACAGCTCAATGCAGCGGGCTAAACAAAAAAAACCTGAAGCTCTCAGGAGGAGCCGCTGTACTAACACTGGATGTCATCTCCTGCCCCACACCAGTCAGCGCGCGCAGCACGCTTCTGTACACACGGGCCGATTGATGAACGGTTTCTATTGAACCGGCTGATGTAACCTGATGTTTGGCCCATGTGTACTAGGCTTTACACAAAACATTTACAAAGCTTTGCTGAAACCGTTAAAGTAACCTTCAGCGCCAGTTTAGGGATTAGACTGTAATGCAAATGCTGATTATCACTTTAAAGCAGCTGCCAGCAAACTTTCAAAGGCTTTTAGGAGATGCTTATGTAACGCTTTTCAGAAACTGGCATTGCCGCAGTGGTAACGGCGCTATTTGGCCACCAGCGGGGTGTTTTTAACCCCCGCTAGACGCCGAATAACGGGTTAAATGCGCTGCTGCTAAATCGCTTTGCAGGTGCTTCGGCAGTGGTGTTCATTAATTTCAACGGGCAGGAGCGGTGAAGGAGCAGTGTATACACCGCTCCTCCACCGCCCTAATGATGCTGCTTGCAGGACTTTTTTTAAACTACAGGCATACCCCGCTTTAAGTACACTCACTTCACATACACTTTCAGCTGCAGTAGAAGGAGCTGAAGCTCCGAGAGCATAGCCTGCCCTGTTCCAGTGTGCCACTGACACCCCCACTACAGCCCCCGAGACCTCAACTACAGCCCCTGACCCCCCCCCACTACACCCTAGAAAAAGTGTATTGTTTCACTTTAAATACATTTTTTGTTTTACATACATGCTCTGGTCCCCATTGTGTACTTAAAAGTGGGGTATGCCTGTACTGCAGATGAGGCATTTTACAGGTGATATTTTTAGCCCATTCATTACAGCGTGATGAATGTGCTATCTCCATTACGAACGCTAGTTTTACCAGAACGAGCGATCCCATCTCATAACTTGCTTCTGAGCATGCGCGTTTTTTTCACGTCGTTAAAGCCCACACACGACCATTTTTTATGACGGTAAAAATGTGAAAATTTGGAGCATGTTCTAAATATTTAATGCCCATTTTTTACATCGTGAAAAATGCTCTGGAGCCCACACACGATTATTTTTAATGACAAAAAGTAATTTTTTAAATCCCGAAAAACGGTCGTGTGTACGCGGCATTAGAGTTAGCATTACTATAGTCCTTTTGCTCTGGAAAAATACCAACCCAACCCCAAGGGTAAAAACCCTCCAAACAAGATGGTCTTTGGGTCCTAAAATTATTTACAGTATCTAAGCACCTTCCTGTAGCAGGAACATAGAAACATCAGGGTTACTCTAGAAAAGCTGGACAGGGTCATAGAAGATCCATAACCCATCAGCAGGACCGGTATTTGCTCCTTTGTTGAATGAGGAGCAGGATGAGCGCTGCCATAGCCCTACAAAATTACCTCCAGCAGGCCACTCGTGTGAATGTATCTGACCAAACAATCAAAAACCGACTTCATGAGGGTGGCGTGAAAGCCTGACATCCTCTAGGGCATAGGTGGCAAACACAAGGCCCGCGGGCCGAATGCGGCCCTCCAGGCTATTTCATGTGGCCCTGACACCTTTCCTGCAGCTGCAGCATTCCTCAAGACCCTTACTTTCTGCTTTTAAGCAATGCATCCAGCTTCTTACGAGCAGAAATAGAAAAAGAAGAGAATCAACTGCGCTAAGGTGAACAAAGGAACAATGGTGAACAAAGCAACAAAGTACTGGTAATCTAGAGTAACTGAAAACTCAAAAGAAGCTGCACCTGACTGTAGTAACAAACACAGAAAAACGAAATGGCAAAAAAACAGGATGCGCTAACGTATATAAACAAACATACAAGATTATTGTCCATAGATGGTAATCTTGGTGAAACAAAATAAATTAATGTCCATAAGTGATGAACAAAAGATTAATGTCCAACTGATCCTAACCGGACCAGAGAGAGTCTCGTGGTATATTCTTGAAAAAGCACCAGTGAAAAAGTGTGATAATAACAATAAACGTGGACATCCACCAATAAACGTGGACATCCACCGACTGACAGCGGAGCGCCGTGCCATGTTCCGAGTCTCTAGTCTGAAGGGGATTGACAACTCACCTGGCCTACTACCTCCCTCCAGTGGTTATATATACGCAATCTGGGGTCTTCTTTTCATTAAGAGACCACCGGACTTCTGGTAAGCAATTAATGTTGCCTGCAAGGTGGAGGATCTACTATCAGCACCTCATATTGAATGTCACCACGTTTATTGTTATTATCACACTTTTTCACTGGTGCTTTTTCAAGAATATACCACGAGACTCTCTCTGGTCCGGTTAGGATCAGTTGGACATTAATCTTTTGTTCATCACTTATGGACATTAATTTTGTTTCACCAAGATTACCATCTATGGACAATAATCTTGTATGTTTGTTTATATACGTTAGCGCATCCTGTTTTTTTGCTCTTACGAGCAGAAGCATAAGGAAAGGGGGGTGCACTGTGATGTAAGGGAGAGCGGGGAACTCAACTTCTGGTGGGGGGGCTCATGGCATCTAATGTAATGGGAGGGGATGCGCTGGACATCTAATCTTACAGATACAACCGGCCCTTTTGGCAATCATAATGCTGATGTGGCCCACGATGAAATTGCGTTCGACACCTCTGCTCTAGGGCAATGGTCATCAACCCTGTCCTCTGGGCCCACCAACAGGCCAGGTTTGCAAGATAACTGAAATACATCACAGGTGATATAATTTGCTGCTAAGGTAATACATAAAACCTGGCCTGTTGATGGGCCCAGAGGACAGGGTTGATGACCACTGCTCTGGGGAGTCCTGTGCTCACTGCCTGGCACTGTGGCGCTCAATTGGTATTTGCCATTGAACACCAGAATTGCCAGATCCGCCACTAACACCCTGTGCTTTTCACAGATGAGAACAGGTTCACCCTAAGCATATGTGACAGACATGAAAGGGTCTGGAGAAGCCGTGGAGAAGGTAATGCTGCCTTTAACATTTAGTATGACCAGTTTGGTGGTGGGTCAGTGATAGTCTTGGGAGACATATCCATGGAGGGACGCACAGACCTCTACAGGCTAGTAGTGGTCATTTTCATTCAATGATGTGGCATTCTTTCATTCCCAACACATTACCCAGTCCATATCAGTATAGATATCCAGCATGAGATTTTTCACCATTGAGGTCTAATATTTTCAAAGTGGTCCTTGTGTAGTGTGTGTGTTATATATATTTTTTTAAACGCACAGATAAAAAAGAGATTGACAAAATGTACAGAGGAATTTGTTTTCTTACCGTTTTATAACATACATTTTTCTATTTTTTAAATTGCATAACATATTACACACTACTATGAAAAAAAAAAGACTTGCCTATAGTTTACATTTAGTAGTGTTGATGTGCCTTCACAATACATTATACAATAAAGTGTTACATGGTGGGCACAAAAGTCTACAAATGAAAATGATTATCTGTGGTTCTGTCCGATAGATCTACGCTATGCAACATTACAACCTATAAGCCCTACAAGATGGTGCTCTTAGTTCATCTGCTGTCACTAGATACAGAATCTTAGCTCTATTATTTACTCCTGGTAGAACTTCTAGTTATCATTGTATGTGCAGGTGTAATTGAACTTCTGCGACTCTTTGAGGATCTGTTGAGAAATCGAAAAATAGACTGGAAAGCAACAGAGGGCGCCAGGTCACAGTTTTCAGTACCTGCAGACACTTTTGGGCAGTCTATTTTCCTTAAGGACCCCGTAGGTCTGTCTAAAGGTTTTGCGCTCAATACCCAGCTCCTACAATGTGAGCGTAACCAAGCCTGGATTTCTGGGTCAGTCCTTGCCTGATGCGGAGCATGGTGTTTTGAGTCTATAAATGCTACAGCACTCACTTTGCTCATTACCTCCTTACTTTTCTTACAAAGTAAATCCATAAATACTAAGCCCCCATAGCCATGTGCGATGAATGATATGTTTCTTGCAGCACTTTTTGAAATAAAGTGGTCCCAAACATAGCTGGTGTGCTCTTCCGGTGAGCTGCAACATCTTTTAGGAACAATCAATTTTTGTTGAGGTGCAGTGAACCTAACTTTCCCCCTGGTATCTATAGGACAGGACTCCTCTTCTGTTTTGACCAGGGTATGTGGTTCTTCCTTCATCTCCACAAAATTGTCATTTGGATTTAATACAATCACAGACCCATTGTCTCTTAAGGCAGTCTTGATATATGGGACCTGGGTCCCTTTATGTAGGGAGTGATGGAATATTGTTTTTTGTCCCCACTGACCAGCTCTAATCACCCCACTGTCTTGGAGCAGAACAAACAGGTTTGTCTGCATACTTGGCAATCCTTTACTCATGAAGAAGAAAGACGTTGGCTCATTTTCAGTAGCATCAATTGGGATGGTAATTCTTTGAAGATTGCAGTCTTTTTGAAGTAGCTCATAAACGTACAGTGTAATCATAGCCCCGATGATTTTATACCTTTTGTGGTTCCTATCATATTCATTTTTGTAATAGTTATAAAGAAAAGGTTTATTGGTAACCATGTGTCTCAACTCTCCTTGCTCATTGAAATAATACTGCAGGTCCTCAAAATGCTGTGGGATTTCTACGCTTTCTTTGAATTTCATCAGTCCTTCCATTTCCTTTAAATAGAAAGAACAATAGTTCAGATAATATTGTGGACATGCCAAGATGTGTATAAATCTACGTAAGCCCTAAAATGTAATGTCTAATGGTCCATAAGGCTAAAGCAGCGCTATGCAGTGTTTAGACTTAAAAGAAACACCCGATTGTGATAAAAAGGTCCTATTAAGAGTCCAAATTATAATGAACTCCTAAACGTGTTCATTGGGGGCTGGACAGATGAATGTTAGGGCACCTTCACCACACCTTGTGGTTCCACTCCTCTCGAATTCAACACTCACCAGATCAATATAAAAGAAAGGCTTTATGGGTTTAAACGCCTGTTGGCATGTGGAGAGGCCACTTCCAGACATCTGAATGGTTAATTAATCGCTCTCTGGTGGTCAGGTCATTTAAGACATAGGTTCTGCTTGCTGGCTCTGCCAAGATATTCCAGGATCTCCTTTCTGCCCACTTCCCTGCCTCGCCAACTCACAGACCGGTCCTCTGTGTCAGTCTGAGTGGGCGGGGCAGAGCAGGGAAGTGAGCAGCAAGGAGATTCGGGAATGTCCCAGCAAGGCTTTCTTTTATATTGATCTGGTGAGTGTTGAATTTGAGGGGAGTGGAATTACGTGGTGCGGTGAAGGTGCCCTAACATTCATCTGTCAAGCCCCCCAATGAACACTTTGGACTTACCCTTGAAAGAAACACCCGATTGTGATAAAACATCCTATTAAGTCTAAACACTCCATAGTGCTGCTTTAGCTTTAAGGATTATCAGACATGAACTTATGTGTTTAAGGTTTATGATTATAGTAGCAGCTGGTCTTATTTCTTCCTTTTAATTGTATTAGCTTTGCCTAAGCACTGGATAAGTGATATTAGATCACTTTACGTTAGATAAAACTCATACCAAAAATCTTATACAAAAATCATAACAATGGCAACCAGGGCGAAAAGATGTTTAGGAATATGTGTTTTCAACTGAGTGACTTATAAAAAAAAGTCAAGCCTCTGGATCAGGTAAGCCAGAATTTTTAGGCAAAAAATCAGAAAGGGTAGCCTCTGTTCTTCTCTGGGGTGTTATGCTCAAAGCAATGAGTTGGCAGCCATTGCCTGTCATCATGATACTTTGACATAACTACGGTACGTTAGTCAATGACCAAGAGCAAGTATACTGCACTCAAAGCTAGAAATACAAATGTTCAGGTCTCATGTACACTAGCCTACACTGACAGCTCCTAAGCTTGACTTTAGGAGCTTTTGGTGTTTTTTTTTGCTTGCCAAAGCTCCTAAACTCAACTCTATTAAAGCCTGTGTGTCAATGTACACTTAGACCCCTTTCACACTGAGAAGTTTTTCAGGCGGTACAGCGCTAAAAATAGCGCTGCTATACCGCCTGAAAAAACCCTGCCCAGCAACCTCAATGTGAAAGCCCGTGAAAAATGTAGGCCAGTGTAGATAAAGCCTTATTCTGGGCGCTCAAACTCAAAAAAATGACTGAGGCCACGCAATCAGTATTACAGCCAAGGAACCAGCATTTTTAGGTTATGTCAACTCTACTAGTCTTCATATTTATTTTAGAGGTTTCCTTTAAAGAATAATAGTACTTTGTATAGTTATCCATTTTATTACGTTTAATAAAATGGAAGCGTTAAAACAGTATTAAACGCAAATTGAAAAAATGTTGCAGTATACTGATCCTTAACCACTTGCCGACAGCCGTACGACTTTGTACGGCCACAGCGCAGTCCTGAATCCCTGACAGGCCGTGTTTTTATGGCCGCCCCTTTCCTCGCTCCGGAGCGCACAACGGGGAACTCCTGTGCTGGCCGTGTCCCTCGGACACAGCCAAACACAGATCGCGGTATATAGCCAATCACAGCGGCTTTTTACAGCGCGATCTGTGCGGCCAATGAGAGATGAAACTCATATGTAAACATATGAGATCATCTCTCATTGCCGACTCTCCCCTCCTCACACAGACAGCGCGTGTAAGGAGGGAGAGAACTGTGAGTAAACCAGCGCTGGAAAAAAAAAAAGTCACCAACCAGTGCCCCCCACAGCACCACAGTGCCCCCCACAGTACCACAGTGGCCCCCACAGTGCCCACCACAGTACCACAGTGCCCCCACCAGTACCACCGTGTGCCCACCAGTACCATCTGTGGGCATTTGTACTTTCCTGGCTTGTTAGAGGCCTTCAGTACATCAGGTGTGATCAGATGTGATCATTTTTTATAATTTGCACTATAGATTGTAGACTCTAAAACTTTCACACAGACCAAAAAAATTTCCAAAAACTTTGGGTTATTTTTATCAAAGACATGTAGCAGTATAAATTGTGGCCAATATTTATGAAGAAAAATTAATAATTTGCAACATTTTATCACAAAAACTAAGAAAAAATCATTTTTTTTCCAAATTTTTGGTCTTTTTTCATTAATAGCGCAAAAAATAAAAACCGCAGAGGTGATCAAATACCACCAAAAGAAAGCTCTATTTGTGGGAAAAAAAGGACAAAAAAATCATTTGGGTACAGTGTTGCATGAGTAATTGTTATTCAAAGTGTAAGAGCGCTGAAAGCTGAAAATTGGTCTGGTCAGGAGGGTGTTTAAGTGTCCAGTATGGAAGTGGTTAAAGTAGTTGTAAAGTCTCAGGGTTTTCCATTAAGGTGAAAAACCTTCTGTGCTGCAGCTGCCCCCCAGAGCTCCCCCTTTTCTTACCTGAACCAGACAGTTACAGCGACAAACAGGAGCCCAGCAGCTCCAGTCTCTGTCTCCGCTTCTGTCAATCAAATCCAATGACATGGTAGCCGGGGGGCAGGGCCGAGTCCTGCTATCTGTGTCAATGGATGCAGCAGATGGATTTGAGCACGCCCGCACATGTGCCCTTTTAGAAAGCGGCTCTCCGTGTCAATGGCTCCTGCAGCTGCCGGAGTCCATGAGGAAAAAAAAGAGAGAGTGTAAAGAAGACTACGGCCGGCCACAGTGCTGGATCCCTGGCAGGCTCAGGTAAGTGCAGGGACTGCATTAGGCCCCTTTTACATGGGCCACTCCATAGAGGTGAATGTCAAAACCAGATGGATGGAGGTTCTAATTTTCATCCGTCTGGTGGATCGGATCAGATGGGAATGAATGAAAACGACAATCGGTCTGTTTTCATCGGACCTCTCCCATAGACTCTGTCCATCTCCGCTCATTAACCTCCTTGGCGTTTTTCCCGTGTCTGACACGGGGTAAAAATTTGCTGCTACTATTGTTGATCCCGTGTCAGACACGGGCTCGCCTCGCTGAATCCAGAGACTGTTTACTTACCTTCTCCCTGGATCCAGCGATGCATCCACGCTGTGTGAGCGAGCGGGTGCTCGCTCGATTCACACAGCGTCCCCGTGTGCCGCCGAGCTCCGTTCCCTGCGACGTTACGTCGCACGGGGACGGAGAACGGCGCCAAATTCAAAAATGTAAACAAACACTTTACATACAGTACAATGTAATCTTATAGATTACAGTACTGTATGTAAAAAATACACACCCCCCATGTCCCTAGTGGTCTGCCCAGTGCCCTGCATGTCATTTTATATAATAAAAACTTTTCTTTCTCCCTGCAAACTGTAGATTGCCCATAGCAACCAAAAGTGTCCCTTTATGGCAAAAATTGTTTTAGAGCAGCTAAAAAACAGCGATAATAAATTATAATCACTTGCAGAATTTAGCGATAGCGATCTGTGGGGAAATTCGTCATAAAAAAAAAAAATTATGACAGCAAAAATTCTGCAACTGAGCAAATTTCAGTGATTTTGATTTGATTACATTATTGAATAATTTTTACTATAATTATATTATTATTTGTTATAATTTTTTATAATTATTTATTATATTATAATTTTTAATAAAAAAAAAATCATACCCGGGATGCCTATTAGACTCTTGTTTAGATAGATTTAAGTAAGTACTTACAAAACAATTGCAACGCTTTTGGTACAAAATTCCAGACAGAATCATAACGCCAGGGAGGTTAAGTGGAGACAGACTTGTCATCCCCCGCTGAGCAAGTGGATCCTGCAGAATGGAGGGGACGTAGGGTAAAAAAAAAAAATCACCCAGCCTTTAGAACCACTTTAAATGTGGTGGCTGCATTTGTTTTCTTTTTTCCTTTTATTTTCATCTGGTGATTCAGCAAGTAACACACTCCCTGTCTTAGGGTGTCTCTTCTCTGGATGGAGGAGTAATGGAGACACCTTGGACAGCAGCATTGTCAGTCTGGAGAGATGATAGCGTTAGATGGACTAACTGTTAGATGGACTTGACTGATGAAATAAAAGCTGAACTCCGGCTTTCTGAGCAGTTACAGCAACCTTTTTTTCCCCTTTTGGGTTAAAGGTTTTACATGAATAAATAAAAGCTGACCATTGTAAGCACCCTCATCAGTGCAAAATGGTTTGTCTCAACCCTCAGTCACTTTTGGTCTGTTAAAAGAAATTAAAAAATTAGGAAGGCTGCATTTTTCTGCAAATGCATGCATAAAAGCCCGTAGATGGAAGGGACCTAAAAAGAAATGCAAGTTAAAAAAAAATGCATGTCACAGCGCATGTAAAAACGCACAGTAAACATGACGTTTCTGGTGTGAATGGATCCTTACTCTATTCTGGCTGCAACCTCTCACCAAAACCTGTGTTTAGAGACATGTGAGCGGCCCTGGACATAAACAGAGACACTCATCTATGTGATCTGCCACAGACAGGGAGATTTACTCAGAATCTGGTGCAGGTGTGCACAGCAACCAATCAGCTTTTCTACAATTAGGGCCCTTTCACTGATCCATTTTTCCCGTGTTTTTACCTTGCAAAAAAAAAAAAAGTGTTTCCCTTTAAAATCGTAAGGGACTTCTCACACCACTGCGTTACAGTTGCAATGCATTTTGAAAAGTGCTGCATCTTTGGTGCGGTTTTAAGTGGCGCTCCAAATACGCAGCTTCCCATTAAAATGAATGGAAATTGCAGAACATTTTTGGTAAGAGACACACTGTTTTGGGTCACAAGTTAATTTTTTCACAGGTGCAGGCAACCCAAAAAACACAGCAAAATCTGCACACTGCTACAGAGCAGTGTGAAAGGGTCCCTAGAGCCATTTCACAGTGAGCCCTGGTTCACACTGGTGCGTTTTGACATGCGATTTGGCATGTCAAATCAGCGGATGTTGCCGCAAATTGACGGCAATGGCACTGTCCTAATCGGCGCGACGCTGCATCTGCGGCATTGCACCGATTTCAAAAAGTAGTCTCTGTACTACTTATTTGCGATTTCAGCCCGCGATTTACATTGACATCTGTGCAGAAACCTGCACAGATGTCTCTTAAATCGCGGCCGAATTCGGGACTGCCAGCGGGAGTGAAATTGTGTGAGTTCAGCTGAACTCGCACAACTTCACTCCCGCAGCCCAGTGTGAACCTGGGCTGAGGGCTAGTTCACGCCACAAAAATGTTCTCCACATCCATTCAAAATGCGATTCTGCATGCGTGTTTTTGGTGCGTACCAGTAATTTTTTGATAGGTTTCTAGATGCTTTTCTTTTTTCTTCTACTGTACTGGGGTCCAGTGTGTTTTTGATGCATGTAGGTGCATTTTTTATGCGTTACACCAAGTTACCGTACAGTTCTGTGCAGGAAAAATGCAGTGTTCTACTTTTTTTTTCTCTAGAACTGGAACTGAAAGCACTGGAGTGAACTATGCCATTGGAAACTATGTAACCTACTTGCTATACGTTTTGGATGCAGAAAATAAAAAAAATAAAAAACTGGAACACATGTGGTGTGAACTAGCCCTCATGTTTACCCTTTAAATCCTATGGGACTTTTCACACCACTGTGTTACAGATGCGCTTTGAAAAGTTTTTTGGGTGCGGTTTTCAAAACGGCACCAAAGATGCGGCATCTTTGGTACCGTTTTGAAAAATCACACCAAAAAAAGTTGCTTCCCATTGAAATGATTGCAAATTGCGATAAAAACGTACCATGATTTGCGTTTGAGTCCCATGTCCATTTTTTTTTTATACAGGTGCTGGTTGGTAGTGGCTGATTTTTCTTTTGGGGGGGGGGGGGGGCGCATTAACCACCCCCCGCCGACTTATCCCATCCAGGTGTCCTGTCCTCCATAGCTGCAGCGATGCGACTCTTCCCAGGCATCCAATAGGATCGCCTGTCTTTTCAGGCAATCTGGTGAAGGGTGTGCCAACCCCCTTCCTGATTGGCCAGGAGGAGGATCAGTGTTACCATAGCAAATATTAATTTGCATTTAACACACCCGGATGGGCTCCATTCTCATTCTCTTTCCCCAAACCCACCCTATTTTGACGCCTATTAAAGCCTCTGCCTCTAATCAATGCTTCAAAGAAACCTTCACCCCCCCCATTGGAATACATGCATCCAGCGTCCTGAAAGGAGCCAGACGCATGGATGGGGGGGTGGCAACCTTGTGCCCTTAATGAACGGACCTTCCCTGGTGCAGGTAACCCAAAATGCACTAGAAACACAGCAAAAATGAAGGTAAAAAGGAGTAGCGTGAAAGGGCCCCAGGCTTTGACCACAAAAAAATTTAATCAGGAATCCTGGAAGCTGATTGGTTTCTTTATACATCTGTACCAGTTTGAGGCTCGGGTCACCTAGGATCTGTTTGCGGCTCACAGCGCGTCCCAGGTCAATGTTTCAGCCCGGGTTTTGGGTCGAACTCGGACCTGAAATGGACCTAAAGACGCACATCGTTTTTTGTGCAAAACGCACCAGACCCACTGCGGAGATATGTGAACCGGCTCCATAGAGAGCTGGTCAAAATCTCCTGCTATAGTGAATTGGATGCAGAGTTCTCACATCCAATTTGCAATGAAGTGAACCCAGCCTTAATAAATCTCCCCCAAACGGTCATTGCTATGTACAGCCTTCCTTCCTACCTGTAGCTGACCTCAAACACTAAGTGCAGCATTCTGGGTGCTGTAGCACCTGGGCTGTCCATGTGAATGAGCCTGAAATACAAAGCCATAGAGCTCAAGCCTCCAGCACATTTATACTGCACTTCTGTCATGAGAAAATGTCTGCCATTGCTGATCCCTTGTGTGCATGTCCCAGGTCAGTGAAGCTCAGCCATGTCTGTGCAGTGTGCAGTGTTCCTCATACATACACATACCACTCACTCACTTCTCTGGGGAGGCGCACAGGAATCACGTGCCAGGAGGCCAGATCACGTGACCGTGTTATGTATAGTGGCAGACGTCACGTCCGAGTGCTGGGGATGCAGATCAGTGTGCTGTAAGAAGGAGGAGCGGGGAGATTTGGGAAGGGGGGCTCATGAAGTTTGCTCTAAGCTAATTGTCAGACGACCATAACAATTTGGGACAGAGCCATGGATATGCTGAAGTGGCTGGTGTAGAGAGTGGAAGACAGTGACGTCATTTGGCGACATTTACAAGGTGGGAGCTTTCATCTCATCTGCGCTTCCGTGTTGTGTGTGTGTTGGCTGATCGGCCATTGGGCTGTGCTCTAGAAATGAATGCACGTCTAGATGTAGGTGGGTGCTGGTATTTACACCTAGTGTTCTACAGCTCTCCCTATGACCAAATGACAGGCTTCCTTCCTCCTGAGGGCTCCTTCAGTCCATATTTGTTGAGCTATCAGCTATGTAGATCTGCATAGAGCAGTGCAAAAAAACAATTGCTCCCCATGTACCCTCTTCACAGGACAACATTGCGATCAGGTGGTGTGTAGTAAGTAGTCATCGCAGCACATCATAACATGCATAGACTATGAATGGTGTGTCACCTTGTTACATTTTAATAAAGTTTAGTTTGGGCTAGGCTTAAAGTGTTACAACAGTAAAATCATCCTGTATATTAGAGCTGCACGATTCTGGGAAAAATGAGAATCGCGATTCTTTTGCATAGAATGAAGTTCGCGATACTCTCACGATTCTCAATTTTTTTAAAGCGGTAGTAAACCCCGTTTTTTTTTGCCTTGGAACGAGTCGTAGGGAACTTACCTGGTCCACGCCAAGGGAGATGTCATCTTGCCTCGGCGTGTCTTCCGGGTATCGCCGCTCAAGCGCTGTGAGTGGCTGGAGCGGCGATGTCGTCACTCCCGCGCATGTGCGCGAGAGATTTCTTGCCGGCAAGGTCTTTAGCCAAGGATCCCTGCTGTGCATGCGTCGCTGCAATCAGCGGCGCATTGTGAGGGGAATATCTCCTAAACCGTACAGGTTTAGGAGATATTCTTTATACCTACAGGTACGCCCTATTATAGGCTTACCTGTAGGTAAAAGTGGTAGTACAGAGTATACTACCACTTTAGATTTATTTTCAGCACAAAACAGAGCTTATGTGCTTAAATACGAGATCAATCGTGCAGCTCTACTGTATATGCAGCATAATAGCATACTTGTTATACTCACAGCAGAACCTAAGTGGTTAATCCTCTGCAATGTGTAAAAAGGCCTGTCTTCTCTGATCCTCCCCTTCTTCCACTGTCGCCAATCCATCTCTTGCTAGAACAGAGCCTTGGGGGCACTCTGCACATGCTCCAGTTTGCTGTGTATTGTTAGAGAGTTTTTCTTGGGAGGGTGCATGTGACAGGGCCAATCAGCACTGTCCAGATAACGTCACCGCGCTGTCTGGCAGCGGGGGTGATATATCCCAGCAGACAAATCCGATCAGACCGATTTGATCGGATTTATTTAGTCGTGTGTACGCGGCCTAAGAAGTCACAAGACTGCAATATGCGCTGCCATACCGCCGGCAATACGCAGCTGTAGCGACACATTGCGGACGGTTTTAACCCTTTCTCGGCCGCTAGCAGGGGTTAAAAGTGCCCCAATGTGCCGCAAATTTGCCGACAATGTTTTTTTTTTTTTCCAGCCTGTAAAAGCACCTCTATGTAAGCCTATGTGTCCATGCACACAGAGGTGTTTACAGACGTATTAGAACAGGAGCATTAACAGGCTGAACACCCCCCCCCCCCCCCCATCACCAGCGTGTTCAGGAGAGGAGCATTTGGGTAGAAAAACACGGAAAGTACATAGACAAGTTTAGGCACACTAGTGTGTTCATGCATATGTTCATGAATAAATTCATATTCTGGCCAATAGAATGCATGCAATCCATGACTTTTGCTGCGTTTTTTTTTTTTTTAAGCAGCTTTTCTTCTGCTTTTTTATTGTGGATAAAGTGGGTAATTGGTGAAGCTGAACTCCAGGTTTGATCTGTATTGCAATACTTATGGCTAGACACAATGCAAGTATGCCTATGTCTTAAATGAGGGGCCACTGTGAAGGGAGTTAATACTGTAGTTCATGGTAACTTAAAGCTTAAATCCAGAAATCTAGCAACTTTGTAAAAAGTGCAGGCACACTGAGGGTTAAGTCCAACCAGGTACCTGCCATCTCCTGGACTTATCTGTATTATGTGTATCTGACAGGTTTGTAGCTTTGCACTCCAGACACTCGGAGCTGTCAGAGAGGACAGAAGCACACACAGTAGCTATGCCCACCTCTCTCCTCCCCTTCACTGCCCATTCGCAAAAGCCTTTGTATTTTGTGAATTAGTTCCCATAATACAAAAACTTCTGTGATTGGGCAGGAGGAGGGGAGAGGCGGGCATAGTAACTGCACTGACTCTACACTTGAAGGAGCTGAGATCAGAGCGTCCAGCGGTCACATTGGATCTCTGGAAGCTATCTTGCTAGTGCACAATAAGCCTGTCAGATCTAAATTAAAGAGATAAATCCACAAGGTGGCAGGCCTCTCATTAGACTTAAAGGATTTGTAAAGTCACTATGTGACTTTACATGTATCCCCTCCGGTGCATGCTGCCATCAACAATCGTGTAGGTGTTTTTTTGTTTATTTTATGTTTTTAATGAAAATACTTTTTTAACAGTGCAGCTGTGCGGTCACGTGATCGATCTCCCGATGCTGGCCTTCCCCTATCTATGTAGAGAAGTGGTAAGGGCCAAGATTCCCCTGTGATGTCAGCCGGCCAGCACAGGGGGATCACGTGCCCGCACAGTGGCGGTGTGGGAAAAGGTATTAAGCCTTTTTATTTTAAATATTCACATACACTATTAATGGCAGCCTAAACCAGAGGAGGTACAAGTATTTATGCTGCATATTGCAGCTGAATAGCGTCAGGAAGGGCAGGGAGGAGAGCCGCTCTCATGCTGACAGGGCAGGGAGGGGAAGAGGGAAGAGACTGTCAAAGCAGAGCAGCTTGATGAATGACAGAGGCTTGTAACCTGACCACAGTAATCATGGCTCAGCAGTAGAGCTGCACAATTAAATCGTTAAAAAAAAATTGTGATCTCGATTCAAGGGAATAAAATGGCTATTGCTGCAATGTTTTATTTCGCACTGTATTTGCCCAACGTTCTTTCAAATGCAACTTTTTGGGAAAAAATACACTTCAATGAATAAAAAATAGCACAATTTTTTTTTGTTTTATGTGAAAGATGATGTTACTCCGCGAGAATCGTGAGAGAAACGTGATTTATCTTCTAAGCAAAAAAAATGTGATTCTCATGTTAGCCAGAATAAAGCTCTACTCATAAGCCATAATTACTGTGGCAAACAAAGACTGACATCCTTCTGTGTAGAGTGGGTTACAAGGCATCGTGGGTGTACTGGAAGATGAAATGGTGGGCACCAGACACTTTTTTTAAATGCAAAGGGATGTATTGTCTCTTGAACAGAATTGTGGGAAAGAGGATTAGTTCCATGACACACGCTTAAAGGGACAGATTTTTTATTTTTTTTTAATAACAAACATGTTATACTTACCTCCACTGTGCAGTTCGTTTTGCACAGAGTGTCCCCGAAAGCTGTCTTCTGGGGTCTCTTGGCGGCTGTCTCGGCTCCTCCTCGGAAAAGCTTTCTACCTTCATGCGAGCGAGCTTGCACGGTGGAAAGCTTTTGCGAGCATGCTCCCGTGATACAGCGGCAGCCATAGCCGCCGACTGTATCACTCGGCCCCGCCCCCCGGCGCACCGCGTCATCCGCTGTGATTGACAGCAGCGCCAGCCGATGGCTGCACTGCTATCAATCCGTCCAGCCTAGCCAATCAACGGCCAGGCTGGTAACCGAACAGGACGACCAGCACGCGCACCGGACTTTCGAGGGGTGAGGTAAGTAAAATGGGGGCTCGGTGGGGGGGGGGGCGGTGCTGTCAGATGTTTTTTTACCTTAATGCATAGGATTTTAAAGGGGTTGTAAAGGTAAAACCTGTTTTCCCTAAATAGCTTCCTTTACCTTAGTGCAGTCCTCCTTCACTTACCTCATCCTTCAATTTTACTTTTAAATGTCCTTATTTCTTCTGAGAAATCCCTGGTGTGGAGAAAGCCTCTTGAGGGGGAAGGGGCAAGCAGGAGTGTCAGGACGCCCACTAACACACAGCTCCTTTCTCTAACTGCAAAGTAGAGAGCGTTCTGACCCTCCCCCCTCAAGAGGCTTTCTCCACACCAGGGAGAAAGCCTCACATTACTGTGTGGAGTTACAGACAGAAGAACAGGAAGTGAGGATTTCTCAGAAGAAATAAGGATATTTAAAAGCAAAATTGAAGGATGAGGTAAGTGAAGGAGGACTGCACTAGGGTAAAGGAAGCTATTTAGGGATTTTTTTTTTTTTTTTTACCTTTACAACTAGGGTTATACCGATACCGAGTATTTGCGCTAGTACTTGTACTCGCGCGAATACTCCCGATACCTAAATAGAATACTATTTTTTTTTTTGAGTGTGGGGTGGAGTGCGGAGCACTCAGAGGGACCATGGCTGAACTCAGAGGGACCATGGCTGAACTCAGAGGGACCATGGCTGAACTCAGAGGGACCATGGCTGAACTCAGAGGGACCATGGCTGAACTCAGAGGGACATGGCTGCATTTGGGGACACGTGGCTGCATTTAAAAAGTATCGGTATTCGGTATCGGCGAGTACATGAAAAAAAGTATCGGTACTTGTACTCGGTCCTAAAAAAGTGGTATCGGGACAACCCTATTTACAACCCCTTTAAGTAGATGCATTAATACTTGGCAGACTCTGAGACCTCTATAGGAAGACGGCTATACAGGTGAAGGCCTCCAGCCGGACACCATTTCTGTATAGGTAGAACCGCTGTTTCCTATGGCAACAATCTTGTAGCCGTTACTAACTGTAGTTGTATTGAAATATTCAACACAAACAGTTCTCAGCTTACCCCACAGTAACTCACTGTGGGTTTTCACTCCACGAACTCCTAGACTTCCAATCCAGTAGCCACTGGATTAACCTGAACTCTTCCACTTTTAGTACTCAGTATCTTCCTCAAGCGTAGCCCCTGCTTCCCTGCTGGGTCCCTGGCTTGGCACTCACAGATACTCTTCAAGTGTCACCCATGCTGACCTGCTAGATCCCTGGCTTGGCACCCACTGATGCTCCGGAAATCATCGCCTTAGCTGTGCCACTGGGTCCCTGGCTTGGCACTCACTGAAGGTTTACCAATTCTTTTTTTTTTCAAATATAAGTTTTATTGAATAACACCAAGTAAAGAGGTCTTCACATTACAGTCAGTATAGTCACACACAACAGGTTACAGATACATCAGCAGGGCATTTCGCACTACTGGAACTTTACACAACTGTACAATATCAACTAGAGTAAAAGTTACCATCTTAGGCGCCGTACACACGGCCGAGGTTCTCGCTGAAAATCAGCGAGAACCTCGCTGGAATGCACATTCCAGCGAGGACCTCGGCCGTGTGTACGGTCTCAGCGAGCTTCCCGTCGGGAAGCCCGTCGAGCCGAAATAGAGAGCACGCTCTCTATTTCCTCGACGGCCCGCCTGGAAGAATGGCTGGTTGCCATTCCCGACGGGCGGGTCGCCGAATCCGACGGCCGGGAGAGAACCTCGACGGGCGGAACGATGTGTTCTGCCCGTCGAGGTTCTCTGCCGTGTGTACGGCACCTCAGGTAGGGTTGTCCCGATACCACTTTTTTAGGACCGAGTACAAGTACCGATACTTTTTTTTCAAGTAGTCGCCGATACCGAATACCGATACTTTTTTTAAACGTGTCCCCAAATGCAGCCATGTCCCCCCACATATTGCAGCCATGTCCCCCCACATATTGCAGCCATGTCCCCCCACATATTGCAGCCGTGTCATGTCCCCCCACATATTGCAGCCGTGTCATGTCCCCCCACATATTGCAGCCGTGTCATGTCCCCCCACATATTGCAGCCGTGTCATGTCCCCCCACATATTGCAGCCGTGTCATGTCCCCCCACATATTGCAGCCGTGTCATGTCCCCCCACATATTGCAGCCATGTCATGTCCCCCCACATATTGCAGCCATGTCATGTCCCCCCACATATTGCAGCCATGTCATGTCCCCCCACATATTGCAGCCATGTCATGTCCCCCCACATATTGCAGCCATGTCATGTCCCCCCACATATTGCAGCCATGTCATGTCCCCCCACATATTGCAGCCATGTCATGTCCAGTTACAGTATCTTCTCCAGTGAAGGAGAACACAAACATCCACCCCCCAGTTGGTCGGCTGCACCCCCTCGGCACTTACCCCATCTAGGTTGCAGGCTCCTAAGGTTGGCAGGCAGTGGCCGGGTTTGGAAATCCTCTGGCCGGTTGCGGGCTCCTAAAGGCAGCGGGCAGATTCCAGGCTCCTACAGGCAGTGCTCTGTGTCCCTGTGTTGCCGCGGGTATGCAACACATACCCGCGGCGCCATGTATAGACACGCGATTGGATGGATCCGTCCAATCGCGTGTCTATACATGGCGCCGCGGGTATTACAATTTTACACGGGGATTAGCGGCGGGGGGGGGGGAAGTATTCTATTTTGGTATCGGGGGTATTTGGGGGAGTACAAGTACTCCCCAAATACTCGGAATCGGTCCCGATACTGATACTGGTATCGGTATCGGGACAACCCTAATCTTAGGGAAGACATCTGAAAGTTTCCCCAATTCTTCACTGTCCCTGGCTGGTGAGAAGACTCCTCTGGTACTGGCTTCAGCTTGCTCACAGTGGTCTCCGGTAACCAGGTGGATGGCCCCTTAGTGGCGACAGCCTCACCTTCTAACTCCGACCATAGCTGGTTCCCCATCTGGCTGAACCACTACTTCTGGTTGGGCTACAAGCCAGCAGTCCCAATCCACGCCGCTCTCCCGCTTCTGGAAAGGCAGACTAGCAGCCAAATGTCCCCGAGATAGGCCTCAGGCTTCCGGCCTAGCAGCCCGGGGAAGCAACACACGTCCACCCAGACAACCGTCCAGGTGACACAGAACCCTGATCACCTGACTCCACCCAAATAAATAGGCTTTCCCAGCAGGCCAAGGGACCAAAGAAAATCCCTACCCATTGGCTGAGACACCCTATCCATTTATGTCTGAGCTTACAAAGCCCCTGTCTTTTATATAATGTCACTAGCGTAGTGCCACCCAGTGACAGAAGAGAAGGGGTGCAACAAGTCTAAATTTAAAGGGGAATCAATTGATCGCCTAACAATTGGCCAAGGCAACTATCGCCTGGTAACTAAATTTGATAGCAACCCTGCCTAAACATCAGGGTGCTTCATCTACAACCACTTTACCTTATAATGTGCCTGCACAATGTTTGCTGAATTCCTGGAGTTCATTAAATCAAAGTGATTACCTTTTTTATGTTCTGCAGAATCATTTTTGAGAGGCAAAGGTGTTATAATGGATCAGCAGAATAAAGAAACCTCACCAGGAACACAGTCAAGTAGGAAGACACCTGGGGTATGTAACTACAGATAAGAATTTACATCTTTGACATGCAAGATTTTACACTGATGATCTCTGCTAAAGCAAAATAAAATTATATTTAATTGGCTTTTCAAGAGCTTTAGACAATGCTTGATATTCTTGCTAGCATTTTCTTTTGTAAATGGGTATTTTTAAAGTGCAATTTATCTGAACACATGTACAGTTTAACCACTTAAAGGATCACTAAAGGAATTTTTTTTTTGAGCTAAATAGCTTCCTTTACCTTAATGCAGTGCTGTTTTCATGTTCTCATTGTTCGTTTTTGCTTCGAAGTTACTGTAATTCTGCTCTGATCTCCACACTTCCTGCTTGTCTGGCTCCTTATGAAATATCCAATCAGATTCATTTTAAAAACAAAACACTGCCCTGGATTTGGTTGTTTTTTGTTCTGTCTCTCTCTCTACTTAAACTCACATAAACACAAAACCAGTTTAAAAACAAAAGTGAAACTAGAAGCATATTATATGATATGATTTTTTATCTATTTTTAATCATTTTTAAAAGGAATCAGTTAACTTTTATGTCTCTATACCCTGTAAACAGTCATTTCAGCAAAAAAAAAAAAAATTTCCTTTAGTGATCCTTTAAGGACCGGACCAATATGCTGCTAAATGCCCAGAGGCGTTTTTACAATTCAGCACTGCGTCGCTTTAACAGACAATTGCTTGGTCATGCGACGTGGCTCCCAAACAAAATTTGCGTCCTTTTCTTCCCACAAATAGAGCTTTCTTTTGATGGTATTTGATCACCTCTGCGATTTTATTTTTATTTTTTTTGCGCTATATACAAAAATAGAGCGTCATTTTTGAAAAAAAATCAATATTTTTTACTTTTTGTTATACGAAAAATCGAATAAACTAAATTTTAGTCAAACGTTTAGGCCAAAATGTATTTAGCCACATGTCTTTAGTAAAAAAAAAAAAAATCGCATTTAAAAAAAAAACTAGCTACCTAGCGGCAACAGTGACACTAATACAGCGATCACAAAAATGATCGCTTAGTGACACTGGCAATAGGGGGTGAAAGGGTTAACTAGGGCGGTGATCAAGGGGTTAAAACTTTATTGGGGGGGGGGGTACGGGGGCTACCCTGGACCTAACACTAACTGCCTGTCACACTGACACTAAATGCAGTGATCAGTACATATATGATCACTGCATTCAGTGACAGTGTGACGGGGGGTGGTGATCGCAAGGGGTTAATGTGCCTATGTGTACTGGTGTCAGTGTAGTGTTGTGCAGACTCACTTGTGATGTCTTATCTCCTCAGCGGCGGTTGAAAATACCGCCGAGAGGAGAGATTACATCACTTCCCCCTTCATGTGTTTACACAGGAAGCGGGCGGGTGGCGGACGTGCATTGGCTGGGAGCGAACCGGAGGGGGCGGACGAAAACGAACAGCCGTCCCCTCATCCCGGATCGCTCGCACAGCCTACGGAACCGCCGCATGTACCGGGGGGTCCCGATCGGACCCCCGACCCACGTCTAGGCAGGGACGTACAGGTACGCCAATGTGCCTGTACGTGCCATTCTGCTGACGTAAATGTACATGCGGCGGTCCTTAAGTGGTTAATACACTGCTGAAAAACGCAGATCGTTAGTACATTATAATCGGAAGTCCTATTTACTGATTTATTGACTTTCTGAGTGGGAGCGAATTTCATAAACAGAAAATTACATTTCTGGAGGAACTCCTAAAATCACAGTATACAAAACTACACCCTTCAGGAAAGTCATGTTTGTTATTCCACTTTTAGAAAGTCAACCCTGCAGATTTGATTACAAATGTATTTTTTTAATTAACCCCAAATTGCAAGAAGATTTTTCTGTAACCGATATGTGATATTAATCATTTCAAACAAAGGTGGAGCTACATTTTAACCTCTCAAAAGACTTGGTTCACAAAAGATGCAGTCCACTGAATTTTTTTAATCTGCATCAAAGATGCATGTATACTGTTGTATTGTATTCCAATGGCCTTGGTTCACACCATTGCAGTGCATTCTAGTGCAGTCAACAAAAGTCTTTTAGACATGCTGCATTTTTTTTGTTACATTAACACCAGAAAACATATATGTCCCGAAATGAGATGAAGCAAAAAATGCACCAGAATGCATAAAAAAATGTGCATTCAGAAGTGCATCGGTAATGCAGAAATTGTAATGTGAACCGGCCTGTAAAATGCTTATTTAGAACTGTTGCTTTTATATGACTTTCTAGCATAAGGTGGCCTGCTGTACGAGACCAGCTTACTGCATTTTTTCTACATGGTCTACTAGTTAACATTAAACATTAATGCATATTTTCTATAACTTTCTACAGATTTTTTTTCTTATGTGTTTAGCTCATTTTAATTTTTTTACCTTTTTACTTTGTTTTATTTATATTAAAGTTTAAGATTCCAAAGAAAAAACCTGAAGATTGGTGTGAGGACATTCAAGCATCCTCTCCATTATCGAAACTGCAAGATGATGACTTCAGAAATATTACTATGCGAAGGGTAATGCATGGTGCAAATATCACGTAGAATGTTTTTACTGAAAATACCTGAACTCTTGTTAAATACAGCTTGATGATATTGTGTACTTATTGCTCTGTAAAAATAGCTTGCTTACAGTTTTACTTTAGTAGTACAGTGTCTTGAAAAAAGTATTCATACCCCTTGAAAATTTCCACATTTTTGTCATGTTCCAAACGAAAACGTAAATGTATTTCATTGGGATTTTATGTGATAGACGTTGCAACACAAAGTGGCACATAATTGTGAAGTGAATTTGTATTCAGTCAATATTTTGTAGAACCACCTTTCGCTGCAATTACAGCTGCATGTCTATTTGGGCATGTCTCTACCAGCTTTGCACATCTAGAGAGGGATATTTCTGCCAATTTTTTTTTGCAAAATATCTCAAGCTCTGTCAGATTGAATGGAGAGCGTCTGTGAACAGCAATTTTCAATTCTAGTCAGATTCTCAATTGGATTTAGGTGTGGACCTTGACTGGGCCATTCCAACACATGAATATGCTTTGATGTAAACCATTTAATTGTAGCTCTGGCTGTATGTTTAGGGTCATTGTCCTGCTGGAAGGTGAACATCCACCCCAGTCTCAAGTCTTTTTTGCAGACTCTAAAGCCTTATACACACGATCGGTCCATCCGGTGAGAACGGTCCAACGGACCGTTTTCATCAGTTCTCCGATGAAGCTGACTGATGGACTGATGTGCCTACACACCATCGGTTCATGAACCAATCGTCTCATACCTGGCACCGCCGCTGCTGTGTCATATTCTGCGGGTTAATCCCCATGCAAAATACAGCGGGCATTACAAGCCGCGCCATCTATAGACAATCCCCTTCTCTGGATTGGATGGATCCGTCCAATCGCGAGCAAGGGGGAGTGTCTATACACACAGATTCGTGCATAGACACTCCCCCTTGCTCGCGATTGGACAGATCCGTCCAATCCAGAGAAGGGGAGTGTCTGTAGATGGCGTGGCGGGCATTACAAGTATACAAACGAAAACTTGTAATGCCCCGCTGTATTGCATGGCGATTATCGCGGCGGGGGGGTTCGAAGTATTCTATTTAAGCATCGGGAGTATTTGTGCGAGTACAAGTACTCGCGCAAATACTCGGCATCTGTCCCGATACCGATACTAGTATCGGTATCGGGACAACCCTAGTTTTGACCTATCAGTTAGCCGTCCATCGTTTCAATTTTAAAGCAAGCTATCTGTTTTTGGACAGAAGGATAATGGACCAATGGGACCTACACAGGTTTGAAAACGAATGAAAACGAACTTCAGTCCATTTAATCGGTTTGAACCGATCGTGTGTGTGCGGCATTAACAGGTTTTCTTCTAAGATTGTCCTGTATTTGGCTCCATTCATCTTCCATCAACTCTGACGGTGGGGAAGGTTTGTTCAGGGTGATATGCAGTGTTCGTTTTCCGCGGCACATAACGTTTTGCTTTTAGGCCAAAAAGTAAAATTTTGGTCTCATCTGATCAGAGCAACTTTTTCCACATGTTAGGCTTCTTGCAAACCAGACTTCTTATGGCTTTCTTTTAACAATGGCTTTCTTCTTGCAACTCCTCCATAAAGGCCAGATTTGTGGAGTACACGATTAATAGTTGTGCTGAGGACAGATTCTCCCACCTGAGCTATGGATCTCTGTTGCTCCTCTTGGCTGCTTCTCTGATTAAGGCTCTCCTTGCCGGCCTGTCAGTTTAGGTGGACGGCCATGTCTTGGTAGGTTTGCAATTGTGCCATACTCTTTTCATTTTTGGATGATGGAGTGAACTGTGCTCTGTGAGATGTTCGAAGCTTGGGATATTTTTTTTTTTTTTATAACCTAACCCTGCGTTAAACTTCTCCACAACTTTTATGCCTGACCTGTCTGGTGTGTTCCTTTGCCTCCATGATGCTGTTTTTATTTTTTACCTACGGTTCTCCAACAAACCTCTGAGGGCTTCACAGAACAGCTGTATTTATACTGAGATAAAATAACACAGGTGGACTCTATTTACTTATTGGGGGACTTCTTAAGGCAAGTGGTTCCACTAGATTTTAGTTGCGGGGTATCAGAGTAAAGGGGGCTGAATACAAATGCACACCACACTTTTCAGATATTTGTAATCCCTTTTTTAAACCCATTTATCATTTTCTTTCCACTTCACAATTATGTGCCACTTTGTGTCTATCACTCAAAATCCCAATAAATTTACGGAACATATGGAACATTTCAAGGGGTATGAATACTTTTTTTTTAAGGCACTGTAAATTTCAGTGATTTGCAAAAAGTCAAAACAAGCCTGGAAGTGGCAGTTAAGTCCATACAGTATGACAATACAGATGTCATTTGCGCCTGTGATAACCTAGTCAGAACGTCGAAATATGTCAAATTAAAAAGGAAGAAACCCCCCCCCCCCCCCTATCTACATACAGTTTCTCCAAATACATTGTATATTAGAATATAAGGTGAGCTTCTTTTCTTTGTCATGTTTGATAAGGCGGTTAGCTATTTATCTTTTATTATCTCCAAATACTAATATTAATACTGCGGTATGCGCATGGTCAGAGCAAAATCTCTGAAAAACTATAAATGCCTCAATATTAAAGTAATACTAAAAGGATAACATTTTTACTTATTTTTTAAATAAAAAACATCTCATACTTGCCCGCTCTGTGCAATGGTTTTGCATAGAACAGCTCAGACCCTCCTCTTCCTGGGTCCCCCGCCGGCTCTTCTGGCACCCCCCCCCCGCAGAGAATACCAATGGCAAGCCGCTTGCTATGGAGGCACTAGTGCTCGCTCTTGAGCTCCTCTCTGTGTATCCATAAAGCACACACAGTGGGGCTCAGCCCTGCTCCCTCCTTGCTGATACCATTGTCCACCCAGTGATGCATATGTGTAGGCGTTTAAAGCCCACCATGTTGACACCACACATGTGCTATGTGGACTGCAACAGGTTAAAAGAAGATTAGGCAGGTGGTGTTGATACAACAGCAGTTTGTTACTTATGTATGTTTTGTTTTACAGGTACGTCATTCGTCATATGAAGAATATAACTCCCATGCATATAATAGGAATACTTTGAGGTTTGACAGGTATAAATCATTTTTTTGTCTTTGTTACCTTTTTGTAACAAAATCTTTCATAACATTTAGTTTGTTTATTGGAATTTTTGCATTGTATTTTCTTACCAATATCCCCAAAAAATTGAATATCCTTGACAGAAATACCATGAAGTGGGGTTCACATTCATTATAATGTACTTGTAGTCGGTTTTATCATGTAACCTGGGTGTGGAATTGCAACTCCAAGTACCTGCGCATGATACTTTATTTTCTGAAAATAAGAGGACCCCCAAAACCTAGGGCTCTGTTATGCACATTGCTGCCAGATCACTCTCACCTCCCTATTTGCTTCTAGTCAGTAAGCAAATTTACAAGTCATTAGAATAGTTGGCAGGACACAGCGTGACCATGTAAAGTTCTTTAGTGATGCACTCGGGCATCTGGAGGTACGTATTGTGTAATTTTACCTCCAGGTTGTAAACTGCAGCTGTAATACAGGTTCTTCGCCACCCAGAGTGAGAAAAGGTTTCTGCTATGTTTGATCTAATTTGGGAGACCTGACATAACTTCCTACCCAGGTGAGAACAGGAAGAAAGGAAAATCTTCAGACATTAGTTAAAAAAAAAAAAACCTTACAAATAGGGTTGTCCCGATACCACTTTTTTGGGACCGAGTACAAGTACCGATACTTTTTTTTCATGTACTCGCCAATGCCGAATACAGATACTTTTTTTAAATGTCATGTGACAGTTTTCAAACCACAATACAGACTAAGGATATTTTCTTTAGAATTATGAAGAACTCTAACTCAAGACATTATAAAAGAATAAAAATGAGTAAAAATGAATAAAAAAAATGTATTTGCTTGTCACGCAGTAGTAAAAAACTCAAAGAATTTTCACAGAACATGTTGATAAATACAAAAAAAGTATCGGCAGAAGCATCGGGAGCATTTGCTGGGATGCACCAGCTAGTGGTCGGCCGCCGTGGCCATGCCCCCGCCTCAGTTTCCTAGACCAGAAAAAAGAGGCCATAAATCAGGGCGGCCTGGGAGGCAATTGCCACCCTGCCCCCTGGCCCAGCCCTCCCCTGTCTATGTCCAAATTGGGGATATTTTTTTTCTTGATTGTGAAAGCAATCGGTTACCCTGGACCAGGACATTTTTCTGCTGCTCTAGTCTGGAAGTTAAGACAGTTTACCTTAGTTTTGAGTTTTACATGATCCAGCTGTCAGAGAGCTTTAAGAGGAAAGTATTACAATGATCACAGCACTGGCAAGACTGTTGTAAAATGGCAATATGTAGAGCATTTTGGATAAAGCAAGGGAGGGTTATAACTCCTTTAAGGTTAATTTGTGCTCTCTTTTTGAATTGGAGAGACTTCCATTCACTTCCTGTTCCATAGCCAAAACAGGAAGTAAGAGGAATTCCCTGTAAATTAAAGTTCTACCCTAAAGTGGAACTTCCACTCATCGGATCCCCCCCCCCCCCCCAGTGCCACAATTGGCACCGCGGCCGTGATGTCACCGTGGGGCTCCCTCCTCCTCCCCTGGCCGCCGGGCTAATAGGAGAGAGGAGCGGGGCCTCACTCCTATGTGCAGTAGGGTTCCCAGCGTGAAGCTGAAAAGTTACACTGCAGGGTTTCCTTACCCGCAATGGCGACGGCAGCACCCGACAGCTGATTGGAAACGGCTGCGGTGCCAACATCGAGGGACACAAGGACAGGTAAGTCTCCATTTATTAAAAGCCAGCAGCTGCAGTATGTGTAGCTGCTGGCTTTAACATTTTTATTTTTTATTTTTTTGCCCGGGGTTGCCTGGAACACCCCTTTTTAAGGGACTCCCTAGGGGACCCCCAGGTGACCAAAACTAGTGTTCGTATTGAAAGATTTCCCCTCTATTACTTTTCTGGGTTATTTTTTTTTTTTAACGTTCACTTTGAGGCCGTGTACACACGATCAGACTTAAGGCCAGTTTCATCTGACCAAACCGACTGTGTGTACGGCCCATCGGACCATTGTCCATCGGACCAAAGTTTTAAAACTTGCTTTAAAATCGGTCCGATGGACGCCTGACCATCGGACCAAAATGATGGTTAGTACACAAAAGCATCGGGCCAAACAGAGGGTGAATCTTCTTAATGGGTGTCCATATAGTAATAAAAATGGAAGTTTCTTACCTTCCCAGGCTTCACACACTGCTTGGTGCCAAGTACCAGGCATAAGCACTGTCCTAGGGGGGATAGAATGTGGGCATACATATCCCTAAGTAGGTTTTGTGTTTTGTAATACTTGACATGGAACTTTTTGGGGTTTGAAGTAAGGAAGGAGCACAGGAAAGCTGAATATAGACTTGTTGTAGAGGTTGCTATGAAGTGAACCTTTTTCTTTGCCTAACACAGGCTCACTAAGTTTTACTTTCTAAGTAATCAAGTGTCCAAGACCAATTCTATCACAACTGGTGCCATTGGCCTTAGCAACCAATAAGCCCTTTCATTTTTTTTTTCACAGCTTGGTAAATGAAAATGTAAAAGCTTATTGTCTGCGTTCCAGTTCAAAGTTTGTCTTAGGGCTCTTTCACACGTCCGTTCAGTTTTCCCCTTCATTTTTTTCCCCTTCAGTTGATCCGTTTTTCATCCGTTCCGTTTTTTTTGATGGAAGAAAAATAGGGTTTTCTTCCGTCCAAAAAAACGGAGCTTACCGCAGACGGATGTTAACGGACGTTTAGCGGATTCTCATCCGCTAACGGACGCTAACCCATAGGGAAGCATTGAGGTCCGTTAACGGACGTCCAAAAAAAACGGACGAACTGAACGGACGTGTGAAAGGGCCCTTAGGCCGTGTACACACGACTAAACAAATCCGATCTGACAGACCGTTTTGATCAGATTTGTCTCCTGGGATATGTTGGTTTGATCGTGTACACACGATCAAACCAAAATCCCAGCCAGCAGACAGCGCGGTGACGTTGACGCCGCCACGTCACCGAACCAGGAAGTAAAATGCTTCCACGCATGCGTCGTATCCATTTGAAGCATGTGTGGACTAACCAGCGGACATGTCGGACAGACGGGCTTCCAGCAGACAGATTTTAAAGCATGCTTTTAAAGTTTGTCTGCTGGAAAAACCTGTCTGCTCGCCCGTACACACGATCGAATTTGTCTGCTGAAACGGTCCGTCGGACCGTTTCCAGCAGATGAATTTGATCGTGTGTACGTGGCCTTAGACACTTTTTTTGATTAATTTTTCTCTGCAGGGTCCAAGTAGAATATAAGATACACGGTGCAATTTTAGTAAAATTTAGTAAAATGTAGATGGCTGATAACCATTTAGGTCACTCCTGAGGCCTGGCTAAAAAACTTCAACTGATCACCGCCATTAGTAGTATTAAACAAATATATATATATATAATATATATATATATATATATATATATATATATATATATATATATATATATAGCATAGTTTGTAGGCGCTATAACTTTCATGCAAATTAGGAATAAATTAGCTATAAGCAACAGTTTTGGTATGTCCCTGTTTTCAAATAGTAAGTATTTACTGACCGTGTATGTTTTGTGCTTTTAAAGTGATTCTGTTAATTAACAACAAAAAAAGATGCTGACCAGTATAAGGCCTTATGCACATGGCTGTCTGCAGACATAAGATAACCTAGCATAAAAAAAACACAGCGTTTTCCTGTACCTGGGGGAACTACATGTGGGGTGTACAGCCATCCAAAGAACTGAATAGATTTACACCCCTGCACTTTTTGTACATGCTGATGTTTCTGCGCATGTGTGTAGGATGTCTATTCCAAGCATGGCTCCCCGGGTGCAGAAAACGCAGTGTTTTCCTGTGCCCGGGGAGCTGTATTTGAAAAATGACTTGCTGCCCTCCAGCAACTGGAAAATGCTGTGTTTTTAAAATTGGTATTGTATGCCTGCAATGTCTGAGCATCTAGAGGGCACGCACATGTATGCAGAACCTTTCAGTGTTCCTGCTTTGCTCAAAAAGGCCTGGCATTGTTTTGTTTGTTTTTTTTTCTCCTTTTTTTTCTCCTTTTTTTTAAAGCAACAACTGGGTGTTGTTCTTTTGCTAGTATAGACTTCAATATATCTACACAATGAAAAATAAATAAATATGTCTATATATCTGTTATATTCACAAAAAACAGGCAACCAAAAATTATCCTGATGGATATCCTAAGAAGTGGTGAAGGGAAACAGGCTGCACATAAAAATATTTCTGATTCAGTTTCTTGTAATGATGGAAATTTTCAGATTAATCCTGTTTCATCAGCTTCCTATATACCACCCCCAGCAACAACAAATTTGTGCTTGTCCAGGTATAGTATAATAGAACTAGGGAGAAACCTTGTATGAATGGTATTATGCAACTGGGCATGTAAAAGTGTGTTTATTCATATAAAGTCATTTTGGCTAATGGTGGCTGTTAAAGTTCTCTGTTATGTACAGAAGTTTAAAAGCATAGTGCACTATTAAAAAAATAAAAATAAAATGCCTTTGCAGATGAGACAGACTGCACAGCTTTGACCAAAGATGAACAATGCCCTCGCTGTAGGTGCAGACCATTTACATACCTCATGAAGCCTGACTGAAAAACACCCAGAGATTGCATCATCCCATCCTGCCTTGTTGCTCGGACATTCCTAAAACACGCCCAGCTGTGCTGTTCACCTTTACCATCACAGGAGCGAGCTCTTTCTCCGATTCAAACCCCTTTACATGTGCTTACTCTCCACTAATGGAGCTCTGAGCTCAGCATTTTAGTGTTTTCTCCTGTAATGGTGGGGGTGTCTTAGAAACACCCTAGCAACATGGCAGGACTGAGCGATGCAGTCTCTGGGAGTTTTTCAGTCAGGCATCATATTGTACATAAATGGCCTACACCTATAGCAAAGCCATTATTCAATTTTGATTAAAGCTGCTGGGTTTGTTTTTATCTATAGGTGGCCCTCACCTGCAAAGATAGATTATTATTATTTTTTGGTAAAGATGAACTATACCTATTAAGCACAGGTTTATCATGTCCGTTCCTACTTTCTTTAGCCTCCGTTCTTGGCAAATGTGATAAACTCTACCTACTGTTTTACTAGAAACTAACCCAACAAGTAGGTTTTCCACTTGGCTTTCACCCCTTTTCTCCAAGCACTGTGTTTCCAAGTATAAGGCTTCTCAAGCCTTATAGTGTATGTTTGGTAGAAGCAGACCATATTCGTTACTTTTAATGTTTTACATAGGGACTAGTTATTAGGAGGCTGCCCACATACACAATGGTTCTGACCAGCTATATACACAGAATGAGAGTGTGCGTGTGAGCATGCACTCCTATGTAGATTAGTGGTGTTGTCCATATTGAATAAGTACAAACCCTTAAAATATTTATAATGTTGTGTAAGGTCTATGCATTTGTGGAGGACGGTATAGCTTTAGGTAGTGCCAAGGGGCTAACCAACTAAAGGCGAGGATCGATTCGCATTAAACATTTTTAAAAAGGTTATCACAGCTCAAACTAGGGAGTGGTCTTCTAACATTTTTATTTTAACCACTTTGAATTTTCATTTAAGTGAAATCACTAACTACTAATTGTTCACTTTGATTTTTAGGGCACCACGCATTAGTTTCATGGAGCAGTACAGAGAAAAAGAAATTGGAACCAAAAATGAAGCACGTAGTCCAGCGGATTGTAAAGGTTGGTCTTTTACCCACTTCCACCCTAAAATCTATATGGTCAGCATTACTCTACATATTGCCTTACACTAAAATAACATTAATCTGTCTTTTTTTTTTCTTTTTACAGTGAACCAAATAAAAACTTTATAGGTAGGAATAGGGGGTCTATTTAACAATATCTTCATCCAAGGTTTACACAACTTTCACTCAAGATTCCTACATTTTTCAGTGAGATTTGACTGGAAAATGTTTAAATCTCAGGTGAAAGCTTTTTTTATTTTATTTGGGTGGAAACATTGATAAATACAATTTATAATCAGGTTATATGACACCTAATAGCAGCACTATTAATTTGTCCTCAACATCTAGGCTTTGAAGTGGAAGTTGTCAAAATCTAACTAAGGCTGAACCTACTCTTAATCCTGTTCCAAGACTATTCTTTCTAGCCTGTGAAAGAAAAGATGCCTATACTTAGAAAATTCTGTCGCTCCGGTCCAGTCACATGATCTCTCCAGCGGTGGTTTAGTGTACAGGTGAGATCACTGACAATAGTTGCAAATGCAGGGAACCTGATCATGTGAGCGGCTTCAGAATAGGCAGGTATAAGCATCTTTTATTATACATGGTAAATAGTCCTAGAATAGGTGTGGGAGTAGATTTAGGCTTAATTAGATTTTGACTAAACTTCCACTTTAATAACAAACTGAAGCAGATCTGTTGGCCACTTTTTTTAGTTGATTAGGCAAATGCCGCATACACACGGTCGGATTTTCCAAAGGAAAAAGTCAGACCGTGTGTATGCCCCATCTAACTTTTTCCGACAGACTTTAATGCTGCGTGCAACCGATGAGAACGGTCTGATCGTTTTTATCGGTTAACTGATGAAGCTGACTGATGGTCCGTCGTGCCTACACACCATCAGTTTAAAAAATGATTGTGTCAGAACGCGGTGCTAAAAAAATGAAGTTGAATGCTTCCAAGCATGCGTCGAATTGATTCTGAGCATGCGCGGATTTTTAACTGATGTGGTCGTGCCTACTAACGATCGGTTTTGACCTATCGGTTAGGTATCCATAGGTTAAATTTAAAACAAGTTCCCTTTTTTTTTAACCGATGGCGCCCACACACGATCGGTTTGGACCGATGAAAACGGTCCATCAGACCGTTCTCATCGGTTTAACCGATCGTGTGTACGCGGCATTAGATAGAGAGCAGGTTCTCTATTTTTATGAGTTTTGCCCGGTCAAAAGTCCAACCGTATGTAGAACTAGACTTGCTTCAGAATTAAGCCACTATTCGCTCACGACTTCCCTGTATAATGGGAGTGTCTTTTCTGGTTAATGAGGCACTCTCATTGGACAGGGACAGGAATGGAAGGTGATTGGTGATATCTGTTATTGATGACAATGTGAACCCAGATTCAGAGGGTACGCAGAGGAGGTTTTTCTTGCTAACAATGTTAAAGCAATAGATAATATGTTGTGGTTTACTAAGACAGTACTTTTATTTAAAAAAAAAAAGAGAAATTGCTGAAGAATTTGCTTTTATTGTTCGTCTCACCCAACAATCTTGCATAGTTGTTGACATATTGCTTTAGTTACTATTCAGGGTTGTATTGTAAAATCATTGTATTGTAACTGCAACTACAGAGCTGATGTGATTATGGTTCCTGATGGTTTTTATCACATTCGCCTGATGTTTTCATAACCTAAAACAAAATTGCACTATAGACAATTCCCTGACACATTCCAAGCTGCGGTGTCACTGCCCCCCTAGCACACGGACATCTAAGCTCTTTCATAGCAAGACCAGGGAACTTGTATTTATAGGCAACAATTAAATTGTCTTAAAAAATAACCCTCCCCCAATCCAGTTAAAATCTAAAGGGGGGGGGGGGGGAGTGTTTGGGTTCCGTTTTCACTTTACATGTTCCATTTGATATGAAATTTGTTTGTTTATTTTTTTTTTAGCAGGCTAATGCAGCGTTTCTCAACTCCAGTTCTCAAGGTGTCCCAACAGGTCATGTTTTCAGGCTTTTTATTTTGCACAGGTGATATGATCAGTTTCACTGCCTTAGTAATTACCACAGCCCTTTCATCTGAGGGTAATCCTAAAAACATGACCCGTTGGGTTGCCATGAGGACTGGAGAAACACTGGTCTAATACATTTTGCAGCAAAATACTAATTATGTATTTTATAAAACACAGTGAGAAAAATGTATTTTCTTTATCGTACATCACAGGACACAGAGCGCATAGCCATTACACTTGGGTTATATGGGTACCTTCAGGTGTGGACACTGGTGTAATCAATTTCACAGGAAGTTTCCTCCCTATATAACCCCCTCCCACTGGGAGTGCTTCAGTTTTTTCGCCAGTGTCTTAGGTGTTGGTCACGTCTAGCTGTCCCTCGGAGGTCTCGGGACCCAGGATAGCTAGCCGGATCCGTCCGAAGTGCTTCAAAGCCAAGGTGTACGGTACCCGGGCCCTGCTGGAGTGGGGTTTTGCCTATAATGCCTCTCCTTGGAGGGCTGGATTCTGGGCTCCAGTGCCTTAGTCTCTTCCAAGAACTAAACGCTACTGATGCCAGGATGCTATATAGGTCCAGGGGTGTGGGTTCCTTAACACAGGACCCCGGTCCCTGAAGGTCCAGGACAATACCCACGGAGATGGGGGAAGGCTGGGCCTCTTGCATTTTGCAATACCCTGCGGCGTGGAGCAGGTAAGAGGGAACCTGCGGGACTTGGTTCGACAGTAGGTATCCCCCTGGGGGTTCTGGGTTGGCTAATGGTATGCTTGTGCATCAGCCACTATCTCCACTATGTCTTTTGAGGCAGGATGGGATGTACTAATGTTTACCCAGATAACATGTAGATATATATATGCTTTTAAAGATATGTATTTTGCTACTCCCCCCAGATTTGCCTGTTAGCATGATACTGCAGCCCCACGTGTATAGAGAGGAAGTGCTGACAAAACTCCTGTTTCCTAGGAAGCCTAGGGGGACAGCTTCCTCTATGTGTGCACTACAAAGATTAGTGGCTTACCGGGTGTCTGTGTTACTAGCGCTGGTCCAGGCTTCTCCTCTGCTCTCTGCTTCCTCCATGTTGGTTTCAGCGTGGGGGGGCGGGCCAGCAGCGTCAGGTCTCAGCTAAAGCAAAAAAAAAAAGCATTTCCTGGCTGGTCATTCCCTCCTGAGAGCAGTGGAGAGTGAGGACACAGAGCGCGCAGCTGAGCCATTTCTGGCTAACAGTGACACCCAGTGGTGGTTTGTGGATCTTCAGGTCTGGACTTAGTCCACACTGACCAGAAAAAAAAAAAAGTTTTTTTTCTTAAAGGGACTCAGCCTTAGATCTGGCAGTATCTGAGTCGGTGCAACCTTGGACTCCAGCTAACGGGCATTGGTGTGGCAATACTCACAGGACTCTCCTCGGTATTGCCGCCTTCTCAGGCATATGAAAATTAAAAAAAAAAATATTTTTTTTTTACCATAGCCTGTCCTTATTAATGTTTCACTTCTAGCTACAACAGTTGGGTGTTGGCTGTAGGGGTGTCTCAAGGTTGTGCAATGGCTCCCAAGGGATCAGGACCAGCTAAGGCTGCAAAAGGTGCCAAAAAAGTAAAGGGGTCTCCAACGGGGTCAGAGGATTTGGGCCAGGCTCCAATGGTCCCACCCTCACCAGATAGACCACCGAACAGCATCATGCAGGAGCCATTGAGGGTGCTAGGGGCAGAGGCGGCCCCCAATCAACCCATTCCCGTTTATGTTACGGAAGAAATGCTAGAATCCACCCTGGGTGGGCTAGAGAAAAGGTTAACTGCTTTAATTGCCCGCTCTTTGCCGGGTGGCAAACGGGCTAGATCCCTGTCACCTAGAACGGTGTGTTCGGATGCAGAGGTCCTCTCTTCGGAGGAATTGGACCCACAGGGGGATCAAGCGGACCTGAGTCCTGACGGGTCAGACATTGAAGATTCCACTATAGATGATTTTTTTTTCGGCTTCTCAAGGAGAGAGTCTGTGGATCCAGTCTCTGACGGATATGGTTCGCACTGCTTTTAAACTTCCAGTGTCAGTGGTGCGTCTTTCCCGGTTCACCCCCTTCTGGAGAGCGTGATTTTTCAGGATTGGGCTCGACCTGATAGGATTTTTATCCCTCCTAAAAGGGTCACCATTCTCTATCCTATGGAAGAAGAATTTGCAAAGAAATGGGCACTCCCTACCGTGGACGCAGCCATTTCCTGCGTAAATAAATTCCTGACCTGTCCGGTGGAAAATGTCCAGGTGTTTAAAGATCCAGTCGACAAAAAATTGGAGACCCTACTGAAGGCTTCTTTTACCACAGTAGGTGCCGTGGTTCAGCCAGCAGTGGCAGCCATTGGCGTTTGTCAGGCTTTAAAGGATCAGACTAAACCGATATTAAGGGACACCCCGAAGGTCCAGCGCAGCCTGTCTTGGTGGCTGGTCTCTCAAAATTTGTCAAAAGGGAAATCCTTTTGCCCCATCACGTGGAAGATAGTATCCACGGATGCCAGCCTGTTAGGTTGGGGGGCAGTTCTAGAAGAACAGACCCAGCAAGGGCTGTGGTCGGGGGCAGAAAAACTGCTTCCCATCAATATCTTGGAGATCAGAGCTGCTCGACTGGCCCTGATCGCCTGGACTCTCCCCCTTCAGGGTCTGCCAGTAAGGATACAGTCCGACAACGCCACTGCGGTGGCATACATAAACCACCAGGGGGGCACGAAGAGCCCAGCAGCCCAAAGAGAAGTAAACCTGATTTTCTCATGGGCCGAAGCCCATGTACCCTGCATCTCGGCGGTGTTCATCCCGGGGATAGACAATTCTCAAGCAGATTTTTTGAGTCGTCAACAGTTGCTCCCGGGGGAATGGTCTCTTCACCCCCAGGTATTCCAAGAGATTTGCCAAAGATTCGGAGTCCCAGATGTGGACATTATGGCAACGAGATCCAACAAAAAATTGGACAAATTCATATCCCGAGCCAGGGATCCCTCGGCCTACGGGACTGATGCGTTGGTTTGCCCTTGGCACCAGTTTTCTCTTCTGTATGCGTTCCCTCCACTGCAGATGATTCCCCGCCTTCTACGGAGGATCCGGGTGGAGCGCAGGCCTGGGATCCTGGTGGCCCCAGCCTGGCCCAGGAGGGCTTGGTACGCACTCATCGTGAAGATGTCAGTCGGGGCGTCGGGGCCGCTCCCCCTGCGCCCAGATCTGCTGTCTCAGGGCCCAATCTGCCATCCTGCTTCACAGCAGCTAAATTTGACGGCTTGGCAGCTGAATCCCTAATTCTTAAGGGCAGAGGCCTCTCAGATCAGGTCATATCTACGTTGATTCAGGCTAGGAAACCGGTCTCCAGAAATATTTATTACAGAGTCTGGAGAACCTATGTGGAGTGGTGCGAGTCTCAAAAATGGCATCCTCGAAAGTTTTTTTATTGACAGGATCTTGCGATTCCTCCAGGTTGGCGTTGACAAAGGGTTGGCTCTTAGTACTCTAAAGGGGCAGGTGTCGGCTTTATCAATATGGTTTCAAAGACCCTTGGCCACCCATTCGCTTATGAAAACCTTCTTGCAGGGGGTCTTGCATGTGAATCCCCCTATTAGAGCTCCCTTCTGCCCCTGGAATTTAAATCTGGTCTTGTCAGCTTTACAAAGGCAGCCGTTTGAACCTCTGACAGAAATCCCTCTTGTGCTACTAACCCGAAAGTTGGTTTTCTTGGTGGCTATGGCTTCAGCCAGAAGGGTTTCCGAGCTGGCAGCCTTGTCATGCAGGGAGCCATACCTTATTCTGCATAAGGACAGAGTGGTTCTGCGGCCTCAACCTTCTTTCCTTCCTAAGGTCATATCCAGTTTTCACTTGAATCAGGACCTAGTCCTACCATCCTTCTTTCCTACTCCCCAGTCCAGAGAGGAAAGACGGCTTCATACTTTGGACGTGGTTCGAGCCATGAGGGTCTATCTCAAGGCTACAGAGAAGATTCGGAAAACAGATGTGCTTTTTGTTCTTCCGGATGGCCCCAAGAAGGGTCAGCCGGCTGCCAAGTCTTCCTTGGCTAGGTGGATTAAGCAGATTTTTCAGGCCTATGGTCTGAAGCGCGTTCCACCTCCCTTATCAGTTAAAGCCCATTCTACGAGGGCCATGAGTGCCTCCTGGGCGGCACACCATCAGATCTCTATGGCACAGGTTTGCAAGGCGGCAACCTGGTCTTCCGTACATACGTTTACTAAATTTTATAAGTTGGACGTTGCAAAGGGTACGGACGCAGCTTTTGGGCAGGCGGTCCTACGGGCAGCAGTATAGAATCCTCTGGCCCGGTTCACGCCCCCTTGTTTTTCTGTTGGTGGAGCCATGTTTTCTCCTGACAATGTTTTTATTTGGCTATTCTTGGCCTTACGGTCTCCCTCCCTTCATAGAGCATTGCTTTAGGACATCCCAAGTGTAATGGCTATGCGCTCTGTGTCCCGTGATGTACGATAAAGAAAAAAGGATTTTTAATAAACAGCTTACCTGTAAAATCCTTTTTTTGAAGTACATCACGGGACACAGAGCTCCCACCCCTCTTTTGGGGAACATTGTGTAACCTCGGGAGAATTGCTTGCTACAAAACTGAAGCACTCCCAGTGGGAGGGGGTTATATAGGGAGGAAACTTCCTGTGAAATTGATTACACCAGTGTCCACACCTGAAGGTACCCATATAACCCAAGTGTAATGGCTATGCGCTCTGTGTCCCGTGATGTACTTCAAGAAAAGGATTTTACAGGTAAGCTGTTTATTAAAAATCCTTTTATTTGATCCCCTGCAGATTTTGTAAGTTTGCCCACTTACAAAGAAATGAAGTGTCTATCGTTTAGGTGAAATCACAATAAAAAACAATTCTGTAATATTTTGGCTTGTCTTTCCAAATCACTATCATTTTATGTAGAGAAGATCTGTAAAGAGTGGACAAAATCCCTTCTGGGATGTGCAAACCTGGTCACCAATTACAAGAAAGGTCTTGCCTCTGTGCTTGCCAACAAGGGTTTCTCCACCAAGTACTAAGTCATGTTTTGCTTTTGGATCAAATACGTATTTTACTCTGTGAACTGCAACTTAATTTATAACATTTTGTATCATGTTTTTTTCTGAATTTTTGGTTGGTATTCTGTCTCTATTATTTTAAAATACACTTATGACCCTTCATTTCTTTGTACATTGGCAAACTTACAAAATCTGCAGGGTATGAAAAAGTTATTTTCCCCACTGTAGGAGATTGATTAGCTTTATTTTTACTTTACAGAGGTCCCATCTAGTAAAGTCTGTCGTGATGTCAGCAATACATCTATTTCTTCTGGACCAAGAAAATATAGTAGTCTTGACCAGGAAAGCCAAGGTGTATCAAAAGTACATGAACAGGTATATGTAACCCCCCCATATATGTGAGTAAAGCTTGGATCTTTCCTTGGATTTATCCTTGGTCAAACCCCCCATATACACATGTTGTCCTAAAATAAATCTTTATTGACAAAACTGTGTAGGCTACCATAACTGAACCATGCTAGTTGCTTAAATATTTTATTGACCTAAAGGTGCTTTCTGTGTTGCTGACTTGAAAGAATTATGCAGATCAGAAGTTCTGGACTTCTCTGAAATTACTGGATACATTTTAGTTTTTGTTCCATGGAGATGCAGAAAGTATTGGAAAGGTTAACTGTAGTAATATTCTGGAGAGATCCTGGCATGTGAAGTGGGAAGAGCTGCTTGATCTGTTTTTTCCCCTCTCTCCTTCTCAGCCTTCTCCCCTTTCTTCTACATTTACAAATAAGAAAGCAGCAGGGGTATACCAGTATTGTAGCTTTAAATCCCAAAGCTGTGTTTACTTTAACAGAGCAGTAAACATTTTAACCACTTCAGTCCCGTGGGTGTTTTTCAGATTTGGTGTTTACAAGACTAAAACTGTTTTTTTTTTTTGCTAGAAAATTACTTAAAACCCCCAAACATTATATATATATATATTTTTTTTTTCTAACACCCTAGAGAATAAAATGGCGATCATTGCAATACTTTTTGTCACACCATATTTGCGCAGCGGTCCTACAATCGCACTTTTTTTGGAAGAAATTTTGAATAAAAAAATAAGACGCCAATAAACTTGGCCCAATTTTTTATATATTGTGAAAGATAATGTTACGCGGAGTAAAATGATACCCAACATGTCGCGCTGGCATGGCGTCAAACTTTTACCCTTAAAAAGTCTCGATAGGCGACGTTTAAAAAATTCTATAGGTTGCATTTTTTGAGTTAGAGAGGAGGTCTATGGCTATAATTTTTGCTTTTGCTCCAACGATCGCGGCGATACCTCACTTGTGTGGTTTGAACACCGTTTTCATATGCGGGCGCTACTCACGTATGCGTTCGCTTCTGTGCGCGAGCTCGACGGGGCGCTTTAAAATTGATATATATATTTTTTCTTCTTTATTTTTATTTATTTTATTATTTTTTACACTGAAAAAAAAAAAAAAATTGATCACTTTTATTCCTATTACAAGGAATGTAATCATCCCTTGTAATAGAAAAAAGCATGACAAAAAGACCTCAGATCTCATATTTAGACTTAAATGCAAAAAAAAAAAAAATGGAAACTGTCATTTTTTCAAATGACAAAAAAAAAATGTTTCTTTAAGACGCATGGGCGGGACTGACGTTTTGACGTCACTTCCGCCCAGCAGAGCTATGGGGACGGGTGCACCCGATCGACTCTGCCGCTACCGACGGCTCCGGTAAGCGGCGGAGACCACCCTCTCCCGCCGCTGATAACGGTGATCTTGCGGCGAATCCGCCGCGGAGACCACCGTTGGCTTTTACAGGACCGCTTACACTAAAGATGGATCCCTCGGTTGTGGCAGCAGCTGCTGCCGTTACCAAGATATCGATCTTTAAAGTGCCGCCGTATATAGTCGTAAGGCGGTCTGGAAGTGGTTAAGATATGTTTCTATGTTTTTCTTGTAAGGACATGAAGTGATGGGAGATCACTCCAGTTAGGAAAGGGTTTTTGTCGATCTTTTCTTGTCCATTGAGGGACACAGGAAGCCTAAAACCAAAGGATTATTCTGCTGCCTGCAGGAGTATTGGACACTGACGAGCTGTAAACCTTTCCAAGAGGAAGCTCCCCAACTATTAGCATGCCTTAGTTTTCCCTAGGAAGATGGACATCTTTTATTCAGCTCTGCTATTTTAAAAGGCTGATCTGTTAATTTTATGCATTATTTTTCTTCTTAATTTGTTCCTTCTCTACACTGCTTCTGAAGGTTCACCCTCCGATTTGCAGCTATCCAACAAGATTGTCTTTATCCTGGCTATTGTACTGTACTGCACCCTGTCCCGGCTGGATTGGACATTCAGGGGCTAGCCTGGAAGTGACCTTTTGTGCACTGGGTTCTGCTTTGGCGTTACTCAGACTCTGGTCAAGTTAGTTGAAGAGTGCTTTCTGACATTGTCTCTGTACCTGCCCTCTTGTTAAAACCTCACTTGGTAGGCCAGTCGGGCAAAGCACTGGGAGCTCCTTTTTATCCTTTTGGTTTCTAAATGACAATTTTTTATTTTTTCCCCTTTTTCTCACACTGGCTTTGCCATAAAAGCATTATTTCTGTGGTACTGATTGCTTATGTAATTTGCCAAATGGAGTGTTGTGCACTCTTTCATATAATGCAGTGTCAAAAGAAGCATATTTATTTATTCCTACAGTCCGCCTACAGCGATTTTGTTTGCTTTCTGGGATTCGACTCTGTGTTACCGACACATACTTGCTGCCAGTTATCCTAGTATGAGAGTGTTTCAGGCTTGCAGTTTACCCTAAGCATGTGCGTTACCTATCCAGGCCTGGATTTCCCTCAAGGCCACCGAGGGCAGGCCTCAGGGCGCCAAGGGGCGGCAGTGGCAAGCAGTCCCCCGTCACCTGGAACATACAGTTAGGGCGGTAAGTTGCTTTCTAGCAGGACTAAATGTGGCGTGGGGAAATCTGCTCGCTCGTTAACAAGTGATTGCGCCAAAATCACTTGTAAAATGTGTGCTGCTGTCCCTCCATACGTCTCTCTGCTCGCCCTGTCTTCGGGACTACGCCCCCCCCCCCGCTGCCGAGTCTGTCTCCTGTCTCTGCCACCGATGTACATAGTGAGAGGGGTGAGCTGTGCTCTTCCCATCTAAGCTGTGACAGGAGTTCTAGGTGCTAGGACTCCTGTTTTGGAGGTGACAGGGTCAATAAAGAGAACCTGTCACCTCCAATTGCTATCACACAGGGAATTGTTTTGTCCTGTGTGAAAAATAATAATTTAAATTAATAAAATAAAAAAAGTAAAGAATAAGACAAATAATATTAAAAATAAGAAAATTATACAAGAATAAAAAAGTAAACGAAAAGCTACAAATAAATAAAAAGAAAAAAGTGATAAAAAAAATAAAAGAAACAAAAAAAATATTTGAACTAACCGTGCCGCCCCTGCCATCCGGTTGCCATTCTTCGTTGGGGGGGGGGGGTGGTTCAGTTGGCGGGGAGGGGGGTGCATTGCGGAACCTGGCCTTGGGGCAGCAGGGAGAGCAAATCCGGCCCTGTACCTATCCACTCTGTGGCTGCAACATGTCTGATTCTAGACACGGGGGAGACCGTCATACTCTACCAGGTTCCCCCAGTTACCTGCTTAGAGGCTGTTTGCAACCTGCCCACTGATGATGCTGGTGTCTGCAGCCTGGAGTCAAGCTGTCATCTGCTGCTAGAGTCCTCTATCAGTCTCCTTGGTCATTGCTCCAGTCCCTGCTGCCGTTTCAACAGTTTCAGGGGGTGTTACACAAACCTGTTTACTATTCTAAAACCTAAATCTTGGAATTCAAGATACTAAGGGTGAGATTTACTAAAACTGGTGCACACACAGCTGTGCATAGTAATCAATCAGCTTCCAGGTTTTATTGTGAAAGCCTAACTGAATTTTTTATCTTCTATTGGTGCAAATTATTGGGGAAACACGTTGTTGAAATGGTGTGCTTTTCTATTTGAATTACAGAAGAGTGCTTTGAAGGGTAATGAGATTTCACAAGCCAGACGTGAAAGAACCTATTGCTGCAAACGTGCCGAACACCAGAGCAAGAAAATGTCACTTTCTCCTTCTTCAACTGACCCATCCAGCTCTTCCACTGAGCCGTTTACAGACCGCACTTTATCCTGCACTTTCGAATCACCAGGTAGAAAAGACATTACTAGACTGAAAATTAAAGAGACAGCTGAAGAAAATAAAAAATCTTCCGATGATGGATGTTCTTCAGATACCCAGAGATTTCGTTCTGTTGCTTACAGCAGAACAAGAAGTAACACAATTGCTACCAGTGACAGTGTGGAAGCACCGCCAAGTAAGTTATTTTTACAATGCTTTGCTAAGAATTTGGTATTTCCCCTCACTTTTTGTCTCTGACAGTGATCACCAGGACAAATAGAGATGGTGAATTGCATTAGCAGCGACACAACCCTTACCTGACTCCATCCAAACTAAAAAAAAACACCTTTTTGTCTTTCTATATACTTTAGCTCATTTACTTGTAATGTATTATTATTATTTACCCACTGGTAAAAGAGAATTACAAAGTTAGCACTAGTAATAAATACTGTATTTATTGGCGTATAACACTCACTTATTTACCCTGAAAATAGAGGGTAAACATTGCCTGCGTGTTATACACAGGGGGTTGTGGAATGTTTTTTTCCTGAAACTTCCCTCTTAAAGTTAGGGTGCGTGTTATACGCCGATAAATACGGTAGCTGATTGCATAGCTGTCAGTACAGTCTCTTCCTGGCTATGAAAATGTTAATGTGATTGTGACCTGCAGTATTATCTGTGTTGGTTGTGAGTTGCAGGGGTTTCCATGTTAATTGCTGCCAGTTACTTCACAATAGCTGAGAACAAGTACATGGAAAAGGAATAGGATCACTTTCTGAATGATTGTGTATGTTTTTTAAAAAGTGGCTCGACAATGTCTCAGACTTTATTTCCAGAGATAGATAGGATATTTTTTTTTATTTGTATGCATTCCTAAGACTAAGATAAAGGGCTTTACAATTGTATTACTGCAGGCCTTTTCTGGAACTTTTTGTTTAAAATAAAAATACTTGGAACCCCCTAAATGTTAAATATATATATATATATTTATTAGCAGAGACCCTATAGAATAAAATGGCGATTGTTGTTATATTTTATGTCAGTGTATTTGCAGTGGTCTTTAAAACGCAATTTTTGGGAAAAATACAAAACGGTATAATTAGCCCAATTTTTTTGTATAATGTGAAAGATGTTACGTCGAGTAAATAGATACCCAACATGTCATGCTTTAAAATTGTACACGCTTGTGGAGCGGCAACAAACGATCTTGATAGGGGGCGCTTTCAAACTTTTTACAGGTTACCTGTTTACGTATGCGTTTGCTTCTGCCCGCGAGCACGGGCTGCTTTAGAAAAATTCTTATTTTACTTTTTCTACTGTCCCCCTTCTTTTTTTTTGTCCTTTTTTTATTCCTATGACAAGGAATGTAAACATCCCTTGTAATATAAATAAGCATGACAGGTTCTCTTTATTGAGAGATCTGGGGTCAAAAAGATGAAGGGTTTTACATGTGTTTCCTCTCCCGCTGCCTCTAAAAGTGATGCCGTGGTAAAATCCGCTGCCGGACCACTTTTATCACACGCAGAATCGCCCACAGTACAAAAAAATACCAGGGTTTCACAAGCTATCTAGCTACCATAACAGTATTTAATATCAAAACAATGAGGTAAACACACTGTGAGTGGTTGTCAACTGGTTAACAAGCAGGGTCCTCTGATTTCTACTGAATTAAAATAGTTATTATAATTTGAACTATCTGCACTTATGTTGTAAATCACTGGGCAAACTGTTGGCACTATATAAATCCTGTATAAAAATTGTATTTGTTGTTTTTTTGTTTTCGAGTTTTCTCCTGACCTCCAGAAGATTTACCCCCCCCCCCCCTTCATGACTAGGCCATTTTTTTTGCGATATGACACTGCGTTACTTTAACTGACAATTGTGCGGTCATGCAAAGCTGTACCCAAATGGAATTTATTTTGTTTTTTTCCCACATAAAGCTTTCTTTGGTGGTATTTGATCACCACTGGGTTTTTTTTAATTTTTTTTTTTTACTTTTGCTATGAAAATGCAGAAAGGCCGACAATAAAAATTCTAGCATATATATAGTTTGCAGACACTGTAACCTTTGCACAAACCAATCAATACACACTTATTGGGATTTTTTTTTTACCAAAAATATGTAGCACAATACATATTAACCTAAATTTATGAAGATTTTTTTTATGGGACAGTAGAAAAAAGTAGAAAAAAAAAAAAAACAATATATTTTTTTAATTTCTGCTCTCAAACTTGTCCCATAAAAAAAATAAAAAAAGTCTTCATAAATTTAGGTTAATATGTATTGTGCTACATATTTTTGGTAAAAAAAAAATCCCAATAAGTGTGTATTGATTGGTTTGTGCAAAGGTTACAGTGTCTGCAAACTATATATATGCTAGAATTTTTATTGTTTTGATACTAGTAATGGCGGCGATCAGTGACTTCTAGCAGAACTTTGATGTTGTGGTAGACAGTCTGGCACTCCCACTTTGTGGGAACCATTGACAATAAAGTGATCTAGTACTAAAAATATGCACTGTCACTGTACTAATGGCACTGGCTAAGAGGTTAAACATCTAGGGCGATTAAAGGATTAACTGTGTGCCTAACCTGGGTTGTCTTTACTATGTGTGTTGCTTTTACTAAGGGAAGTGATGGATTTTATTCTCTGCTTTGCAGTCAGAATGGAACTCTGCCTTGTTTACATAGGCAGAGCTCCGTTCTGTGTCTCTGCCCAACCTCTATTGGCCGGCACCCGCTGATTGGTTTGTGCTGTGTCAAAACACAGCGCGACAGTGCGCCTCCTATCCAAGAGAGCTGCTGCTGGGTGATGCACAAGAGATTTACACTGACTATGCCTCAAGTTAATATCCACAGTGATTTCCCATTCTAAAAACAGCATTTGATCATTCACCTTGTTTTTTTTTCCTCTCTTAAGTTGTACTGTCTAGTGATGAAGACGAGGCTGCTCAGAAAGAAAAACCAGGCTGTTCTCATACTGCGAGGAAAACATCAGAGCAGAGAAAGAACCCATGTCCAACTAAAGATGTAGAGCCAATGGTATGTGATTTAATATCAATCCTTCTATAGGCAGTGCATACCTTATGATACTGTGTCCCTTAGTATTGGATAAGTTAAAGTGGAGCTCCACCCAAAAAGGGAAATTCTGCTTTAAGTGCTCCTCCCAGCTCTTGTTTGTGAAATGGAGGTTTTGGGGTGGAGGGGGGAGCGGGCGAACGATTTTGACAGGTACCCACTCCCATCCCTATTCCGGTCGCCTTAGGATATCGGAAGCAGAAGTTCTCCTTCCCAAAGTCTTTTAGGACACGCGACAGGTCCCAGAAGACTTCAGGACCAGTCACAGAGTGCAGCGGTGCGCGCAATATGCAGTGGGCTCCTGGGAGTGCAGCAGCAAGCTGTCACAGCCAGGTTCCCATAGTGAAGATGCCGGTACCTCCGAGGGAGAACACAGAGAAAACGGCAGGGGTGAGTGCACCAGTGGACTGTGGGACAGGTGAGTGTGCGTTTATTAATAGTCGGCCGCTACACTATTTTGTAGCTGCTGACTTTTAATAAACACAAATATGTCTGTAACTCTGCTTTAAAGTATGCTGGCTACAGCCCCAGACCAGCTTATCTACAGATTGATGAAATTATGGAATGATTTTATGAACAAAGGGACACAAAAGGAAAGCTAATGGATACATGAATTACAAACTTTGATACCCAAGGGGCTTAATGAACAGCTAAGCTTCAATTGTCTTTTTATATTTTTTATGGGCAGAACACTGGTATATATGCTCCCCGACTGGATGGATATCCCAGCTGATGGCCTTCCTTATAGTTATGCTTTGTGGCCCTGATCTCTTTGGCAAACTTTTTGACATATATGTGCTAATTGTTATGTTTTGCCATTTAGGTGCTATATTTGACTGATTTTTCTTTAATGCAAGCCTCACTAGGTTTCCATACCCACTCCTTCTGTCCTCAGAATCAGTACTCCACAACCTATCCGGTTGTGGAGTATTGATTTTATATTGCATACATCTGTATGTGTTCCTTATCTTTGTGCATTGTCTGTGTGTTCTATGGATCTATTATAATTTTGTTGCATTTAGATGCCATACGAGACTAAATCTTCTGTGTTTGCCGTTTGCCGTGTCCAGATCCTTTTTTCTTTAATGGAAGCCTCACTATGTTTCCATACTCGCTACTGTTTGGGATGGCATGTTTTTTTTTCTAGTGGTGTTCGTCTTGGGGTTCTCGCCATCATTGCTCCTCTGCAACTATTCATATATCTGAGTCCTCAGGTTTCTTCTATCTGGTTGTGGAGTATTCATTTTAATTACGTACATGCTTTGTATTTTGCACTTTTTCTACATTTTTCCATTATGATGTATGAGCTATATTTGGATACATTGATTTAAGCCTAGATTGTTTACATTTTGCCTTTTTGATGGACTATTGTGATTTTGCTCCTTTTTGTGATCTGAGTGAGTGATAAACTTATATAGTGCGGCACATGCAAACTAAATCGCCTCTGGGCGCTCATTGTCCATTTATCCTTTGTCCTTCTCCTAAAGGCCAAGTGGTTCTCCACCGAATGCTGGTTGGTAAAGCGTTCCATAGTCTAGGGCCTTGGACCGCAAATCTTCTTTCTCCTTTGGACTTGTATCTGGCTTTGAGTATCTGGAGTAGATTTTGGTGGATCGCAGAATGCGATTTGTGGTCGTGAGCTTTTAGTTTTTTGCATAGATATTGGGGGGCATTTCCTTGAATACACTTGTGCGTCAGACAGAGTGCTTTGAAAGTAATTCTGTCTTTTACTGGCAACCAATGAAGGGTTCCCAGCGAAGGTGAGATTGATTCCCAGGGTTTTATCACAGTCACAAGTCTAGAGGCCGTATTTTGAACGACTTGCAGACGAACGATTTGGTACTTTGGGAGTCCAAGATAGAGGGCATTTGCATAGTCCAATCTGGAGTTGACAATTGTTCCCACCACGACTGCTTTGTCTTCTTTTGGAATAAATGGAATAAGTCTGTGTAGTAGGCGCAGCAGATGGCGCGATACGCTGATTACTGACCCTATTTAAAATAGGTTTGATTATGCCTTGTTTCAACCGGGTGGGCACTGTGACTTCCTTGAATGACTGGTTTATAAGCTGCGTGATAGGCGGTGCCAGAATATCGGCACATTCTTTCAGCAGTTTGGTGGGGATGATATCATTAGGCGCTGTGCTATTTTGCAGGGTACCGATGATATTTTTAGTGGCATCGATGGAGATGGGTTTTGGATGTTTGAATAGCTGTTTTCCCCGCTGCGCATAGACACTCCCCCTTGCTCGGGATTCGACGGATCTGTCCAATTCCGAGCAAGGGGGAGTGTCTCTATACACAGCGCGGCAGGGAAAACGGCTTAGTCAAACGAAAGCTGACTGTAATGTTCCCCGCACGGTGATTAACGCGGCGGCGGCATAATTTAGGTACAGGGGACATGGTTGCATGTGGGGGACATGGCTGGATATGTGGGGGACATGGCTGCAATATGTTTGGGGACATGGCTGCAATATGTTTGGGGACATGGCTGCAATATGTTTGGGGACATGGCTGCAATATGTTTGGGGACATGGCTGCAATATGTTTGGGGACATGGCTGCAATATGTTTGGGGACATGGCTGCATATGTGGGGGGACATGGCTGCATTTGGGGACACATTTAAAAAAAAGTATCGGTACTTGTACTCCGTCCTAAAAAAGTGGTATCGGGACAACCCTAGTTATTACCTTTTATAGATGGTGTGGTTTTCCTCTGAAGAGCTTATTTTCCAAGCTGCTTCCGCTCTTCTGCACTCTTGCTTTAGCAACGACAGCTGGTCGTTAAACCAGCTGGAGTTGTTTTTCCGGATGCAGGTTTTGTGTTTGGCCGCTACTAAGTCGGCTGACTGTAGTAAAGCTGTGTTGATGGCATCCAGGGTTTCTGTGGCTGTTTGATGTAGTTGGATTGTTTTTATTTTGTTCCCTAATGTCGTTTTGAAGAGTTCCGAATGGAGCTTCTTCTGAGATCTAGTCCAGTGCGTTGTCACTGGTCTTGATGTTTTTGTTAAGGGGGCTTTTTTGGTAATTATGAATTTAATTACATGTGGTCTGTCCATGGTAACGGCTCATTTTTCAGAATGTTTATTTCCAGATCTTTTCTGAAAATAAGATCGAGCGTATGACCTGTTGCATGTGTGGGCCCACATACCAGTTGCTGCAGACCTAATCCTTCCAAGTGGTCAATGCAGGCGTCGGCAACGGGATCCTGTGAGGAGTTGGCCCAGAGGTTGAAATCCCCAAGCAACAGAAGGTGTTTGCTGTTTAGGGTATAAGTGGAGATGAACTCTGTTAATGATGAGAGAAGCTGCGATTTTGGACCTGGTGATCTATAGCAGACTAGAATATGGACGGTATCTTGGGGATTTGTTTGTAGTTGCAGAGTGAGGGTTTCCATGAATGGAAGTGGGTTTTGAAGGACTGGTTTATTGATCGAGAGGTGAGTCTTGCGGATCACTGCCAGGCCTCCTCCTCTGCCCCACTCTGTTTTCTGTTATAATACGATAATTTTCTGGCACCAGTTCTCCTAGAATGGTGTTACAGTCGGCTGTAAGCCAGCTTTCCCAAGGCGTCTTCCAGGACAGCCCTTGAGAGATGGAGCTCCTCCCTGGACAGGAAACACATCACCTCCAGCTCTTTAAAAGGCGGTCCCTCAGGCATCTGGTCAGTTTTATGTGTTTCCTCAGTCGGAGGAGACATGTCACCTGGGAACCGTCTTTTGCAGGGGGATGGATCCGGGAGGGAGTCCATCTCCAGGTTATCCACAGACATAAAAGGACAAGAAGCCTCACATAGCATAAAATCCTTATTTATTTGAATAAAACAAAAAGTCTTGCACTTACATCAAGTTGCAGAAATCGAGGCGAAAAAAACACATCAGCCGGCCGGCTTGAATACACAGCCCGTATTCCGGGTAGAGAGATGGAAAACACGCGGTGACGTCAGAACGTCTCCTCCCTACGTTTCGTCTGAGCAGACTTGATCACGGGACACAGGCGGCGTTCTGACTCACCGCTATAAATGTAAACAATACGTCACGTGCAGCCTCGATGTGGGTAAAGGCACAACGCTGCACGATCGCCATGTTGGTTTCTGGATGCAAAGTTAAGCAATGCAGCAATATGAACTGCGCACTGCCCATACTCTCAGAAATACATGGAAAAAGTATATATAACCATTAGAAAAGAAAAAATGTTAAAATGAACTAACATATGATCTAATCAATGCCGATAATCAATTTAAATAATTAGAAAAGAATCTTTTTAAAATCCATAAAAATGAAATTAGAATTAAAATTGAAAATAAAAATAAAGACAAATGACATAAACCTCTATGTACAGAGGAAATTTATAATGTCTGGATGTAGTACATTACATATGGACTATGAGTCTATGGAACTTCACAACAAGGAAAAAAAAATAAAAAATTTTCCCCATATGCCGGGGGAGGCCCAGGGGGGGGCTACATCCACCCAAATAGATAAGTAAACCAAAAAGGGGGTCCTCAGCGTTGGCTCCACTTCACATCGAGACCCCAAAGTGATGAGCATAATAGTTTTATCCAAAAAAACAAAAAACCAAATCACATGTCTGTCAGGGAGATGAGAACTCTGATTTTCATGACTGTGACTATTAAGGAACAAACAATATAATGGCATAACATTCATGAATTGGCTATAAAGCAGTTAACGTCAACTTCTATATTTAAGCCAAAAGGTGTGTAGCTTTTTAGTTTGTGAACCCAGGACATTTCAAGTTTAGAGATAGTTCTCACCAAATGACTCCCTCTCCAATGGGGACTAAATTTGTCTATTCCTAGAAATATGGTGCCCTTTGGGTTTCTATTATGTGCGGTGAGGTAATGTTTTGATACCGAATGTTTGGTGAACCCCAGGCGGATGTTATTAATATGTTCGTTCAAACGAACTTGAAGAGGGCGTTTAGTCCTGCCCACATATTGCAGGCCACACGGACACTGTAGTAAATAGACTACCCCTGTAGTAGAACAGGTAATAAATGGTTTGATGGTATAATGTTTGGCTGTACAAGTGGAACCAAAAGTGATAGTTCTCTTGGAGCTACACCCATTAAGAGAACATACTTGGCATTTACCACATTTGTAGTAGCCAGTAAGTTCTGCAAAAAACCTGGAATCCGAACTAGGAGGGTTCAAAATATTGGGGGCCAGTTTTTCTTTCAGACATGGAGCACCCCTAAAAACTACACAAGGTCTGTCTGGTAATAGTCCTCCCAGGACACTGTCGTTTTTCAAAATGTGCCAATGTTTGCCAACAATGTGCTTTACATTGGCATGCTGACAGGAGTAATTGGTGATAAAGGGGCTCCGAAAGTGATTATTATTCTCTTTGTTTGATCTGACCGTCAATAGATCTGCCCTATTAATCTCATGTACGGCAGTCAAAGTCTCGGACAAGAACTCACTAGAGTAACCCTTCTCTAAGAATCTTTGAGTGAGGACATCAGCTTGTTCCATGAAAGTTGAATTTTCAGTACAATTCCGTTTTATCCGAAGGTACTGACTTTTTGGCACTGATTTTAACCAAGAAGCATGATGACAACTGGTGTTGGGAATGAATGCATTTCTGTCAGTGCCCTTAAAAAATGTTGAGGTAACAAACTTGCCGTTAGAGATGGAAATGGTCAGATCCAAAAAATTGATTTTATCGGGGCTGATCTCCCTACTCAAACGGATACCCCTATCATTTAGATTGAGGAAGTCCATAAAGGCCACAAGATCAACCTCTGGACCGTCCCACAGGAGGAGGATGTCATCTATGTACCTAGCCCACAACACTATTTGGGGTCTAGTTGTTACACAGACGACATCCTCCTCCCACTTGGCCATGTACAGATTCGCCAAACTGGGGGCGAACTTAGCGCCCATGGCGACACCCTTGTCTTGTTTGTAAAATTGTCCATTAAACCAAAAAAAATTATGCGAAGCTGCATAATCTAATAGTTCCATGATGTAAAGGACTTGTGCATGAGGCAAACCTGAATCCCTTTCCAAATAATACGATACTGCATCCAAACCCAAATGATGCGGGATCACTGTATATAGTGAGGTGACGTCCGCCGTCACCATCAGAAGATTTTGTGTGGGGATGAGATCAGTCAACAGATTGATAATGTGCCTCGTATCTTTGACATACGAAGGCATCCTACGTACCAATGGTTGCAGAAAAAAATCTATATATTTGCCCACCCGGGAGGTGATGGAATCAATTCCACTAACTATAGGCCGTCCCGGGGGGCAAATGGGATTTTTGTGCACTTTAGGAAGGTAATAGATAACCGGTGTTCTAGGGGACTCCGGTATCAAAAAAGCCCTTTCTTTTTTATTTAGCATCTTAGATTCGAAACCTTTAGTGACTAACTTGGTTAGCCTCTTTTTATATTTATTACCAGGATCTAAGGTAAGTGGGGTATATGTCTCTGTATCGGAGAGTATACGGTACATCTCCTGCATATAGTCATCTTTATTCAGAACGACAATACCCCCCCCCTTATCAGCTGGTCGAATAACAACATGTTTATTCTCGCATAGGGTTTTTATACCTGATTCAATAATTAATTTGTTCCTTATATTTTTTACCTGAATATCATCCAGGTCCTTCAACAATAAATCCCTAAATACCTTCAAGGAAGGAGCCAGATGACCTGGTGGGTTATATGTGGAGGCATTGGATAGGCCTGAATGTACATAATTTTGAAAAGTAGTTTGAGATGAATTAAATGGGTTGGAAGCTACATACCGTTGAATACTGAGCTTCCGGACATATTTGTGGATGTCCATGTATGTGTTAAATTTATTTAAGTTTTTAGGGGGGGCATATTTTAACCCTTTGTCCAATACTGTTAATTCTGCGTCTGTGAGGTGGTGTGAGCTTAAATTGAATATGCCCGCACCGACTACTTTCTCGACCTTTTGGGACTGAATGCGCCACCCCCCTCTGGTCCCTCTTTTAGTTCTCCTAGTCTTTTGATGCCTTGTCCTACGCGGGGAAAATCCCATTGAGAGGGACCTTGACCACCTAAAGGCCTATATCCCCCAGTGATGTCAATACCCGTATAAGTCATTGTAGGAGTCTGATAAGCTCCTCCCTCAGGATTATTACCTTCCAAAGGTAGGAAGCTATTATATGTGGAAATGTTGTAGTCACTATCATGATCTTCTGTATAGTGGACTACACCTTTATCCACTTGCCCTGATGGCCATTGATAGTTCAGGGTTTGTCCCTCTATAGGCCCTTGGTATCCCTGATATTGATTCATGGGGTGATTACTGTAGTTGTAAAAATTAGGTGCAGGTGTCCGGAATTGGCCCCCCCTTCCTCTCACTGTTGGGGTTCCTGTACGGGGGCGTGCCCCCCCACGGGGATGGAAACCCGGAGGAGGGAAAGGTATACCTCTCTGTCCACCTCCACCTCTTCCCATATTATTGGGATAGGTGGCCGGAGGTTTTTTGTTTGCCTTTGCAGCTCCTACTTTTGGGGAACCAGTTTTTGCCGGTTGCCCTTGGGCAAAACCACCCATATTGGAATACCATGGGACACCAGCTGACTGGCTAGAGCCCAAAATAGGGGGGTTAATTTCCATGGCTTGGCCGGATGAGGTTTGAAGATCAGCCAGCATCTTTTTCTGCCAGTCAAAAATCAAATGTGATTGGTAATCACCAATATCTCTGTTATACTTTTTCTTCTTTTTATTCCTTTGCTCTTTTTCTTCCTTCTCCAGTAATTTCAACAGGTTTTTGGATCTATCAGAATATTCATCTCCTGTCATGAAAGGGAGAAGTTTGTCCTTTATGAGTTTGATCTCATCATCCAACCTGGCTAATTTACTAGCTTTGCGCTCTCCAAGGAATTTTAAAAGGCTTAGACCAGTGTCATTAAAAAACTTGTACCACCCCTCTATATCAGTGTCTCCCTTCTGAGGAGCAATATCCCATCGTAAACTGCGGGGCACCATCTGCTGCTTAACCTCCCTGGCGGTATGATTCTTTAAGATTTTAGGTGCTAAAAGCGGTACCATTATTTGCAAGGGAATTTGGCGTTTTATACTGTAGGCTTGTAATTCTTAGGAATAACTCACTTAAATCTATTCAAACAAGAGTCTAATAGGCATCCCGGGTATGATTTTTTTTTTTTTTTTTTAATTAAAAATTATAATATAATAAATAATTATAAAAAATGATCACAAATGATAATATAATTATAGTAAAAATTATTCAATAATGTAATCAAATCAAAATCACTGAAATTTGCTCAGTTGCAGAATTTTTGCTGTCATTTTTTTTTTTTTTTTATGACGAATTTCCCCATAAATCGCTATCGCTAAATTCTGCAAGTGATTCTGATTTATTATCGCTGTTTTTTAGCTGCTCTAAAACAATTTTTGCCATAAAGGGACACTTTTGGTTGCTATGGGCAATCTACAGTTTGCAGGGAGAAAGAAAAGTTTTTATTATACAAAATGACATGTAGTGTACAGGGCAGACCACTAGGGACATGGGGGGTGTGTATTTTTTACATACAGTACTGTAATCTATAAGATTACAGTGTACTGTATGTATAGTGTTTGTTTACTTTTTTAAATTTGGCGCCGTTCCCCCCCTACGTCGCGACGCTCGCAGGGAAGGGAATCGGAGGTACACACAGCATCAGGCGGACATCCGCCCGCCGTGTACTGCGGGGATTCATCGCTGGATCGCAGAGAAAAGGTAAGTAAACTTTTTCTGCATCCAGCGAGGTAAGCGCGTGTGTGGCACGGGGTTACCGATATTAGCTTAAAAATCTCACCCCGTGCCACACACGTGAAGACCGCCAGGGAGGCTAGTCTGACCGGGGGAAAAAAAAAATGCACCCCGAGCGTGACTCGGGGTTACCGCTTCTGGCACTGAATGTTAACCCCGAGTCACGCTCGGGAATACCGCCAGGGAGGTTAAGATAGGTGTCTAAAAAGACAATGTCCCACTGAGTGTGTAACTCAGAGATGGTTAGATTTTTGAGCCTTGTGAACAGACCCCCTAAATCACCATCTCCTTCTTTAAAAGTTTCAAAAACCCCTTCTGTGTTGACCACCCGAGAGGCTCTGAATTCGAAAATATCCATCATGGAACCTTAATACAAATAAGTATCCAGATGTAAACAACAATTAACAGCAGCAATAATGTGTATATGAACAAGAAATGGAAAAGGTTAAATTGCGCTCATTAATACAATCAAAAATAGCTGCGATCATAAAAGTGTTATACAACACAAGAATACTGTAACCAAAAAATGAGATCGCGCTGAAAATTACATGTAAATAACTCCAAACGGCTATTATAACATGTATACAGATAAATATTATCTAAGTGGTTTAGCTAATCAGCATGTGCACAGATAAAACATTTCCAAAATATAGATAAATATCTCCAACGTAAATGTCCATCAGCATATGGGTGAATCAGGTATAAAAACCCTATGCGAGAATAAACATGTTGTTATTCGACCAGCTGATAAGGGGGGGGGTATTGTCGTTCTGAATAAAGATGACTATATGCAGGAGATGTACCGTATACTCTCCGATACAGAGACATATACCCCACTTACCTTAGATCCTGGTAATAAATATAAAAAGAGGCTAACCAAGTTAGTCACTAAAGGTTTCGAATCTAAGATACTAAATAAAAAAGAAAGGGCTTTTTTGATACCGGAGTCCCCTAGAACACCGGTTATCTATTACCTTCCTAAAGTGCACAAAAATCCCATTTGCCCTCCGGGACGGCCTATAGTTAGTGGAATTGATTCCATCACCTCCCGGGTGGGCAAATATATAGATTTTTTTCTGCAACCATTGGTACGTAGGATGCCTTCGTATGTCAAAGATACGAGGCACATTATCAATCTGTTGACTGATCTCATCCCCACACAAAATCTTCTGATGGTGACGGCGGACGTCACCTCACTATATACAGTGATCCCGCATCATTTGGGTTTGGATGCAGTATCGTATTATTTGGAAAGGGATTCAGGTTTGCCTCATGCACAAGTCCTTTACATCATGGAACTATTAGATTATGCAGCTTCGCATAATTTTTTTTGGTTTAATGGACAATTTTACAAACAAGACAAGGGTGTCGCCATGGGCGCTAAGTTCGCCCCCAGTTTGGCGAATCTGTACATGGCCAAGTGGGAGGAGGATGTCGTCTGTGTAACAACTAGACCCCAAATAGTGTTGTGGGCTAGGTACATAGATGACATCCTCCTCCTGTGGGACGGTCCAGAGGTTGATCTTGTGGCCTTTATGGACTTCCTCAATCTAAATGATAGGGGTATCCGTTTGAGTAGGGAGATCAGCCCCGATAAAATCAATTTTTTGGATCTGACCATTTCCATCTCTAACGGCAAGTTTGTTACCTCAACATTTTTTAAGGGCACTGACAGAAATGCATTCATTCCCAACACCAGTTGTCATCATGCTTCTTGGTTAAAATCAGTGCCAAAAAGTCAGTACCTTCGGATAAAACGGAATTGTACTGAAAATTCAACTTTCATGGAACAAGCTGATGTCCTCACTCAAAGATTCTTAGAGAAGGGTTACTCTAGTGAGTTCTTGTCCGAGACTTTGACTGCCGTACATGAGATTAATAGGGCAGATCTATTGACGGTCAGATCAAACAAAGAGAATAATAATCACTTTCGGAGCCCCTTTATCACCAATTACTCGTGTCAGCATGCCAATGTAAAGCACATTGTTGGCAAACATTGGCACATTTTGAAAAACGACAGTGTCCTGGGAGGACTATTACCAGACAGACCTTGTGTAGTTTTTAGGGGTGCTCCATGTCTGAAAGAAAAACTGGCCCCCAATATTTTGAACCCTCCTAGTTCGGATTCTAGGTTTTTTGCAGAACTTACTGGCTACTACAAATGTGGTAAATGCCAAGTATGTTCTCTTAATGGGTGTAGCTCCAAGAGAACTATCACTTTTGGTTCCACTTGTACAGCCAAACATTATACCATCAAACCATTTATTACCTGTTCTACTACAGGGGTAGTCTATTTACTACAGTGTCCGTGTGGCCTGCAATATGTGGGCAGGACTAAACGCCCTCTTCAAGTTCGTTTGAACGAACATATTAATACCATCCGCCTGGGGTTCACCAAACATTCGGTATCAAAACATTACCTCACCGCACATAATAGAAACCCAAAGGGCACCATATTTCTAGGAATAGACAAATTTAGTCCCCATTGGAGAGGGAGTCATTTGGTGAGAACTATCTCTAAACTTGAAATGTCCTGGGTTCACAAACTAAAAAGCTACACACCTTTTGGCTTAAATATAGAAGTTGACGTTAACTGCTTTATAGCCAATTCATGAATGTTATGCCATTATATTGTTTGTTCCTTAATAGTCACAGTCATGAAAATCAGAGTTCTCATCTCCCTGACAGACATGTGATTTGTTTTTTTGTTTTTTTGGATAAAACTATTATGCTCATCACTTTGGGGTCTCGATGTGAAGTGGAGCCAACGCTGAGGACCCCCTTTTTGGTTTACTTATCTATTTGGGTGGATGTAGCCCCCCCCTGGGCCTCCCCCGGCATATGGGGAAAATTTTTTATTTTTTTTTCCTTGTTGTGAAGTTCCATAGACTCATAGTCCATATGTAATGTACTACATCCAGACATTATAAATTTCCTCTGTACATAGGTTTATGTCATTTGTCTTTATTTTTATTTTCAATTTTAATTCTAATTTCATTTTTATGGATTTTAAAAAGATTCTTTTCTAATTATTTAAATTGATTATCGGCATTGATTAGATCATATGTTAGTTCATTTTAACATTTTTTCTTTTCTAATGGTTATATATACTTTTTCCATGTATTTCTGAGAGTATGGGCAGTGCGCAGTTCATATTGCTGCATTGCTTAACTTTGCATCCAGAAACCAACATGGCGATCGTGCAGCGTTGTGCCTTTACCCACATCGAGGCTGCACGTGACGTATTGTTTACATTTATAGCGGTGAGTCAGAACGCCGCCTGTGTCCCGTGATCAAGTCTGCTCAGACGAAACGTAGGGAGGAGACGTTCTGACGTCACCGCGTGTTTTCCATCTCTCTACCCGGAATACGGGCTGTGTATTCAAGCCGGCCGGCTGATGTGTTTTTTTCGCCTCGATTTCTGCAACTTGATGTAAGTGCAAGACTTTGTTTTATTCAAATAAATAAGGATTTTATGCTATGTGAGGCTTCTTGTCCTTTTATGTCTGTGGATAATTCGGAGACACCTCATACCTAAATCTGACAACCAGGCTGTCCGCATTGGATCTCTCCCTGATTGCTAAGGAGCAGCATTAACTATATTATGCCCATAATATATGTCCGTCTGGTAAGAGGCTTTATATGACTTCGGTGGAGGTTCTTTCTATACCACACTTTTCCAACCGTGTGATTTTGGCACCTGTGGGAATATATATCGATGAACTCACCCATATGCTGATGGACATTTACGTTGGAGATATTTATCTATATTTTGGAAATGTTTTATCTGTGCACATGCTGATTAGCTAAACCACTTAGATAATATTTATCTGTATACATGTTATAATAGCCGTTTGGAGTTATTTACATGTAATTTTCAGCGCGATCTCATTTTTTGGTTACAGTATTCTTGTGTTGTATAACACTTTTATGATCGCAGCTATTTTTGATTGTATTAATGAGCGCAATTTAACCTTTTCCAGTCCATCTCCAGGGGCTGAGGGAAGACAGCTGGGCTGTGCTTACCCGAACGATCTCTCCTCCTTTGGCCGCGGGTTCCCTCCGACTGGGTCTGGAGTTCCCCGTTTCCTCCTTCCCCCGGTGCCCGGCGAGGAAGTTGGCGATGATGGCTCGCATCAGGCGGCGGCGTTAGCGGCGAAGGAATTCTTTCCTTGCGGTGGACGCCGTGACCCGGAAGTCGCTGGGCGTAACTTCCAGGTCAGGATGCGCATCATCACTGAGCGCCGGAAGCTGTGGTTCCGGTTTCTGGCGCGGGAAGTTTGGAAGGCCGAGCCGGCGTTTAAAAGGCAGCAAGCGTGGGCTGAACGCTGCCTGTATACAGACACAAGATCGACGCTGTACACGCGCCAGGGGAGTCTAGCGCTGGCTCTTCACAGGTAGGCTGGCTGTGCCAGAGCTCTTTTTTCCTGTGTATTTCACCTGTTTTAGAAGGGGAGCTAAATAGGAATGTTTGCCTATGTTTAGCTCAGTGGGCACCTTAGGATGGCAGGCTGGAGATACCTTTTCTTAAAGGCGGACATCTCTTTCTTTTGTTTCCTACCAGAAAGATCCAAAAGACCACAGTGTTAAAGTCCCTTCTAGCAAAAAGAAGTGTGCCACATGTAATGCAAGACTAGCATCAGGTTATACCAAAAGCCTATGTGGACCCTGTATTTCTACTGTGATAAGCAGTAATGAGGAATCCCCACTTAACAAATTTTTGGGTTCTTTTAAAGAGGAGATGAAAGCAACTTTTCAGTCCTTTAGGAAACTTATTGCTGATTCGCAAATCCCAACGCCAGCCACCACACAGCAAGAGGTGCCCACCTCTCCCACTCCGGTAGCGTCAGGAGCAGGTGATCCTGTGGAGAATGAGGAGATTTCCCTTAGAATTCCTGATTCAGATTCCTCCCATTCAGATTCTGGGCAGGAAGATGATCAGAATGACTCCCGCACACCCACTAGATTCAAGCTCTCCCAGGAGGAGGTAGATGAATTAATTGGGGCTATTCATGAAACGTTAGAGATGAAGGAAGAAAAAACTTTTCTCTCACTTCATGATAAAATGTATCAGGGGTTAAGCAAGAAAAAGCAAAACGTTTTTCCGGTGCACAAGCTGATGTCAGACCTGGTGCTTAGGGAATGGGAGGAACCTGACAAAAGGCCTTTCTTTTCTAGCGGTTTGAAAAGAAGATTTCCTTTTGAGGAAGACCCTAAGGCAGTCTGGAACCAGTCCGCAAAACTGGATGCCCCCCTGTCAAAAGTCTCAAAGCACTCAGACTTAGTGTTTGAGGACATGGGACATTTAGCAGACCCCATGGACAAAAGGGGAGATGTTATCCTCAAGAGATCCTGGGACGCAGCCATGGCTAATCTTAAACCAGCCCTGGCAACTACGTGTGTAGCGCGTAATTTAGAATTTTGGCTCAAACAGCTACAGGAACACCTGACAGCAGGTACTCCTAGAGAAGATTTATTGAAATCTCTTCCAATGCTGTTTAAGGCCGTTGGTTTTATCGCTGATGCTTCGGCAGAATCAGTAAAACTTTCAGCCAGGTCAGCTTCACTGTCAGTAGCAGCAAGGAGAACTCTTTGGCTCAAGACTTGGCCAGGGGACACCTCATCTAAATTACGTCTTTGTAGTGTTCCTTTCTCTGGTAACCTTTTGTTTGGCACTCCGCTAGATGAAGCGTTAGAACGCACGGCGGATAAAAAGAGGACCTTTCCTGAAAAGAAAAAACCTTTTAACAAGAAGTTTTTTCGTTCCTTCAAGGGGCAAAAGAAAACGCAAGAGAAAGGAAAACCAAATAGATCCTGGGGGGCGCAAGGAGGGAAGCAAAAAGCAAAAGTGCTCTTTAACCCTCCTGACAAAAATCCCAAATCTCAATGAGGCCAGGATCCAGGTGGGAGGAAGACTGGGGGATTTCCTTCCACAATGGATAAAGTTGACCTCCAACAACTTTGTCAGGGGAGTCATAGGAAAGGGCTATGCCCTGGAGTTCAGTCAGTTGCCACCAACAAGATTCTTGGTTACACAACAGGCAAAGGACCCGGTAAAAGCGCAGGCACTACAACTTCTCATAGGGGAGTTTGTAGATCAAAAAGTCCTAATACCAGTTCCCAAACAGGAAGAAGGTCAGGGTTTTTACTCGCACGTCTTTCTGGTAAGAAAGCCATCAGGGAAGTATCGCCTGATTTTCAACCTAAAACCGTTGAATACAGTCATTCGGTACAAAAAATTCCGGATGGAATCTATTTATTCTGTCAAGAATTTGCTTCAGAAAGACTGCTTTATGGCAAAGATAGATCTGAAGGATGCCTACCTCCACATTTCTATCAGAGTAAGCTCCCAAAGGTTCCTGCGCATAGCTGTTCGGATAGGGGAAAAGATTTTCCACTATCAGAGCCAAGCCCTCCCCTTTGGCCTCTCCTCGTCCCCGAGGATCTTTACCAAAATCCTTGCGGAGACGTTGGCCCCGCTAAGACTCCAAGGAATAACAGTCGTCCCATACTTGGACGACCTGTTGTTCCTGGCACCCACAAAACAAAAGCTACTCGAGGACCTAGTGGTCGTCCAGCAGTGGCTGACTCAGTTAGGCTGGATAGTCAACAGGGAAAAGTCAATCCTCATTCCCACACAGGAAATTCTGTTCTTAGGCTACATAGTAAGTTCTACAGAGCAAAGGACCTTTCTCCCACAAGAAAAGATCGATCATCTAAGTCAGCGAGTAGCTCAGTTGCAGACAAATCTCCCTGTCACAGTAAGGGAGATAATGTCAGTCCTAGGCCTCATGACAGCCTCCATCCCAGCAGTCAGATGGGCCAGGTTCCACCAAAGGCCACTCCAGTCTCAAGACTTGGAGGAGAAAATATACCTGCCAGAAAAGACAAAGCAGGCTCTCTGGTGGTGGAGAAACCAAAACCACCTGAACAAAGGTCTGCTGTGGAACCCACCTGTGACACGCATTTTGACTACGGACGCGAGCAACCAGGGTTGGGAGCCCATCTAGAAGGTCGGTGGGCACAAGGCACCTGGAGTCATCTAGAAAAGAAACGCTCTTCAAATTATCGGGAGTTAAAAGCCGTAGCCAAAGGGATTGCAGCGTTCCAGGGGCAGCTCAAGCATCAACATCTACAGATCAGGTCGGACAATACAACTACTGTAGCGTATTTGAACAAACAAGGAGGGACCAGGAATCCCACCCTGATGGGCATAGCAAAAGAAGTTTTTGTATGGGCAGAAGAGAATCTCGAGTCACTTTCAGCTGTCCATCTCAAGGGTACGCAAAACACTCTAGCCGATTTCTTGAGCAGACAATCAGTCTCTCAAGAAGAATGGTCTCTGGATCCGACAGTCTTTGCCAAGATAGTGTCCAAATGGGGTCTTCCGGAGGTTGACTTGTTCGCCAACAGGAGAAATACCAAGCTTCCAGAATTTTTCTCACTAAACCCCAGGGATCGACCGGTGGCAGTCGATGCCCTTCAAAGCGCATGGTCATTCTCCCTGACATATGCTTTCCCACCTCTGCACCTCTTACCGAAGATCCTGGCCAAATACAGGATGGAGAAGACTTCCCTTATCCTGATAGCCCCTTTTTGGCCAAAAAGGGCGTGGTTTTCGCTTCTACTAGCGTTGGCGGATCGTCCACCATGGATGTTGCCGTGCAGTCAAGATCTGTTGACTCAAGGTCCAGTACGGCACCCCAATCCGGCCTTTCTGAATCTAGCGGCCTGGTTTCTGAAATAGACATCCTGAAGTCTAAGGGTCTATCAGATAGAGTGATCAGAACTCTGTTACAGAGTCGCAAAACCAGTTACCAGAGCGATTTATCTGAAACACTGGAAAAAATTCAATCTCTGGCTAAAAGAGAATGGAAAGAGGGAACATGATTCCCCAACGATTTTGGAGTTCTTACAAGAAGGCATCGACAAGAAACTGGCCTTAAGCACGATTAAGGTTCAAATTGCTGCCCTTTCAGTTTATGTTCAGCGCTCCCTACAAGAGGACCCGCTTATCAATCGATTTTGCAAAGCAATTGCCAAACAACGCCCGGCCCCATGCCGTAAGGTCCCGACGTGGGACCTATCTCTTGTGTTGAAAGCAATCATTAAAGAGCCTTTTGAGCCGATATCAGAGGCATCCTTAAAGCTGGTTACTTTAAAGACAATTTTTTTGATCGCTATGACTTCTGCCCGCAGAATCAGCGAACTTCAGGCTCTCTCAATTAGAGATCCTTATATGCAAATTTTGGAGGATAAGGTTATTCTAAAGACAGATCAGTCCTTTGTGCCAAAAGTCGCCTCTGCTTTCCACAAGAGTCAGGACATTATACTTCCTTCTTTTTGCAATAAACCAAGAAATAGCAAAGAAGAACAGCTACGCTGGCTGGACGTCAGAAGATGTCTTTTAGTCTATCTGGAAGCAACTAAAGGCTTTAGAAAATCAGATGCACTGTTTGTTCTTTTTTCTGGTAGTCGAAAAGGAAAACAAGCTTCGAAAGGGACTCTAGCCAGGTGGATTAAATTGGCCATCTTGGAAGGGTATAAAGCCCTACACTTGGATCCTCCGCAGGGTTTGAAAGCACACTCTACAAGGGCGTTAGCCACGTCCTGGGCAGAAAGAGCCGGCGCTACCCCGGAGCAAATATGTAAGGCCGCTACGTGGTCAAGCATGTCCACGTTTATTCGACATTACCGACTGGACGTCCTAAGTAGCCAAGATCAGGCCTTTGGGAGGAAAGTCCTGCAGGCAGTAGTCCCACCCTAATTTGGTGAGTGCTTGCTCATCCTCTCAAGGGCTGTCCTGAAAGACGCCTTGGGAAAATCAGAGTTAGTCTTACCGGAAACTCTGTTTCCAGGAGTCTTCCAGGACAGCACGTTCCCACCCTATGCTTTAAGGTAGGTATTTATGTGGGTATGTATATATGCATGGATAATATGTATGTATGTCATTAACTGTTTTTCAGCTCCGTCCTTCGGTTCTTGGATTAAAACTGACCAGATGCCTGAGGGACCGCCTTTTAAAGAGCTGGAGGTGATGTGTTTCCTGTCCAGGGAGGAGCTCCATCTCTCAAGGGCTGTCCTGGAAGACTCCTGGAAACAGAGTTTCCGGTAAGACTAACTCTGATTTTCTGTGATAAAGAGGCAGTCTAAATCGCATTGTAGGATGAGATCATGGATTTCTAGTCAGTGTTTTACTGCTGATCTTGTGTTGACCAAAGCACATGGGGTCATTTTTGACTGTCGATCGTCGATCGATTCTCAACAGTTGCTCAATTCTTAGAGCTTTTTTGGTGACGGCTGGTAATATTGAGGCAAATGGCTTTAGACCCCAAATGGTTTCTGCAGAGTATCTTAGATTAGCCATAGTCGCCGAACGCCGGGGAGGAAGATGTTTATCAGGGAGGTTTTTAATGGCGATGGGAAGGAAGATTCGCTAAATCCTCCCTCCACGATTTCTCCTGACCTCTACCGTGCATGTGACTTTTAACCCTTGCACTGTGTGAGGTCATCACAGGAGGTGGGGTTGGTGGGTAGGACTTTGGGTTGATAAGTCTGTTCACTTCCATGTTGTAGTGTCTTGAGAAAGATGGACGGTGAAAATAAACACGCTGCTGTTATTGATCTACCTCCTCTGCAAGACCCGTGAGTGTCCCTTATGTGGATTTATATGGATTTCTTTGTGGGTGAGCACCTGGGCATTTACTTCAAACATAGTGTGCCGTGGCTACCCTTGGAACTGTTGAAAATGTGTTGAGGTGATAGTCATTGCTTTCAAATGACAGTGGTAATAATGTTTGTGGCAGGAGTGTGTATGTAGCCTTCAATATCATCTGCAATCTGTTTATGGATTGTTGGATTTCTTAATATTTTTGATTCTTATTTATTTTCATAAATTGCAGATAAGTCGCACTAGGGTAAACAGCCTAAAGACGATTTTCATACATTTTACATATTTATAGTGACTGTGACTGTACAATACCATGTCACAGTGCAAATTGCAATTTTAATGTAGTTTGGCAGAGGAGGCTAGATCCCAGGATGATAAAAGATTACCTATGGTTGTCACCAATACTGGATGTGGGGTTCCAGGCCATGAGTCATTCTAAAGAGAAAACAAAATTGTTGTCTTAGTGCTTAGTAAATTCTGGTTTGGGCTCTGGAGCTTAGAGGCTTCATAGAAGGTTTGAGAGATGAAGTCTCCAACCCTATGTCATTGTTTTGTGAGCAGCTAGCTCCCACTGATTGTGGTAATGTTCATAACGCCTTTTTACTTTGGGAGGGACTGTGGCTCAGGACTCCACTAGGGAGGAAGGCAGGAGGCTACACTCCTCCCTGGAATCTGTGTGGCTGCAATGGAGCAGTTAGGGGTGCATGTGTGCAAAAGAGAGTTTAAGTACTGTCTAGAGAAATGGACAAGGACCTAAGCCTGTGGGCCAGAGCAACAGTACTTCAAGAGCAATCAAGTGGCTGATACTGCGTTTTTTTTTTTGTTTTTTTTAATTGCTTGGTTTATAAAAGAAAATTAAATTTTAAAGTGGTTATAAAGTCTCCACAATAAACTCCCATGATAGGTTCTCTTTAGGAGCAATAGTAATAGCAGTGTGTTTTGTTTTTTTCTAAATACCTTTCCCAGCAGTGCTTTTGGGCCGTCACATGGTTTTCTCTGGTCTTCCCAAGCAGAGAGACTCAGGTGGGATGGGCTCGCATTCCTCTGCTGGATTCGTTTTGGGAGGGGCAGGGAGAGGAGTGGCTTCACACAGACTATGGAAATGACAGGCAGGGAGGGGAGAGAGTCTGCAGAGAGGGCAGGATGATGAAAAGTCTGTTTACCGACAGGAACAGGCAGGATCACCCAGGTATTATACTATATGGAAAAGGATAAATAACACTGCAAAATATTGCTAGCACAAAAATAGTGAAGGAAAGATCAAATGAAGGATTGATCGGTCAATCGCAGGAAGTATCAAAGGGAGGAAGGATCAATCGATGATCGCAGGAAGGATTTGCCATTTTTTTTTTCTGTGCAAAAATGCTGCTGGCTTTTAAGAGAGTTAAATAAACGCCCTGTGTGCATGATGCCTAACATGTAAAAGAGAGGTGTTAGACACTGGTTAACAAATAGGAGGGGAGGAGTAACTTCAGGGGACTAGCATTGCTCTACCTTGGCTGGAGGAAGGTGGGGGGTGGAGCGAGTGGGGAGGAGATCGGCTCTCGCACAGACTTGTCTCAGGAAGAGGCAGGGAGTGGGGGAGATGCTGAGACGATGAGTAGAGAGCAGGATGATGGCGGCGCGTAAATTGCCGCTATCAGAGGTCAGTTTACAGAGGAGAAGACGGGAACAGGCAGGATCAGCCAGGTATTGTACAGCATAGAAAGGGACAATTGACATGGCAAAAGCACTGTGCTATATCTTGTACCTTAAAGGGCAGGAGCTTTTTTTGTATGTATGTTTTTACTCAAAAAGGACCTTTTACAAGACTCCTCTAAACCTCTGCATTCAAATTTTTGCGACTTGCTGTTAGAGCAGTGGTTCTCAAACTTCTAGTGCTGTGACCCCTTGATAAAATTTCCCAAGTTGTGGGGACCCCCAACAGTAAAATAATTTTCATAGCGTGGGTTGAAAGCACCCAAGGCAAGACAAGTAATTTTTGCCCCTAACCTGCAGACATTTAGCACTCCCTGAGTTACTTACACTCGTACAATATTAAAACCCCTTATGGTACATTTTAGGATGTACCACTGTTTCTCTTTGTTCTCCTTTCATCTCTCTCTATCCTAACTTCTTGTGTCCCCCCCCCCCCCCCATATTTCTCTCTAACTGTCTTTCTTGCTCTCTATTTTTTTTTCCTTTTTTCTCACCTTTTCTCCCTTTTTCCTTGTTCCTCCCCCTCTTATCATCTCTCTTCCTGGGAGAACAGTGCAGGCTTCAGGAACAGCCCAGGATTTATTGACCCCTGGCAAATCATCATTTGACCCCCAGGTTGAGAACCACTGTGTTAGAGGATGGCTGCTGATTCCATACATATGGAAGTGACAGGGAAAAGCTGAGGCTCAGGAGCTCAAAGAAATTAGAAGAAGACAGAAATACAGTAAGAAACAATATAAAAAATGGATTACAGGGCCATTAGGTAAAGGCTACGTAATGAATTATTTTTGGAAAATATGGGTATTGTTTAGTGTGGCTTAAAGGGGTGTTCCAGACAAATTTGGTGTTTATTAAAAGTCAGCAGCTACAAAAAAAGTGTAGCTGCTGGCTTTCAATAAACACACACTTACCTGCTCCAGCGTTCCAGCGACGCGCCGGCCAGGGCTCCGCTCCGCTCCCCCCATCCCCGGCCGGCATCCTCCTTGCTACTGTGGGCACCCGCCGTGACAGTCTTCGGCTTCACGGCCGGGCACCCACTGCGCATGCGCGAGCCGCACTGCGCATGCCAGCACGGCACAGCTCGCCGCTGATTCGACAGGCGATCGTCTAGGACCTGTCACGTGTCCTAGACGATCACCTAGGGGAGGGGCTGCAGTAAGGCGATTTAAGCTTAATCGCCTTACCAGCCCTCGGCGGAAGGAGGAAGTGGGACAGGAAGTCCCACTCCTCCTGAAGCCCCCACTCCCCCCCCCCAAAAAATTACCTGCCAAATGTGGCATGTAAGGGGGTGAGGAGTGGAACAAGCGGAAGTTCCAAATTTGGGTGGAACTCCTCTTTAAGTAGCACAGCACACACCAGACAAATTCAAGGTCAGTTTAGGTCAAATCAGGGATAGCAGAGGTAGATGCAAGCCAAGGGAAGCAGATCTGGTCATAATCTATCAAACAATAATAACTATTAAAGCGGATCTCCCATGCAAATACGTTTTTGTTTTTTTTTGGGGGGGGGGGGGGGGGTTGAATAGCCAATAGCAAGGCTTCAAAAAACTCACGTTTCTCGTGTCCAATGTCCACGCCACTCTGTTTCTGTCTGGAATATACACTTATATTCCCTTCGGTCCGCTGTTGCCATTTTAAGTGTGGGCATTAGAATTCCACGAGCAGGGACTTCCTGGTTGCACGCTCGCATCGGCGAGCAGCGGTGTCAGCGTCTCTGTTGCCGTGACAACGGCAGGCGTTACCGCCCCTGATGTTAACCCAGCCTCATAGACCAATACAGCTCATTAGAAACAACGGACTACAAGTGAATCGCGCGATCACAAGGGAGCTATGACTCAAGCTCCCAGAACACACTGCGCTGTGCAGGAAATGAGGAAATGCCCGAGAAAAACCCGAAGGCTGCAGACCGGAAGGAGCTATATTATATCTGGTACTGTACATTTATTATTAAAAAAAAATATCCGTTTGGGCAATGTTTAGGAGCAACTGTAATATTGAGATTATGTTGCAATTCCGGTGGAGCTCCGCTTTAATAATAATATTTGGTAAACAATGTTATAAGTAAGATTATACAAGAAAAAAACAAGATTGGTGTGTTTTTCCACTTCTCTTGAGTTGGGGGGACTCTTCCAGATTAACAGAAGAAAATACAGCCAGGTTCCATGTATCCAGCTCTGCTCTGAAAAGTGATTTTATCTTGCAGGAGCACTCTGGAATTGTGGAAGATGATAATAGTGCGCCAGAACCGTCAGATAGCCCTGTTCTGCAGTTAAAATTACTCAACATCTACTGTGGCAAAAAGAGAGGAAGGGCAACTGAATCGGCTAAGGTAATGTGAAGGTTGTATTTTTGTCATTAATAGTATGATTCATTTTCAAAGAAACTCCTATTGTGTTTTTTTGATTCGTTTTAATATTCTTTCCTGCTGCCCGTGTCTCCAAACGTCCCTCCAATCTTGCTAAAGTCTGCAGGGAAACCGACTGTTTTGGAGTGTTGATCTCCTGGCTCTTCCATCTTCCACCACAAGACAGAGTGAAAACAACGAGGTCAGCAGAAGGAACCAGTGAGAGCTTGGGGGTATTTAGGAAATCAACACTATTAAAATTGTTGGTTTCCCTGCAAGCTTTAGTAGATTTCCCATAATTGACAACCTATTACGTCAATGTGCAACACACAGAAAGGTGGATTAAGTTGACATTTAAGATATGATGGTAACTTATGATCATGAATCATCAATTGCACCTCTGTTTTAACCATACAATCTCATCAGTTGAAATATGATCATATTTATGAACTAAGTATCTCCGTGTTTCTGGTAGATATTTTACAACCTCGGCTGATCGACTCAGTTTGATTAAATCCAATCTAAACCAAGTCTTAGGCAGACCAGAGACAGTGCAACTTTTTTTCCCCTGCAACCTTGGGTTGCAGGTAAGAAATTTTCACAATTCCCTCATCAGCGCAGGCAGTGCTGGTAGGGGAATTCCTTCTGCCAAGCAATTGTCTGCTCCCAGCAGGGGGGGAACTGCCCCCGCTGAGAGAAGACGGCGATTATTGCTAGTGGCTATAACACCCACTATCAATACACGCAAGTGAATAAGGCAGGCTGGTTGAACCCAAGCTGATCGATCGGCCTGCCCAAACACGGATCGGATCTCAGCCAGTTCCTGCTGAACTGAAGCCTGCCAGCTTCAAAAATCACTTTGCTCCTTTCTGTGCAAGATACAATGACCGCTGAAGCTGCAGGTTTGATTGTAAGTTCCTGTGATCAGTGCAATTGGCTGTCATAGTGATCACATGATTAGGAACCATGCTGTTTCTTGATAGATAGCCTATATCAGTTGCTGTTCGTGACAACGCAGGCTCAAATCAAGGAACATGCAGAGATGCTAAGGAAAATTATTTTCTATTTCGTATATCACGGGACACAGAGCCTTAATAATAACTAAATTGGTTATGTTCCACCTTCAGGTGATTGGACACTGGCACACCCAAGAATGGAAGTTCCCCTCTATATAACCCCTCCCATACAGGGAGTACCTCAGGTTTTTCACCAGTGTCTAAGGTGTTGGTCACAGTTAAAAAATGTGCTAAGAAGAAGCTCCACTGAGGGATCCCTGCAGGATCAAGGAGCCATGTTACCGGATCCATCCAAAGTGCCAAAATGGATGGTACCTGGGCCTTGTGGAAGAACAAGGTTTTGCCTGTAACGTCTCTCTTTGAGGACTGGAACCTGGAATCCAGCACTTTGGGCACATACCTAAATGCCCAAAGGTTTATCTGGCAGAGTGCCATACAGGTCGAGGTCAGAGGCCCCCTTTAATGGGAACCCAAGTCCCTGAAGGTCTGGCATGACACAGCCCACCATGATGGGGGGGGGGGGGGAAGATTGGGTCTGTCTAGTCTTCAGCAGTATCCTGCGGTGGGATAAGGTAAGTGAAGATAATCCTAATGAACATCATTAGGTGCTCCAAAAAGCAGAGGTCCACACTAAAATGGAACCTCCGCTTTTCGAAACCCTCCCCCCTCCGGTGTCACATTTGGCACCTTTTAGGGGGAGGGGGTGCAGATACCTGTCTAAGACAGGTATTTTCATCCACTTCCGGACATAGACTCCCGCTGAGGTCACATCCCTTCCCCACCCCCCTACTGTCTTTTGGGAAACGCACAGGTCCCAGAAGACAGCGAGGACCAGTTAGGACTAGCGCATGCGCAGTAGGGAATCGGGAAGTGAGGTCGCAAAGCACCCTCACTGGTAAGTATCCATTTATTAAAAGTCAGCAGCTGCAGTATTTGTACCTGCTGGCTTTTAATATTATTATTATTATTTTTTTTTTTTTAGCTCTGATAACAGAGAGACACAGCAGCATATTGGGGGCATGTAAGCTTTATATGTTGGATCCAGGCATACCTTTGTAAGACACCTACTCAGCATCAGGCTGTGCAGTGATATCGGCATTTAGTTGCTGGACTACAAGGCTCAGCAGTGGATGCAAGTATTTTTAGTACTTTGCTTTTGTGCTTAAGACTATGCCTTCCAGAAAAGGGGGTTCAGGGGCAGGTAAAAGTGGTCCCTGAAAGACCTGAGGCGGCCAGTCAGGATGAGCCATTAGCCCTGTTTGGGATAGGAGCTTCTTCCAACATTGCAGCCCCTGCATACCTCAGAGGACGTTTTTGCATCAGCATTAGTGGGTTTGGAAGAAAGATTAGAGGCTTTAATCACAGCATCTTCATAGAGCAATAGAAAGCGGGCTAGGTCACCTTCCCCTTCTCTGGACCCTCAATCGGAGGATCAGCAATCTGATGATGATGCATAACCATCAGGGGACAGGGAACAGGAATCGGAGGAGACAGAAGAACTTTTTTCAGCCTCACAGACTCTGAAATTGCAGGTGCAATCTTTTACAGGGGCCATTCGTGCCACGTATAAATTGCCCTCAGCTGAGATGGCTGGGGTCTTTAAGGTCCCCGCAGGCTTTATATACCTTCCCAGTCCACCCATTGCTGAAAAAGCTTTTTTCCTCCTCCAAAGACATTTTCCTTACTTTATCCCATAGAGAAGAAATTCACCAAGAGATGGAGTGTACCAGCAGTCGACGCTGCTATCTCTTGCGTGAATAAGACTCTAACCTGTCCAGTAGACAATGTTCAGGTGTTTCGCGATCCAGCAGAGAAAAAGCTGTAATCCCTACTTAAGACTACTTTTGCTATGGCTGGCGCTGTAGCTGAGCTTGCAGTAGCAGCGATTTGGCGCTTGTCAGTCCCTAAAGGATCAAATGAAGCAGGTTATCAAAATTGCTCCTGCTCAGCAGACCAAGGTTTTGGCAGGCCTTTTCAAGGCCTTATGTTTTGCGGTGCATGCTATTAACCACTTTAGCCCCGGACCATATTGCTGTCCAAAGACCACAGCACTTTTTGTGATTTGGCACTGCGTCGCTTTAACTGACAATTGCGCGGTCGTGCGACGTGGCTCCCAAACAAAATTGGCGTTCTTTTTTTCCCACAAATAGAGCTTTCTTTTGGTGGTATTTGATCATCTCTGCGGTTTTTATTTTTTGCACTATAAACAAAAATAGAGCGACTATTTTGAAAAAAATGCAATATTTTTTACATTTTGCTATAATAAAAATCCCAAAAAAGATATAAAAAAACTTTTTTTTTCCTCAGTTTAGGCCGATACGTATTCTTCTACATATTTTTCGTTAAAAAAAAATCGCAATTAGCGTTTATTAATTGGTTTGCGCAAAATTTATAGCGTTTACAAAAAAGGGGGTCGTTTTATGGCATTTTTATTATTATTATTTATTACTAGTAATGGCGGCGATCAGCGTTTTTTTTTTTCGGTACTGCGATATTATGGCGGACACATCGGACACTTTTGACACATTTTTGGGACCATTGGCATTTTTATAGCGATCAATGCTATAAAAATGCATTGTATTACTATAAAAATGCCATTGGCAGTGAAGGGGTTAAGTGTGGTCCTGGTGTGTTCTAACTGTATGGGGGGGGGGGTGGCCTCACTAGGGGAAGTCACTGATCTTCTGTCCATACATTGTATGGACAGAAGATCAGTGTTTCCCCCGCTGACAGGAACGAAAGGTATGTGTTTACACACACACCTCCCGTTCCCCGCTCTGTAACGAGCAATCGCGGGTGCCCGGCGGCGATCGTACCCGCCGGGCACGCGTGCGGGCGACAAGCTGCTAAAGGGAGGACGTAGAGCTACGTGCTCCCGCGTAGCAGTGCCACCGTCCCGCAGTAATATGATGGCGGGCGGTCGGCAATCAGTTAAAGATTCTATTCAGCAACCATCTCGCCTTGCTCTCCTGCTAGTTCATACGTGCAGGATTTTGTAGCTAAAGCATTGGTCAGCTGAAGCACTATGCAAAAAGCTTTTAGCTGGTTTTCCTCTTCATTGAGAACGCTTATTTGAGGATGACTTGGACAAATATATCCAAAAGATTTCAAGTGGTAAAACTACCCTTTTGCCAATTAAAAGACTGAGTAAATGTCCTTCTTTTAAGTGTTCTCTTTTTCCCCAGTCCCTAGGGCAACAGCCTCCAGGCAGTGGCAACGACCTCTTCAGCCAAGTCCAAGATGTAAAACCCAAGGCTAAGCATAGGGTCAGAGGAAACCCTAAGGGCCGAAGTCTGCAAAACGGAGCCCAAGGCCTCCTTATGAAGTGACGCCCCCCGCTCGATCGAGGGGGGGGGGAAGGCTTCTCCGATTCTCAAGGGCCTGGCAGGAAGAGATTTAGGACAGATGGGTCATCTCCACAGTATCTCTGGGTTACAAGCTGGAATTTTGCGAACTTCCGCCATCTTGATTTCTAAGATCGAGCGTTCCTAAGGACCCCGTGAAAAGAAGGCCCTCCTTATTTCTAGCATTAGACCACTTGTTGTTATCCCAAGGGGTAGTCATAGAGATTCCCTCAGAGGAGCAGGGCACAGGGTTTTATTCAAACCTCTTTACGGTTCCAAAACCAAACAGAGATGTCAGACCCATTCTAGATCTAAAGGATCTAAATCAATTCCTAAACATCTGCTCCTTTCGAATGGAGTCTCGGCCTTATTGTTTTTTTTTCCAAAGGCCGCTTGCCTCACATTCTTTGGTCCGGGCTTTTATTCAAGGGGTAATGCGTTTGAATCCACCAGTTAAATCTCCCTTGTGCTTGTGGGATTTGACTTTAGTCTAATCTGTATTGCAATGGCAGCCCTTTGAACCAATAATTCACATTCCTTTGGTCCTTTTGACAAGGAAATTGTTTTTTCTGGTTGTTATATCTTCTGCTAGAAGAGTATCAGAGTTGTCAGCTTTTTCTTGTAAAGGGCCATATTTGATTATCCACAGAGACAGTAGTGTTGTGTCCTTACCCAATCTTTCTACCTAAATGATGTCAGGGTTCCATCTGGATATTACCAGGATGTTACCCTGCCTTCCTTTTTTCCAGAACCGCATTCTGCGAAAGAATTTGTTTGCACACTCTTGATGTAGTAAGAACAGTCAAGGTCTATCTGAAAGCAACAGCTCAGATACAGAAACATGATGTTTTGTGTGTGCTGCCAGAATTTCCCAGGAAGGGTCAGGCAGTGCTGAAATCTCTAAGTGGATTCGACAAGTTATTGTTCAGGCTTATGGTTTGAAGAGGAAGTTTCCTCACTTTTATGTCAGAGCGCACTCTACATAGCAGTAAGTGCTTCATGGGTGGTGCATCACCAGGCCTCCATAGCTCAGCTCTGCAAGGCCGCAACTTGGTCTTCGGTCCATACATTCACTAGATTCTATCAGGTGGATGTAAGAGGGCATGAGGATGTCACCTTTGGGCATAGTGTGCTGCAGGCAGAAGTATAGATCCTCACGTCTAATGGCAGTCTGCCTTGATTTGTGTTTCCCTCCCCTCAAGGTGGCATTGCTCTGGGACATCATGTTTAGTTATTATTAAGGCTCTGTATTCCGTGATGTACAAGAAAGAAAACAGGATTTTTATAACAGCTTACTTGTAAAATCCTTTTCTTCGAGTATATCATGGGACACAGAGGTCCCTCCCCTCTTGTTGGGATACTTATTGCTTACTACAAAACAGAGTTACTCCCTGCATGGGAAGGGTTATATAGGGATGGGGACTTGCTGTCTTGGGTGTGCCAGTGTCCAATCACCTGAAGGTGGTACATTTAGTTATTATTTAGTTATTATTAAGGCTCTGTGTCCTGTGATGTACTCCAAGAAAAGGATTTTACAGGTAAGCTGTTATAAAAATCCAATTTCTTTTTTATGAACTGACCCTTTAAGATTTTGTATACTATGCTGTTTTTTTTTCTCTTCAAAACAGTGCTCTGAGTTTCTTTTCTTATTTACAATTTTACAGTTGACTTCAAAATCTATTGAAATTCCTTTACAAGGCAAGTACCAATTTATCTTTACTTTTTTTAAAAAAAAAAGCTAAAAGCTGTTTGCAGGCAAAATATAATTTGCTGTGTCCATGCATGAAAACACAATTTCTAGTTTGCAGAAAGGTGTACACTGGTGATGTCAGATCACATGCAGCTTTATTCAGGCTTGACAAAGCACAGTGCAGCCCGCCTAGGACTTTAACAGTGTTAGACGGGGCTGCGGTGCGCTTTGTTCATGTTTTAAAACTGGACGTGATCTCACATCAACTGTGTGCGACTTCCTGCTGAGTTTGTAGAGCATAGTTGGGCTCCCTTTGGGCATCACCTAGAGTTCCAGAGGCAAGGTGTTCAAATACAGGCTTTGAGCAGTGAAATATTTCTACATGTCTACAATTTCCACTGCAGTTATCTAATAATTACGTTGCGATTGTCTCTTCTCTTTATTTAAAAATGTCTACTTCTGTAAGATAATGCTGCAGTAGTGAAGCGTGGACAACACTCTTGACTCGGCTTGTTCACTTCTATAACAATCTAAAAAAAATAAGGGGTTTATTCTTTTAGTATAGAGCAGTGGTCATCAACCCTGTCCTCAGGGACCACTAACAGGCCAGGTTTTATGTATTACCTTGGGGAGAGGCAGACTAGAATACTGCAATCACTGAGCAGCAAATGATATCACCTGTCATGTATTTCAGTTATCTTGCAAACCTGGCCTGTTAGTTGGCCAGGGTTGATGACCACTGGTATAGAGGGCAGGCCCAAGCCAATCTGTGCCTTTTGCCCCTTGGAACCATTTGTTTCAACCTTTATTCAGCTGTTTTAGGCTTGTAGGCCATTGTTACTGTAATGTTTAAAAAAACATTGCTTTTGTGGAGTAGAGCATGAGGACCACCAAGATACTGCCCTCTTGTCACAGCACCCAGTGTGGTGGTGAGAGCCATAAACTCATGTTAAAGCCTGTTCAAGTTCTGGTAATTACTCCATTCTTTCATCCTGTTTGTGTCCTAATCCCTATGCAATGTTGAAAGAACAAAGCATGCTACAGGAAAATCTTTATAAATAACATTTCTTTCTCGTACATCACGGGACACAGAGCGGCATATTCATTACTATGTGGTTATATGGAGTACCTTCAGGTGTGGACACTGGCAATCTCAAACAGGAAGTCCCCTCCCTATATAACCCCCTCCCCTAGAGGGAGTCCCTCAGTTTTTTCGCCAGTGTCTTAGGTGTTGGTCACGGAATAGCTTTGCTCCACATCCTTGGGATTAAGGGCGGGCTAACCGGATCTGTCCAAGGAGCCTCAGTGCCAAAGTGGACAGTACCCGGGCCCCAAGCCGTGGGGTTTTGCCTATAATGCTCCTCTTTGGAGGGCTGGACCCTGGGCCCAGGACTTGGAGTTTGTAAAAACCATAAGTTCCTGTTTGCCAGGGTGCTATATAGGTCCAGGACAGTGGGTACCTTCATAGGACCCCAGGGCCTGAAGGTCTACTACGCTACCCACGGAGATGGGAGAAGATTGGATCAGTTTGCTGGACAAACATCCTGCAGCATGGAGCAGGTAAGGGGGAGCCTGCGGGACTTGGTTCGACAGCAGGCTCTCCGGGGTAACCTAAAAGGGGGATAGCCTAAGTATGCTCTGCATGGGCAACCTTGCTCACTATGTCTAAGAGAGACAGGATGACACCCTTTTCTCCCCCATCACTAGGTTCCCCTGTCTAAGAATGTGTTGCTAGCTAAACCTGCTGTTTCTTCCTAGGGCTAGTAAGGATCCCTAGGGGCCTTTGGAGAGTCCTACCTGGCCGAGGGTTTGAATCTGCCGCCTGTTTCTGCGTTCCTGGATCTCCAGCAGCGCGGCTCCTCCATGTTCCTCCTGTTTCCGGCATACGCGCGCGCGCGCACGTCTTAAAAACGTTTTTCGCGCCGTTCAGACAGGAGGGCGGGGGGGGGGCGTGCCTGCGGCGTCATACAGGGGCGCGCCTTTGTGCTGTTATAGACAGCAGGCATTGTCAGTGCTCAGTCTGAGGCTGATTTTCAGAAGGAGAGGACGCAGAGCGGCAGAACAGTGACTCCCGGTGGCGGAAGAGGGGTAGTACATGCTGGACTTTGTTCCAATGCCTTTTTTGTTAAGCCAGGAAATTCCCCTTTTTGCAGCAGGTTGGAGGCTGGCAAACTTAGTTTGGGGTCACTGTATGTTGTAAAAAAAAACATACGGGATCCCATCAGTTTTTGGGCATTAGTGATCTATTGTCCCCTAAACTCTGGTTTTGTACTTCTGGCCACTACAGTCTGTTGTGTGGGCGGAGTCCCTCGATTTTGTATTATGGCTTCCAAAGGTTCGGGGTCAAAGGGTACAAAAAAGACCAAAAAACAAAAGGGTTCCCTTTCTGATTCTGATGATATGCCGATACTTTCCCCGCAACTTAACATAAAAAGCGCCTTGGATGAGCCATTAGGGGGATCTGGTGCGGAGGCTGGCCCAGATCAGCCCAGCCCTGTGTTTATCACAGAGGAGATGCTAGCCGTATCCCTAGGGGGGCTAGAAGAGAGAATAGCAGCATTGATCGCTAGAGCTATTCCTGGTAAGAAACGGGTTAGATCCCCATCACCAAGAGGTGTATCCTCAGATGCTGAGATTCTCTCTCCGGAGGAATTGGAATCACAGGAGGATCAACTAGACCTGAACCAAGAGGGTTCAGGGATTGAGGGGTCTGCCTCGGAGGAACCATTTTCAGACTCCCAGACAGAAAGACTGTGGGTACAGTCTTTGACGGACATGGTCCGCTCGGCATTTAGTTTACCATTACCAGAGCCTCAGGTTCCTCCGGTATCCTCTCTGGGCTCTTTGAAAGCTCCGTTAAGCAACGCAGTTTTTCCAGTCCATCCTCTTTTGGAGGAATTGATCTTTCGGGATTGGGTACGGCCGGACAGGATTTTTCTGCCACCGAAAAGATTTGCGGTCATTTACCCCATGGAGGAAAAATTCTCCAAGAGGTGGAGGCTCCCAGTAGTGGATGCAGCCATCTCATGTGTGAATAAATCACTAACTTGCCCGGTGGAAAACATACATATGTTTAAAGATCCGGTTGATAAAAGGTTAGAGACACTTTTAAAAGCATCCTTTGCTACGGCAGGAGCAGTGGTGCAGCCAGCGGTGGCTGCGATTGGTGTTTGTCAGGCGTTAAAAGACCAGACAAAGGAAATGTTAAAGGACATGCCTACCCAACAAGCAGAAGAGTTTTCTGACATTCCCAGAGCTCTGTGTTTTGCTGTAGATGCTATAAAAGATTCCATCCAGCAGGCCTCTCGTTTATCACTATTTTTGGTGCACATGAGAAGGCTCTTATGGTTGAAGAACTGGGCGGCGGAGCCCCCATGCAAAAAGCTTCTGGCAGGGTTTCCCTTCCAAGGAGGACGACTCTTCGGAGAGGATCTGGATAAATATATTCAGACTATTTCAAATGGCAAGAGTACCCTTTTACCGGTCAAAAAGACATTCCGGGCTCCTACATTTAAAAGGCAGCTCTTTCCTGTCTCGGGGCCCTCAAATTCCAGGCAGTATCGACGGCCGCCTGCACGATCCAACGTTAACAGTAGATCGCAGGGACAGGCCCCTGGGGGTAAGAGGCCGTGGTATCGCAAGCCGTCAAAGACAGCCCCTAAGTCTGCCTTATGAAGGGGCGCCCCCACTCTCGCGGGTGGGGGGAAGGCTTCGTTTCTTCTCAGAAGTTTGGGAAGCCAAGATCCCCGACAAATGGGTCCGGGCATCTGTAACCACAGGTTACAGACTGGAGTTTCTAAGGTATCCTCCGCCTCATTTTCAAGAATCAAGGCTACCAAGGGATCCAGCAAGGAAGGCCTCAATGCTGGCAGCTTTGGATCACCTGCTTTGCCAGGACGTAATTATAGAAGTGCCAGCCCAAGAGCAAGGGCTAGGTTTCTATTCCAATCTCTTTGTCATACCAAAGCCCAACGGCGATGTCAGGCCAATCTTGGACATAAAGAGGTTAAACGGTTACCTAAGGGTTCGTTCCTTCCGGATGGAATCCATCCGGTCAGCAGCCGCCGCGCTTCAGAAGGACGATTTTCTGGCCTCCATAGACATAAAGGATGCTTACCTTCATGTACCAATCTTTCAGTTGCATCAAAGATTTTTACGCTTCGCGGTGGGGCAGCGACACTTCCAATTCAGGGCGCTCCCCTTCGGGCTGGCCACGGCCCCCCGGGTATTCACGAAGATCCTAGCCCCAGTTCTGGCCAATTTAAGGATCCAGGGGGTCACAGTCCTAGCATACTTGGACGACCTTTTAATCATAGATCACTCACGGTCGGGTCTGCAAAAGGCAGTAAACCTCACGGTTCGGTACCTCGAAGAATTCGGCTGGGTCCTAAACCGGGGAAAGTCAGCGTTCCAGCCTACAAAGCAGTTGGAATACCTCGGCATGAGGTTAGACACAGAACAGCAAAAGGTGTTCCTGCCCCTGGTAAAGATCGAAGCTATCAAGGGGTTGGTTCAGTTGGTTCTAAACAAGAAAAAACCAACTATTCGCCTGTGTATGCGAGTACTAGGCAAGCTAGTGGCCACGTTCGAGGCAGTACCATACGCTCAGATCCACACTCGCGTCCTACAGGCAGCCATTCTAGCAGCCTGGGGCAAGAGGGCACATGCCTTAGAGTCCCCTTTGACGCTATCATCAAGGGTCCGACAAAGCCTGGCCTGGTGGTTGAACCCTCAGAACCTTCTAAAGGGAAAATCCTTCAGCCCTGTTGTCTGGAAGGTAGTTACCACAGACGCCAGCCTGGCAGGCTGGGGGGCGGTCTTCGAGGGGTTCTCTCGCCAGGGAACTTGGGTGAGAGCAGAGAGGCAGCTCCCCATCAATATCTTGGAGATCAGAGCTGCTCGCCTAGCCCTTCTGGCATGGACCTCCAGATTAAAGGGGTTCCCGGTGAGAATCCAGTCAGACAATGCCACGGCGGTGGCATACATAAACCACCAAGGGGGAACCAGGAGTCAGGCCGCTCAGAGGGAGGTGAGCTTGATTTTTCAGTGGGCAGAGGTTCATGTACCCTGCATTTCGGCGATATTCATTCCCGGAGTGGACAACCTGCAGGCAGACTTCTTAAGTCGCCCAAGTCTGTTGCCAGGGGAGTGGTCTCTGCATCCCCAGGTCTTTCAGACAATCTGCCAGAGGTGGGGAATGCCGGACGTAGATATAATGGCATCCAGGTTCAACAAGAAACTAGACAGGTTCGTGTCTCGAGCGAGGGATCCTATGGCCTGCGGAACCGATGCGTTGGTTTGCCCTTGGCATCAATTCAAACTTCTATATGCATTCCCTCCGCTACAGTTACTCCCTCGCCTGTTGCGCAAGATCAGAGTGGAGCACAAGCCAGTCATTCTAGTAGCTCCGGCTTGGCCCCGGAGGACTTGGTACTCACTAGTCCTGAAGATGGCAGTGGGAGACCCTTGGACTCTTCCTCTACAACCAGACCTACTCTCACAAGGCCCGATCCTCCACCCTACATTACAGCGTCTAAATTTGACGGCCTGGAGGCTGAATCCCTGATTCTCAGGGGTAGAGGTCTGTCTAGGCAGGTAATCCCTACCCTGATTAGGGCTAGAAAGCCGGTCTCCAGGGTGATTTATTACAGGGTGTGGAGGAACTACGTAGGCTGGTGTGAATCCAAAAGATGGAATTCCCGCAAATATACTATTGATAGGGTGTTAAGTTTTCTCCAGCTAGGAGTGGATAAAGGCCTGGCACTAAGCACAATCAAGGGACAGATCTCAGCTCTGTCAGTGTGGTTTCAGAGGCCGCTGGCCACCCACTCGCTGGTAAAGACCTTCTTACAGGGGGTCTTGCGTATTAATCCTCCTGTCAAGTCACCAATTTGTCCATGGGACTTAAATCTTGTCCTGTCCACTTTACAGAAACAACCCTTTGAGCCGTTGGCTGAGATTCCTTTAGTCTTACTGACAAGAAAGTTGGTTTTCTTGGTCGCCATAGTTTCGGCCAGGAGAGTGTCAGAATTAGCAGCCTTATCGTGTAAGGAACCATATCTCGTTCTACATAAGGACAGGGCAGTTCTCCGGCCCCATCCTTCCTTTCTACCAAAGGTTATATCCAAATTTCACTTAAACCAGGATTTGGTACTTCCATCCTTCTTTCCAAAACCTACATCTAGAAAGGAGGGGTTGCTGCATACCTTGGATATTGTCCGGGCCATGAAGGCCTATCTTAAAGCTACAGAAAAGATCCGGAAGACAGATGTATTATTCGTTCTACCAGATGGCCCCAAGAAGGGGCAGGCAGCGGCAAAATCCACCATCTCGAGATGGATTAGACAATTAATCATTCAAGCCTACGGTTTGAAGAGGTTGCCTCCTCCGTTGTCGGTAAAGGCCCATTCTACCAGGGCCATGGGCGCCTCTTGGGCAGCACACCATCAGATCTCTATGGCTCAGATATGCAAGGCGGCAACGTGGTCATCAGTCCACACGTTTACAAGGTTTTATCAACTAGACGTGAGAAGGAATGCGGATTCTGCCTTTGGACAGGCAGTACTACAGGCTGCAGTTTGAAATCCTCGGGATCAGAAGCACCCTTGGTTAAAAAAAAAAAAAGTTTTTTCTTGACTAAGTTGGAATTATTATTATTATTTGAGTTTACCTCTAAATTGAATCCTTCTTTGGAAGATGTCTCCCTCCCCTCATTAAAGCATTGCTTTCGGACATCCCACATAGTAATGAATATGCCGCTCTGTGTCCCGTGATGTACGAGAAAGAAAAAGGGATTTTTAAATACAGCTTACCTGTAAAATCCTTTTCTTGGAGTACATCACGGGACACAGAGCTCCCACCCCTCTTTTGGGTGACCATTTTGGGAGGCATACTGCTTGCTACAAAACTGAGGGACTCCCTCTAGGGGAGGGGGTTATATAGGGAGGGGACTTCCTGTTTGAGATTGCCAGTGTCCACACCTGAAGATACTCCATATAACCACATAGTAATGAATATGCCGCTCTGTGTCCCGTGATGTACTCCAAGAAAAGGATTTTACAGGTAAGCTGTATTTAAAAATCCCTTTTTTCTGAGACTTGTCTGCTCTGTATCAACCAACTTTAAAGGGAGCATGTTAGAAATGCAAAATGGAAGCTGCAACTCATTTTTAAAAATGTCACCAGGTTTATTTTCTCTTCAGTAGTGTGTCAATGTCCTGTAACAAGAACTTGTACAGTAAATGTGGGTGTGGTTCATGCTTTTTTGCAGAAATGCAGGACATTTTTTTTAACATGGGTTCCTATAGAACATGTTCACATCAATGCATTTTTGTGCCTTTGATTTTTTGAAAAGGGACAGGGACTTTTTAAAAACGCAAAATTGTGCTTTTTTACCTCAATAAATTTCAATGGGGAAGTTGCAGAAAAGCATGTAGTGCATTTTTACCGTGAGTTGCATTTTTAAATCTGTACAACAAAAAATCTCAAGCATATAAAAAACAAACAAAACAGAAGGCACTGCAGAAACGCTCAAAAGCAACATGCATAGATATGATTTAAGCTTACCACTCAGACAGGAAGACTCCAAACACAAGAGCCCCCAACAGCACCTTGGTGTAGTCCACTGAGAACTACAAGCCAACAGCCACAGAGGCTGTGTTGGTACTTGTAGTTTTCACGACCACAGAACATTACAAATTAATTACATGGCCAGGTGGGCGGGGCCATGTTTATTGTTTGTTTTTTAGATTGTGGGGAAGAGAAGATAGTGAATCAGGGTGGTGCGGAGGCTGGTGCATCTGTAATATGTTACATGTTACACCCTGAATATGGTGATCTTATCCTTTTAGGTAAATGTGCCATGATTTATAATGAATACATAACAATGTGTTCAGCTTTATTGGTACATTATCTTGCCTTTTATAGCATTTAATAAAATTTACAACAGTCATATTTGTATTTATTTTTCTTGAAGTAAATGCTGATGTAATAAATCTCAGGGCAAAACATAAGATAAGCAATGTCTTCCACAGTTTACATTTGCTGTTTGTAATAGGGTGAGCTGTTTGCTAGAAGTAAAGCAATGTGTATGTATAGACTTTTTTTATTAAATACAATTTTTGCTACAGTGCCCTTGCACCCAATTACATGTCTGTCAGTGGAGACAAGAAAGCTGAAGAAGTATGGACTCTGGTTAACCAAAGGAAGTGATTTTGGCAGAAGTAGTGCTGTCATTATCCTGTGGATGACTCCCGACTATGTGCCCATTATAGAGAGACAAATGGAACTGTCTGCTAAAAACCAAGCCTGTGAGTACTTTGATTCAGCTTTTCACTTCTAGTTCAAACATACTGTGTTGTAGGACTGCTATTTCAACATTCAAGTTTATGTATAGCCAAAACTTTTTTAATTTCGTTTTTTAAGGGTTAGAAACTGTTGTCTATGTCCCAGCTAGGTAGATTCACCTCTTGATTTGTCCTGGTCATATTGGGATTTATTTACTTAAAGCGGAGCTCCACCCTAAAGTTCTCGGGCAGAATACGGGCATGTCATCACATCCCGTCGCCCCCCCCCGTTGTGTGCTGGGAACACTCAGCTCCCAGCACACAGCGGGAGCCAATCGGCGGGCGCGGCGCGACTCGCGCATGTGCCGTAGGGAACCGCGCAGTGAAGCCGGAGCGCTTCACTTCCTGGTTCCCTCACCGTGGATGGCGGGGGGCAGCAGAGTGACGAGCGATCGCGCTGGACTCCAGGACAGGTAAGTGTCCTAATATTAAAAGTCAGTAACTGCAGTATTTGTAGCTGCTGGCTTTTAATATTTTTTTTTGACCGGACATCCACTTTAAAGTGGAGGTTCACCCTTAAAACCACTTTCTCTTATCCCATCCAGCATACTGGCGTCAACGCCAGTATGCTGTCTTTTTTTTTTATTTTTATCGGTGTACTTACTTCTTAATAGATAGTTTAATTTTCGTCCTACCGCGGTATATGGCGCCGCTATATCGCGTCACGCCTTCCGAAAACAGCCGACTAGCACTCAGCTGTTCTCGGCGCTATACGGCGCCTGAGCACAGACCTAGGAGCTGACTGCGCAGGCGCCGTATATAGCCGCGTCACGCCCTCCGAAAAAAGCCGAAATAGGACTCGGCTGTATACGGCGCCTGCGCAGTCAGCTCCTGGGTCTGTGCGCAGGCGCCGAGAACAGCCGAGTGCTAGTCGGCTGTTTTCGGAAGGCGTGACGCGATATAGCGGCGTCATATACTGCGGTAGGACGAAAATTAAATTATCTATTAAGAAGAAAGTACACCGATAAAAAAAAAAAAAAGACAGCATACTGGCGCTGACGCCAGTATGCTGGATGGGATGGGAGAAAGTGGTTTTAAGGGTGAACCCCCTCTTTAAGCTGGAAAATGCAAAATTAGGTTCACTTCTGCATAGAAACTAATCGGCTTCAAGGTTTTTTTTGCCAAATCTTAGTGATACTAAAGTCTCATTTTTTTCCCCCATTAAAAATAAAAAAAACATGTTATACTTACCTACTCTGTGTAGTGGTTTTACACAGAGCACCTCAGATCCTCCTCTTCTCGGTCCCTCTTTGGTGCTCTTGGCCCCTCCCTCATTTTGAGTGCCTCCACAGCAAGCTGCTTGCTATATGGGCACCCAAGCCGCAGCTCAGCACACCCCCTTTTATTGACTGCAGCGGGAGCCAAATCTCTCAGTCAATGAGGATGGGAGTTCTGGGCAGCTGAGACACTCCTGCAACATTGTTGGATCTAGATGGAGCTCAGGTAAGTATTAGGGGGGCTGCTTCACAGAGAAAGCTTTTTATCTTAATGCATAGAATGCATTAAGAAAAAAAAAAAATTCTGCCTTTACAACCCCTTGAAGTTGAACAAGCGTAGGGTAGAAGCTACCAAGCACAGATGCATTAGATTCTGAGTGCACCAGTTTTAGTAAATCTCCAAGATAAAAAGTGAGGGGAAATCCAAAACTGTACGGATGTCACTAGAACAAAAAGTGAGGGGAAATCTTCGAAATTGGGAAGCCTATTTCAGTGACAACTGTCTAAGAGGTGATTTCCCCTCAAATTGTAAAGATATATATTTTTACTCGCTGTCCAAGAGGTAGTGGTAGAGGAGCTCTGGACATGGATTGTCATAGGTTATCATGTGTACAAAGTAATTATTAGAGCCCGATTTGGCCTGTGTTCGGCAGCTCACCACAAAGACAGGGTTCTTCCAGGAGAGGACATTTGCTAGATATGGTGCTGGAAAAATGCCTCCCATCGATTGCAATGGGTGCTTTCACACCCACACAGTGTGCTTGTGGGACATTCGGAAAAGTCCTACAAGCAGCATCTTTGGGGCGTTCCCAAAACACCCCCCTTTTTTTTTTAAATCCACTCCACTAGCGACCGTAAAGCGTCGCCTAAACATCGCTAAATGCCGGTAAAACAAGCTCTGTGGCCCCACTGTGAAAGGGATCCAAGTGTAGACTTCTGGGAAAATCAGTGAGCCAATCACACAAGAAGGAAATTATGTTTCTGGGGAGTGGTCAGTACACATTCTGTATACAGAACACCTCCATGTAGCCATATTGCATTTTCAGAAAATTACAGCGGCTGCAGATTCAAAAGGAAACGTCATTTTTAATAACATACAATTACAATATGGACTTGTGTCACAATTGTATATGCTATATTTTTTCTTTTATTTGCCATTTCCCTTTTTAAAGCAGATCTATTACAGATAGATAAGGTGAAAGTGTTCTGTAATTTTGATAACTTCCAAGAACTAAAGTATAATGTTATAATGCTAATGTATACTCAACTAAAATAATTAACATTTTGGGTTTATTTTTCTCCAATTAAACCTTATCTACTATATTTTCCTTTTCCTGGTAGCTAAATCAAATGAATTTATTTTTCTGGAGTTAGTGGAACCTTTTACAAGCAAAGAACAGTCTCTGATGAGCGAAATTATGGTGGAAGCCAGCAAACATGGTTCACCCTCTCTCGCTGAAGCGCTTAGCTGGGAGGAAATGTACTCCATGCTTGAGTCCTTACCTGAGTGTTCCTTCAAGTTAAATTGTTATTCTGTTGGATCTCAACCACCTGAGGTAGGCTTCTAATATATTCTTGATTGAACCCTGATGTATGGAAGGAGAATATATATATATATATATATATATATATATATATATATACACACACACACCAACTGTGTTTGCACCACACCTGTGAGGTATCTCCCCAAAGATCAGAGCGAGAACCATAATTCTAGCACTATACTTCCTCTGTAACTCTAAACTGGTAACCTGTAGTAATTTTTAAAATGTCGCTAATGGAGATTTTTAAGTACCGTAGTTTGGTGCCATTCCACCAGCACATGTAATTTTTAAAGCATGACATGTTAGGTATCTATTTACTTGGCCTAACATCATCTTTCATATTTTACCCAAAAAAATGGGATGTATGGTGTTATTTTTTTTTTCAAAAACAAGTTGCGTTTGAAAAACCACTGCACCAAAACCATGTGACATAAATTGCAACAAGTGCAATTTTATTCTCTAGCACCTCTGTTAAAAAAAAATTGATAAAATGCTTGGGGTTCCAAGTAATTTTTTCACCAGAAAAAGGCCTGGTCGACAAGTGGATATCTAAAATCACAATCTGACATTTGTGAGAAAACGGTTTTAGGGTCTTTCATCCTGTTGGGAATCTGGTTATTCTGTAACAAGGTATGACTATTAAATGTTAGCTTCTACTGCTGCCCTATACAGGGTAGCTTGTAGTCAGTCCATACATCCACTTAAAGGGGTTGTAAAGGAATTTTCTTTTCTTTTTTTCCCCCAAATAGCTTCCTTTACCTTAGTGCAGTCCTCCTTCATTTACCTTCTCCTTCGATTTTGATTTTAAATGTCCTTATTTCTTCTGAGAAATGCTCACTTCCTGTTCTTCTGTCTGTAACTCACCACCCTAATACAAGGCTTTCTCCCTGGTGTGGAGAAAGCCTCTTGAGGGGGCGAGAAGGCAAGTCAGGACACTCTCTGCTGTACAGATAGAAAAAGGAGCTGTGTGTTAGTGGGCATCTTGACACTCCTGCTCACCCCCTCCCACCTCAAGAGGCTTTCTCCACACCAGGAGGAAAGCCTCGCATTACAGTGTGGAGTTACAAACAGAAGAACAGTAGCTATTCCGGGCAGCTTCTTCAAACAGACACACGCCGCCTTCACTAGATTCCTGTGGGCTGGGAAACACCCGCGTTTGAGCCGTGACACACTCACGCGTCCGAAAACTCACGGGGGTATAGCAATGCCAGACATTCGTACGTACTATCGTGCGGCCCACCTTAATAGGTTGGTGGATTGGTGCCGGCATTCGGAGACCAAGCTCTGGACTCAAATTGACCAGGCCCAGAGCCTGGTCCCGCTCCATAGGGCCCCATTGTGTCAAGAGTCCCTGCCGCCCGAGCTGCGCCGCCATCCCCTCATTGGCAAAACCACTTAATTATGTGCGCGGTTGCTGACTGAGTCCCGCCTTTCGACCCCAAACTCGACGCCGAGACCGGTGATAGGCCATCCCTTGTTCCCCCCCGGGTCTGACTGACAGGAAGTTTACGGAGTTGCGGGCAGCAGGATTGTACCAGGCGTCACACCTGAGCTCAGGTGATGGGTGGAAGGGCGCGGCGGAACTTATGGACCCCGCCAGCCCTTTCGGCCTGGACTACATGAGAGCGCTACAGCTCAGTCATTTCCTGGGCTGTCTGCGCCACCAGATACTGCAGCCACACCACCCACCACATTTGAGGAACTCTGTATGGAGTCTGGGACACTCCCCCATGCGCTTTCTCTGACGTACAATATATTGATTACCCCACCCGCAGACCAAACAATCCCCTTTATCGCTAAATGGGAGAGAGACCTTCACTGCCAGTTCACCGGCACCGTAAGACAACACATACTCGCCTTCACGCACAAGTCTTCCTTGAGTTCTAGGGTACAGGAAACAAACTATAAAATCTTGACCCGTTGGTATAGAACACCTGAACTACTTCACAGGCTGTTCCCTGAGGCATCTGACAAATGTTGGCGCTGCCAGGAGGAGAGGGGCTCGCTCCTGCACATATTCTGGTCATGCAGTAAATTACAAGACTTCTGGAGGGAATTCAGACGCATAACTCAGAAATTTACAAACCCGGAGCTGGGCGACGACCTGGCCTTTTTCCTGCTGCACGCGACAAGCATTCCATCTAAGATCTACAAAAAATCAGTTGTGCGGCATCTGCTAGATGCAGCCAAAGCCTGCATCCCCCTGAAATGGAAGTCGTTGAGCCCACCGTCAGTAGTCCAGTGGCTCAGAAAGGTAGATGAGATAGGCCAGATGGAAGATCTGATACTCACTAGGCATAGACAAGAGACTTATACGGACACATGGTGACTGTGGAATATGTTCAGATACTCGGAGGAGGGGCGTAACCTTAGAGGGGACCCACAGGACGCAGCTCAGAGCCCCCCTCCCTCCGGGTGTTGTAGCCCCGAGATGGGAGAGGAACCTGCCGGTCCCTGCAAAGCCACATGAAGTGGTCCATGACCTGTGCATGTCCCTTCCACCATACCTGATAGTTGTTCCCTTCCCCCCCCTACTGTGAGGACAACCCCCCCTCCCTTTCTTGAGCTGGGAGCAGCTCCTGGCCCTCTCCCTTTCCCTCTCCCTCTCTCCTTACATCCTGAATCTTCTCTTTACACCCCTAGATCTACTTTTTTCTTACCTTTTTCTTACCTTCTCTTAATCTTTCTCTGAAAATGCGGAGCTGGCTGGCCCTTGGGGACCGGGACATGGGCCCAATTAGATGCGGCAATGAGAACCCCCGAAGCATGAGGGCACATTCGTTCAGGCTACTCATATGGGAGCCGTCGCGTAGCCCCGGACAGGGAGGCGCCTGGCACTGACCCAAGGGGGGCGAATACGTTAACGAGAAATTGAACTCTCTGTATATGCCTCTCTTCTTTGTGTACCCTGTATCTTATGACCGGTTCCTTACCATGTAGCTGTGAATGTCTGATGTTTTGAGTCCCTGTGGGACAGCTGTATTTCTGCCTTGAATAAAAAAAACAAAAAAAAACAAAAACAAACAGAAGAACAGGAAGTGAGGATTTCTCTGAAAAAATAAGGACATTTAAAAGCAAAATCAAAGGATGAGGTAAGTGAAGGAGGACTGCACTAAGGTAGAGCGACAATTTTGTTATAAGTTATAGCGTTTACAAAATAGGGGATAGTTTTTATGGCTTTTTTTTTTTTTTTTTTTTCGTGACTGCGACATTATGGTGGACACATCGGACACTTGACACATTTTTGGGACCATTGTCATTTTCAGAGCGAAAAGTGCTATAAAAATGCACTGATTACTGTGAAAATGACAATGGCAGTGGAGGGGTTAACCACTAGGAGGCTCTAATGGGTTAAGTGTGCCCTAAGGAAGTGATTCTTACTGTAGGGGGGGCGTGGCTGGATGTGTGACAGGGAACAGACGATCAGTGACAAGCCACAGAGAAGAACGGGGAAGGTGTGTTTACACTCGCCTCTCTCTGCTCTTCAGCTCCTGTGACCCGATCTCGGGACACCGGTGGCGACCGGGTCCGCAGTTGCGGTCACGGAGCTTCGGACGGTGTGCTTGCGACCCATGGCTGGGCACTTAAAGGGCAACGTGCCTGTGCCCAGCCGTGCTATTCTGCAGACGTATATGAGCATTAGGCGGTCCACAAGTGGTTAAGGGAGGGCATTACTGCAGTTAATAATAACAAAATAATGTTTTTTTCTCCCGTTTTTTTTGTTTTTTTTTTAGGCCAAGAAAGTAAAATCCACTTATAGACTTATGCAAAAATGGAGCGATGGTCAGTTTTCTCTTTCTATGGTACCTGAGCAACATGATGTATTGGGTGAAGCACATAGAAGTGGAGTTCCTATCAGGTGTGTATTGTCACCATTTGAAATTTTGTTGAGCTTCAGAATGCTCCCGCGTATTGAATGACAGGTCAAAACTCATACTGTCCCCTTTTATTTTTTCATAGCATAGCAAATATTGATTTGGACACTAGTTTTCTGTTTAATAAATCAATGGGTAGGGGGAGCAAGGGGATGCGCAAGTATCCACCGGTGTACAGGTGATGGGTGTCACCACATGTATTCGATCATGTACCTAATTAGGTAATGTTGCTCTAACCATAAATATGATGCAAAAAACAAGGGGGAAAGGACAGGGGAATAGGGATGGTCGGCCCCTATGGGACCTAAAGGGGTTACTTGAAGCAACAAAAGTAATGATCTGAAAAGGTTATGATACAAAAACTGTTTATTAATGAGTATCAAAATTTAAAAATTATATACAGCACGACTGTATGGGAACTCTATAATTGGTCGCCAGTCAAAGAATTGGCCGACCTCTAAGCAAAAAAATAAAATAAAAAAATAATATATCACACATAGACAAGACTAAGGACTGACACAAAGAACACAGACTGTACGCGTGGTCCGGACACCTTAGTGTTCAGCCTACACTGTGGTTACACTCATATGTGGTTAATTTAGTGCAGTCATCATAATAGATGGGGTCAGGTGGGGGGTATAGTTATCCCCTCCCGGGAGGTCCGCAAAAAGGCCAAAGAGATGTAATCTGTTAGTGGAGGCTGGAAACTAGCTGGGTTGATGGGTAGGAAGGAGGGGGGGCGAGGAGGTGTATGTGTAACTAAGTAATTATCACATAGCAGGAACCTGGGTACATATTAAGCCAGAAACTACAATAGAAGAGATATAAATTGCAATGGAGGACCAAGGTGCATCGAGAGGACTGGTGATGATTATCACATAGGTCTCTAAGCACATGAATATGACTGATATCTGTTAGCTGTCTGTTGGTAGTTGGTAGTATAAAAGTCACTTGGGTTTAGCAAGGAGGAGTTTTGGTGACATCTTTGAGTCCATCATAGATATATGAAATCAAGTAGATTGTTGGCACTCATTATAACTCATATAGCAACTGCTGTCAAGGGTGTTTTCTGGGTAGATACCGCCATAGAGCTCATTGCATCTTATTCGTTGTTTTATGAAGGTGAGAAAAAAACAATACATTACCACCTTATTGGCTGGATTCGATCAGTCAGACTACTTCACTGTTGGAGAGTCTTTATTGGTGCCCAGACCAGGTATCCCAATGTCAAATGACATACGTTGCCGTCATGAGTTGTAGTGAAAACAGAAGTTGGTTGAGCAGTGGTATAGATGTGACCAGACCTGTTTTGCTGTCATCCGTGACTGTGGACTGTGGTCCTCCAAATATTGTTAGTGTGGCTTAAAGCTGCTCTACATGGGTTGAGTGTTTAGAGCAGGTCGGCTCTAAGTTCCTTCATCCGCCGTCCTCCGTGTCAACACGCTTGTTTCCGGTGTCACGTGATCACGCTTGCTGGTGACGTCAACGCGTTTCGCCTTGCACACTGGCGTAGCTTTGTCTCGGACGTATTGATCGTCAGCAGTGACGTTAGTTTATATGCGTCACCGCTGGTGGTCATCACCAATAGGAAAAAAGGGGAGGGAATTTTAGATGCTAAATCGTGGTTTCATGGCATCGTGTTTGTCTTGTAATTTTCTTTTCAAGTTGTGCTAAACAGTGTAAAATGATAGAGTTCCAAGTGGTGGTTAAACCATTTAAAAGGGGGGAGTAGTCAGTACGTGGGGAATAAAGTCTGAAATGCAAAATTGCGGTATTCCCCACTGTACTGGAAACAAACCATAAATAGAAAACGGGATAACTATATTTCAATCAGAATTCATAGTGTTCATATAAAGGGAGGAGGGGGGGGGGGGAGTTTTACATTTAAGAAGGGGTGGTGGGGATAGGGGGAAAGGGCAACATGAAGGAAAGAACAAGAGGGAACAACATACAATATGAACACATATGTGGCCTTTTTCTTTGCGATTTACAAACGCAGAAGAAGTTTGAAATAGCAGCATGAGGGTCAAAACTTTGTTTTATTAGCAGCAAGTGAGGAGGTCTAGAGGCAGAAATATTGGAAAACAAGTCATACATCTCTATAGTTATTAGTGTTTTTTGTGACATATAAAGAAAGATGGTCACTTTAGGGAAGAAATAAAAAACAGTTATGGACATTATAAAGGGCATGTTTTCTGTTTAATATGCAAAAAGGGGAACTTTTTTTTATAGGAAGAAAAAAAGTGCTTGTATATTGTAGAGTTTAAAGAGGAAGTAAACCCTCTAGAAATGTTTCTAAAAAAAATAAAAAATCCTGCAAGAGAAAGGCAGATCCCATTTAAGACCCGGCACGCTCAGTGTGCCTGCCCTGTTGTCTATGGAACTCGTGCGCCGTAGACATCAGTGCATTCTTTTTGGCAAATAACCCCTAAACAGTGTAGGTTTAGGAGATATTGCAAACACCTACAGGTAAGCCTTAATCTAGGCTTACCTGTAGTTAAAAGATGTCACAGAGGGATTGCAACCACTTTAAAAGGCATAGATGTTTACCATCAACACTTGCATTGAACATGAAATATAGGACCAAGTACAGAGCAGCACATACATTTATTTATTTTTTTGGATATGCTTTAAATGTTTATTTTTTGAAAACACAAAAACAGGAAAAAGAGCAAAACAACCCAAGTTTATTGTGAGACGTTTAGTCAGAAGTCTTCTTCTTTGTCTACTCTCGGATGCGCAGCAGAGAAATTCCCAAACTCTGGCTATAACCAAAAAAGGTATAATTGTAATAACCTATCCATCTCTAATTGTGGTGGGGCAAGACTTTGGTTGTCAAGCCAGCTTTGCCAAATGTTGTTAAATTTGTTTAGTGCTTTTCTATGGCGATAAGCCAACTGCTCTCTAAGTAGAAGAGAATCAACGTAGGCAATCCACTGCGCCTAGAAGGTACAGTGGGCGCAAACCAAATTTGGGCAATGAGCTTTCTAGCCAGGTATACAATAACCTGGACACCATAATATAATTACCTTTTGGATACATTTCAGCATAGATTGAGCCCAACAGGCACACCAGATGATCAAGAGGTATAGGTATTTGGGCTAGATCAGAAATAACCTGCAAAATCTGCCCAATAGCAGGCAAGTTTCAGGCAGCGCCAGATCATGTATATGAAGTCTCCCCTGATCATCGAACACTTTGGACATAAGGGAGAGTCCCTTCAGCCCTAATCGTACAGCCTATCAGGGGCAATATGCTCTGTGTAAGATAAATAGTTGGGAGAGTTTATGCGCAGCTGACACTGAAACAACAGCAGGGAGTGCCTCTAGGGCCATATCACACTGATCCCCATCTTTGGGTCCAATATCGTGACCCAACAAGCTATACTTTTCAACAATGTGTGATCTTTAATAGAGGACAGCAAAACAAAGTAGGCCCTTGATATCAGACCCTTGCGAGTGGTAGCTTACAGGATTCCCGCAGTAGCGAAGAGCTAGACATTACTAATGAGTGTGGTTGTGTCTGCATCTGAATTGTGTGTCTGAGTTGAAAATATTGATAGAATGCCTTCAGAGTATTACCATTTATACAGCTGTTGCAAGAACCGGCTGTCTCCATGAGTAGAATCCCTGCAATCTACACAATTCAGGATTATTCCACAATGAAGTAAAGTCCATAGGACCTGTAATAGACAATGCCTCCCTGAGAGGAGGGGGGGGGGGGAGAGAGATACCCTGGAGATACATTTCTACCTTAGAGTCAGGTGTCAAAATGGGGTTGGATAGAGAGATCAGTTGAGCTATAGGGTCTGAATTTTCCCCATCCAGCCAGCTGTTGGAGTTCAGGCGCCAGGAAATACATTTTGGAATGTGGGACTGCTAATCCACCCATTGTCCTTACCATATTGCAATTTGGCCCTGCTTCTTCTTCCATATAAGATCTCTATATTGGTAGTCAATGTGCTTGAACCATTGATTAGCTATCCATACATGGGAGTTATAAAAGATGTACAGGAGCCGTTGGGCCCAGATCATCTTTATCGGATTCACTCGTCCCACTCGTCCCACCACCAACAGGCAATTTACACCAACCCTGGCACTTAATTCATTGTTTATACTATAGAGGGGTTAAATTAAGCTTTAGATATTCAGATGGATTTGGTGAAACCACCACTCCTAAATTTCTTTAAATGGCAAAGCCACAGCTATCTGGGAGGCATTGGCAGTTGATATTAAATTCATAGAATTCACCAAATTTTTGTATCAGACAGCCACGTTTCTATGAATGCCACAGGGTTGAATGCCACCGACCACTAGCACATTTTGGCAGAGGCAGTTTCCATAACCTCCAGCCTGGTTGCGTTAGCAGAAGCCATAGAATAGATATATTTAACATCTCTCTGTAGAGGTTGACATTCATCTTCCAAGGGGGGATCTGTAGTGGAGAAGGATCTGGGGGTTTTAGTTGATCATAAGCTCAATAATAACATGCAATGCCAAGCTGTGGTTTCCAAAGCAAGCAAAGTCCTTTCTTGTATTAAGAGAGATATGGACTCCAGAGAGATAGAGATATCATTTTGCCCCTGTACAAATCATAAGTAAGACCTCATCTGGAATATGCAGTACAGTTTTGGGCACCTGTTCTTAAAAAGGATATCAGAGAACTGGAGTAAGTGCAGAGAAGGGCAACCAAACTGATAAGAGGCATGGAGGAGCTCAGCTATGAGGAAAGATTAGAGGAACTGAATTTATTCACTCTTAAGAAGAGGAAAACAAGAGGGGATATGATCAACATGTACAAATATATAAGGGTTCCATATAGTGAACTTGGTGTTGAGTTATTTACTTTACGGTCAACACTGAGGACAAGGGGACACTCTTTACGTCTGGAGGAAAAGAGATTTCACCTCCAAATACGGAAAGGTTTCTTCACAGTAAGAGCTGTGAAAATGTGGAACAGATTCCCTCCAGACTTGGTTCTGGCCAGCTCAGTGGATTGCTTTAAGAAACGTCTGGATTCTTTCCTAAATGCACATAATATAACTGAGTACTAAGATTTGTAGGTAAAGTTGATCCAGGGAAAATCTGATTGCCTCTCGGGGGATCAGGAAGGAAATTTTTCCCCTCCTGTAGCAAATTGGATCATCGCTCTGCTGTTTTTTTTTTTGCCTTCCTCTGGATCAACTGTGGGTATGGAGTTGGGTGTATGGGATTGTACTGTGTTTTATTTTGTTTGTTTGTGGTTGAACTGGATGGACTTGTGTCTTTTTTAACCTGACTAACTATGTACTAGGGCGTCTCTCCTGGGCAGCTGTGCGCTCCCTCAATTTCTGCATGTCCTGCCTCACCAGAGAGCAGACTCTAACAGGTTTTCTTCTAAGATTGACCAGTATGTGGCTCCATACCCCCCCCCCCCCCCCCCACACACACACACAACTAGCTTCCCTATCCCTGCTGAAGAAAAAAAGTGGTGGTATGTTCAGGGTGATGTGCAGTGTTAGTTTTACGCCAACACAGTGTTTTGCTTTTAGGCCAAAAAGTTGAATTTTGGTCTCGCCTGACCAGAGCACCTTCTTCCACACGTTTGCTGTGTCCCCAAAGTGGCTTTACAGGATTCTTATAGCTTTCGTCTTGCCACTCTTCCATAAAAGGCCAGATTTGTGGAGTGCACAACTAATAGTTTTCCTGTGGAAAGATTCTCCCACCTGAGCTGTGGATCGCTGCAGCTTCTCCGGCGTTTCCGTGGGCCTTTTGACTGCTTCGCTGCTTAAAGCTCTCCTTGCATGGCCTGTCAGTTTAGGTGGGCGGTCATGTCTTGTTCGGTTTGCAGTTGTGCCATACTCCCTTTTTTTTTTTTTTTCATTTTCAGATGATGGATTAAACAGTGCACCTGTGAGATGTTCAAAGCTTTAGATATAATCTAACCCTGCTTTAAACTTCGCCACAACTTTATCTCTGACCTGTCTGGTGTGTTCCTTGGCCTTTATTAAGCGGTTTATTCACTAAGGTTCTCTAACAAACCTCTGAGGGCTTCACAGAACAACTGTATTTATACTGAGATTAAATTACACACAGGTGGACTCTTTTACTAATTTGTTGACTTCTGAAGGAAATTGGTTCCACTCGGATTTAGTTAGGGGTATCAGAGTAAAGGGGGCTGGATACAAATGCACTCCACACAAAAAAAAAAAAAAAAAAATTGACAACCATTTATCATTTTCCTTCCACTTCACAATTATGTGGACACTTTGTGTTAGTCTATCACATAAAATACATTTTATGTTTTTGGTTGCAACTTGACAAAACATGGAAAATTTCAAGGGGGTATGAATACTTTAAGGCACTGGGCCAGAGAGATAACAAAACCTAGGGAATGGCCAGGTAAAAAACAGGCCTCCTTACCAACCAGCCTGCAGAACAATCAAATTAACCTGTCTAACAGTATGCGTTCAAAACAGGGGTTTTGTCCGCATGCATTTGCAAACGCATGCGTGAGCCACAGAGTCGTGCCAAGGCACCCCCCGTAATCTGTGGTCCTAACACTAAACAATGAGCGTCCCAACAGTGGAGGCACATGCATTCTAATGGATAGATGAGGGCAGGTGGACTGAAGGGGAGCCACCCCTCCTAAAAAGGTACAGGAGCACACCAAACACCCAGCATATAGCACAATGGCTGCAAAGGTGCTGGTGTACTACTGGACCAATATAAACACCACAGGTGAAACAAAAACGTGTCCATCGCCCCATCTATTGCTGGCAATCGCAGTAAGTGGCATTGGAGGGCCAGAGAGCCTGCGACATGTAAATAGAGATCTGTGGTCTTGGTATCTGTTTCATGAGCCCCCTTGAGTAGATTCTCTGTGGGTAAAAATTTAATTTTGCAGGTAACACTGGCAGATCAGCTTCTGGTCCATGGGAAAATACATACCGTACTTGTTGGGGGTGAATGAAGATGCTGCTGATGAACTCTTCATGTTAAGGTTCAGCTAGGTTAATGCGGTTTGAAAAAGCAGAACATGAAAACTAAATACAATTCAGGGAACTTAAAACTAAATTGGTGAATTCAAATCTTTGTGACATTTGACTAAAGCCCTTTATTTTTCAGGTTACTGGTTTATCCTCCTGCCCCAACAAAGGGAGGCCTTGCTGTAAGTAATGAAGATTTGGAGTGTTTGGAACATGGAGAGTTTCTCAATGATGTCATCATTGATTTTTATCTGAAGTGAGTATCTTTTTGTCTTTTCTGTAACTGTTATAGTTAGTGTTGGCTTAAAGGGCTTGTAAAGGTTCGACTTTTATTTTCTAAATAGGTTCCTTTAAGCTAGTGGATTGTTGGTTCACTTACCTTTTCCTTCGATTTCCCTACTAAATGTTTTTTTTTCTTTGTTTGAATTTCTCACTTCCTGTTTCTCCTCGGTAAGCTTTCCACCATCATCCTAGCGGTGGAAAGTCATTTAGAACAGCTTACTGAACACCTTACTGAGGAGGAACAGGAAGTGAGAAATTCAGACAAAGAAAAAAACATCTAGAAGGGAAATGGAAGGAAAAGGTAAGTGAACCAACAATGCACTAGCTTAACCACTTGCGGACCACCGCATGTACATATATGTCGGCAGAATGGCACGTACGGCACATTGGCGTACCTGTACGTCCCTGCCTAGACGTGGGTCGGGGGTCTGCTATTTAATCTCCCCAGTGCTGTATGCTGTCCATAATAAGTAAAGTGGACCCGAAGAGGAACACATCTCCCGGTTCCCAATCAGGCTCCAACCCACCTAGTTATGTTATTTCCTTTGTTTACATTTAGCTTTTGAGCGGGGGGGGGGATTTCCCCAGGGGGCAGGTGATGGAGCACTGTGTGAAAAAATGTCACATTTATGACAGCTTCCCAGCACAGACGTGTTTACCAAGGTACCTCTTTACACCAGATCTGGTCTTTATTACTCCCAGTTTCCCAACGTTGGAACTGGCGGCAGTTCTTTAACAATCTGCCACATGTTTCGGTAATATTACCGACACTGGCATACATTTTTGCCTGAATTAGCGTTTATAGCTTTGAGTTTCCCTAATTAAAATTTTTTGCATATGATCTATTTTCAGCCGTTTTTATTTCTTGTAGATTTCATTTGTGTCGATTTGCTATATTTGTCTTTGCTACATTAATAAGCAAAACAATTAAAAAAGATTGACAATCTAATGCCATGTGCTATTAACGTGTGGGGATTGCCGACTCCAATTGCAATTTTTATTTTGCCTCCCCCCAGATACCTCATGTTGGAGATATTTCCAAAACCTTTTGCTGACAGATGTCATATATTTAGTAGCTTTTTCTTTAAGTGCTTAACAAGAAAAGAAAATGGTTCAAGTGATAACAATCCAGACAAATCGTAAGTACAGGGCTTTTTTTTTTGTCATTGCTTTACATTTGATAGTATTGCAACGTTTGTGATTATATGCCGCAAGTTACAGATCCATTTTTAACAGCCTGAGGCTGGGTTCACACTTATGCCTGGGTTCACACATCATGTCTATGCGGTACAATGCAAATTTAGCCATATGGTTGTATGGCTGAAATCGCATTAAAATAGTGCAGGACCCTTTTTTTGGTCTGCACTGGAATTGGATCGCATGGGTTTTCAGATCCATGTGATTCAATTCTACAGTTACACTGCGGTCTGGGGGGGGTCATTAACTTTACATTGACGACCACCACAAAGCAGAGAGCAGTGTGAGCTGCCTGCGAGTCAGATGCAATGTGGGAATTGTGCTGGTTTCTGTCCTGCATCGCACCAATGTGAAACGAGACTTGAGGATTAGCTTTATTCTGGTGTGTGTGTGTGTGTATATATATATATATATATATATATATATATATATATGTGTGTGTGTATATATATACACACACACATACATACATACATACACAGTACAGACCAAAAGTTTGGACACACATTCTCATTCCAAGAGTTTTCTTTATTTTCATGACTACGAAAATTGTACAGTCACACTGAAGGCATCAAAACTATGAATTAACACATGTGGAATTATTTACATAAACAAAAAAGTGTGAAACAACTGAAAATATGTCATATTCTAGGTTCTTCAAAGTAGCCACCTTTTGCAGCAGACACATCTCTAGAACAACTGTTAAGAGGAGACTGTGTGAATCAGGCCTTCATGGTAGAATATCTGCTAGGAAACCACTGCTAAAGAAAGGCAACAAGCAGAAGAGACTTGTTTGGGCTAAAGAACACAAGGAATGGACATTAGACCAGTGGAAATCTGTGCTTTGGTCTGATGAGTCCAAACTTGAGATCTTTGGTTCCAACCACCGTGTCTTTGTGCGATGCAGAAAAGGTGAACGGATGGACTCTACATGCCTGGTTCGCACCGTGAAGCATGGAGGAGGAGGTATGATGGTGCGGGGGTGCTTTGCTGGTGACACTGTTGGGGATTTATTCAAAATTGAAGGCATACTGAACCAGCATGGCTACCACAGCATCTTGCAGAGGCATTCTATTCCATCCGGTTTGCGTTTTAGTTGGACCATCATTTATTTTTCAACAGGACAATGACCCCAAACACACCTCCAGGCTGTGTAAGGGCTATTTGACCAAGAAGGAGAGTGATGGGGTGCTGCACCAGATGACCTGGCCTCCACAGTCACCGGACCTGAACCCAATCGAGATGGTTTGGGGTGAGCTGGACCGCAGAGTGAAGGCAAAAGGGCCAACAAGTGCTAAGCATCTCGTGTACACACCATCGGACCAAAATCCCCTCGGACTGAGGACGCGGTGACGCCGCCACGTCACCACTCCAGGAAGTAAAATACTTCCACGCATGCGTCGAATCCATTCGGCTGGGCCCCTTAGGCCCCGTACACACGAGCAAATAGATTTGTTCAAATCGGTCGGACAGACCGATTTGAACAAATCTGTCTGCTGGGGACGTATTGGTTTGATCGTGTACACACGATCAAACCAAAATCCCCGCCGGCAGACGGCGCGGTGACGTTGACGCCGCCACGTCACCGCACCAGGAAGTAAAACACTTCCGCGCATGCGTCAAAACCATTCGGCGCGTGTGCGAGAAGACATGTCTGCTGGTTAGCGTACTAACCAGCAGACATGTCGGGCGGACGGGTTCCCAGCCGACAGATTTCAAAGCATGCTTTGAAATCTGTCGGGTGGCCAAATCCGTCGGCCCACCCGTACACACGGTCGAATCTGTCTGCTGGGACGGTTGGGCCGACCGTTTCCAGCAGATAGATTTGATCGTGTGTACGCGGCCTTACAGGTGTACTGTCTGTACCCCCCTGATGGCGGCCCTGCCTGCACCACTATGTTTTTCAAATTTTTATTGGGTTTTAAGAACAAATACAGTATTATCACACAATGTACACGGATATCAAAAGCATTAAGTTATCTGAGGAAAAAAAATGTCCATAAGTGCAGAGCACAGGGGTGCTTAGTACGGCGCACAAAAATCATATAAGGTATACTTTGTTTTTAATTTTTTTTTTTTTCTTATTATTCTTAAGTTGAAATGTCACATTCTAATACTATTTTACCCTCACCTCAAATGGTCAATTTTTACTCTTTAAATGTTAAAGGTTTGAATATTCCTGAAATGAGATCCAAATTGTTTTTATTACTACGGAAGGCAAAAACTGATATTGTTTTTCTGCAGGAAACCCATTTTAAATCTGACAATATTCCAAAATTTCATAGTAGTCTATACCCATCTGCTTATCACGCCACCAACCCCGATTCTAAATCGAAAGGAGTCTCCATTTTTATTTCCAAAAATTGTCCCCTACAAGTTCAAGACACCTTAATAGACACTAATGGACGCTACATTTTTCTGAAAGGTCGCCTCTATGACAGGAATGTCACTTTGGCTAACATCTATGTTCCAAACAAGCAACAAATTACATTTATTAGGGATACTATTGACAGTCTCAGTTCTTTCCAATCTGGTTTATTGATATTAGGGGGTGATTTTAACATGGCTCTTGATCCCCTAATAGACATCTGCGGACTCATCAACTTTACCTTAGTCTGCTCTTCGATCGGTTAAAAATCTACTTAAGGGTCTAACTTTACATGATACCTGGCGCACTCTAAACCCAACCACCAAAGATTATACATTCTTTTCCTCTCCACATAATAATTACTCCAGAATTGATTACTTCTTTTTAGACCAAGCAAATCTTGACACATTAGTTTCAGCATCAATTGAACCCATGGTTTTATCAGACCACCACCCAATCTCAGTTTCCCTTACTCTCTCCACAAAAATCAATAGCCCATTTATTTGGAAATTAGATAACTCACTTCTTAATGATCCATTAAACTTTAACTCTGTAAACTCACGCCTAAACCAATTTTTTGAAGAGAACATCTCCCCTGATATACACCCATTAACTCTCTGGATGACACACAAATGCGTCATTAGAGGCGAATTCATCGCTTTAGCTTCAAAACGAAGAAAAACTAGACGGGCTCCTTTAGCTACTTTGGCTGACAAAATTCATGTACTTGAAAGTAAACATAAACGATCTCTAGCAACTGAAACCCATGCAGAACTTCTTCAAGCTAGGAAGCTTCTGCTTGATGAATTGGGAAAAATAACTAAACGTAAATTTATTCTTCAACGCAAACTATTCTATGAATTCGGTAACAAATCAGGAAAACTACTGGCTAGAGCCCTAAGAACCAAGAGAGCGGATTCAATCATACATTCTATATCGGACCCATTTTTTGTTCCCCAAACATTGCTACACAATTTAAAAACTTCTACTCTAAACTTTATAACATTTCTGAGAGTCCAACATCTGGTCAAACAGCTCGTAGGAGAAAATTAATTACTGAATTTTTATCACTTTATAGTCCCAAACCTATCTCTAAACTGGAGGCAGAATTTTTAGACCGTCCAATTGAATGGGATGAATCTAAATTGGCCCTCAAACAACTTAAAACGGGGAAATGTCCCGGCCAGATGGCCTAACGGTCGGATACTATAAATCTTTCACAGATACTATTCTTCAACATTTTTTAAAAGCTTTTAACTCAATTTCAGACCACCCCTTCCCTAACAATAGGGACCTCCTAGAAGCCCACATTACAATGATTCCGAAACCTGACAAAGACAGACTACTAGTATCTAATTATAGGCCCATTTCCCTACTTAATGTTGATCTAAAACTCTACGCCAAAATTATTTCGAATCGTTTACTACCCTTGATCCCTAATTTAATATCCTTGGACCAGGTCGGCTTCGTCCCTGGACGAGAATCCAGGGACAATATTTAAAAGGCCATAAACATCCATCACTGGTTGACAAACACTTCTAAGCCTGTTTTTTTCCTTTCCCTCGACGCGGAGAAGGCATTTGACAGGATTGCTTGGGACTATATGTCAGAAACGCTAAAAGCAGTTGGTTTTGGTGAACGCATATTGAAATTTATACTTGCACTCTACTCTACTCCTACTGCAAGAATAAGGATCAATGGTCATTTGTCGGATGCCTTCTCTCGCCAGGGTTGTCCCCTTTCTCCTATTATATTTATAATATCTCTGGAACCCATTCTCAGAAAAATCAGATCAAACCCAGACATCAAGGGTATTGAAATCAACAAAAAAACGTATAAAGTGGCTGCAAATGCCGACGACATTCTACTCTTTTTGGCAGAACCTCTTATTACAATTCCTAATTTATTAAAAGATTTTTCATCTTTTTCTTTGATTTCTAATTTACAAATTAATTTTAACAAATCCAGAGCCTTAAATATATCTTTGAAAAACAATTTGGTTTCCCTCTGCAAACAAAATGTTTCCATTCAAGTGGGAAGAACATACTCTTATCTCGGCATACAAATCCCCCATGATTTAAAAGATTTATATTCTTATAATTTTCTGACCCTTCTTAAATCTATACAGGACGACCTCTTAAAATGGGACAAGGATATATTTTCCTGGTTTTGAAGAATAGCTATAATAAAAATGAATGTCCTCCCTAGAATTCTTTATCTCTTGCAAACCGTTCCTATTAGATTACCCGGTTCTTTTTTTACCTCATATAAGAAATTATGCATGAAATTCATTTGGAACTCCAAACAACCTAGAATAAAATGGACCAAACTGATCAACCCTAAACTGTTAGGAGGTGTTGGTCTACCGGACATACAAAAATATTACTGGTCTTGTCACCTATCCCGCATTATTGACTGGCATGCTCACGAAAATTCTAAAGACTGGGTAAATCTCAAAAAATTATCCTCTAAATTCCCGTTACACCAACTTCCTTGGACTAACCCTCGAAAAATATTTCGCGAAAATAACATTCACCCCCTCACAGGCCCAACTCTACGAATATTCAGGTCAATGAATTCCAAATTTGATATTTCTTCTTCTACAGGCCCCATGTCACCGATCCCTATACACTCAAATATTTTTCCTGATACTTTAGATCCGATCCCCTGTGTTCCTTCCACAATCCCCTCATTAGGAGCAGAATTGTTTTTTGATAATGGTAATTTTATCCCCTATACCACATTCTGTCTTAAATACCTTGACTTCCGAATCTCTAACATGGATTACGAAGTAATTAAAAATTCTTTACTCAACTCTAAATCACCCTCATTATGGCACAGACACAAAACCCCCTTTGACATGCTGTGTGTCAATCTTGGTCCTCAGAGACATTTAATATCAAAAACACACTCTCTACTATTTTCTGGTGTTGACCCTAGGGAAGATAATGCTGCCAAACACTGGATGAGGGAACTTGATCTGGATCTCTCACTTAGTGACTGGACCCACATATTTAGATGCATACATAAAGGCTCAATGAATGTCTTAGCTCAAGAAAATGGATATAAGCTTTACCCAAGGTGGTATAGGACACCTTATATAATCCACAAATTCCACCCTTCAACCCCACCTATATGCTGGCGCTGTAAAAACTCGATAGGAACTCTCCTACACATCTGGTGGGATTGTCCCCTTATACAAGCATTTTGGAAAGAAGTACACCGTATTATCTCCCTTATCACCACTTTTTCCCTGGAGTTTACGGCAGCACAATACCTACTTCATCATACCGCCTTACCTCATTCTACTTACAAACACACTATATTAATACATTTAATAAATGCAGCCAAACTGTGTATCCCTACCCATTGGAAAGACACATCTCCCCCTAGCTTGTCTGAATGTTTCCAACGGATTGACAGAATAGCTGGAATGGAAGACCTAATTCTACAGGCTAAAGACTCTCCCACAGAGTTTTACGAAAAATGGGCTTGCTGGACACTCTTTACTAAAACTGATGAATTTAAGGCAATGTCTCTTCAGCATTCCTCGAATCAGACTTGAGGTGATAATTCTTTTTTTTTTTTTTTTTATCTTCCCCCACTTTCTCCCCCTCTTACCCTTTGTTTATTAAATTTCTAATTTAATATTGTTATTTTAGATTCATTCCATGATTTCCAAATTTTTATTCTCTTGTTTTTGTTGCCCCAAAGTTCGAAAACTACTGATGTATAAGTTAACATTTACTTTAATTTTAAACAAAAATATGTACTGATGTTGTTGCTATTCTTGTTTTCTCTCATTTGATATTACAATTCTACTACCTATGATACTTTATTTTATCTACATTTAATTATATGTTTACTATGTTATTTATTCTGAAATACCAATAAAATCTTTTAAACGAAAAATCATATAAGGTAAACAACTCATAGGCAAGTAATAGAAATACAAAACCAACAAGAACAATACAGTGCAAGATGCGGTAAGTGTCGCAGGAGTTCCATATTCCAATCGATCACAAGGCTCCCAAATTTTATCAAATTGGGGGATAGTGTCATGTACAGAGGCCGCTAAATATTCCATCCTCCGAATCGCAGCCACCAAATGGAGAAACCTGGACCACGGAGGAGGAGGACTAGATAACCAGCATAATGGAATAAGCCTCTTGGCAGCTAACAAAATATAAAAGACAAGCCGGTTAACCTTTTTTGGGAATGCCGGAAAAAGGGAGACCCAACAAATAATTTACGGGATCGAGCAGAAGGGACACACCCACCACCTCCTGTATCGGTAGCCTCACATCATGCTAAAAGGATTGGATCATAGAACATTGCCAGAAAATATGAAATAAGGAACCTGTGTCCGTCCCACAACGCCAGCAGCGCCATGAGACTGAGGAATCATATTTATGAATTACGTCAGGTGTTTTATACCAGAACATTGAGGATCTTAACGGACGTCTCCCTTTTGGGTTACACATTTGGAGGACTTATGGTAGAGGACCAAATCCTATCCCATACCTGAACCGTAAAAGGTCTGCCTATTAAATAGGACCATCTCTTCATGTAATGGTGTGTGGTCTCAGTAAGAGGGGTCGGCTCATGGAGGAAACGGTGAATGGAGGATATTAAATGAAGTTGTGAGGGCCCTTTACGATGAGTAATCAAAAGCAGACGGGTTTATCAAGAGTTAGGGCTGCATCACTATCTTAAACCTCTTCCAGATTCAGGAAGCCAGCCCATGATGATGCACGCCAGCTTCTCCTACTGGCCATTGTTTGTTTTACTCCTGCAGCTTTCTGGGATTAGTGATGTAGATATCCCTGGAGGCTGTGAGAGTTGGATATATCATTCTCAGCTAGGCCAGGTGGAAATATTAAGAAGTACACAGCAACACCAAAGTGGTGGGGGGCCGGAGGGAGGTAAACTTGCTAGGAGCAAGTGAGGGTCTGCTTTAATGCTGATGTTTGCCAAATCACAGCAGATCATATACAGCTTTATACTGTATGTCTCGAGCAGTGCTCATGTCTGATGCTACATGTAGGTATTAGTTTGTGTGTGGCCACCCTAACGGAAGCATTTAAATAAATTGAATATAAAATAGCCCAAGATGGGATTTTGAGGCCATGACATTTACAATAAAAAAAAGAAAAGAAAACACTTTAAGTTTAATAATCCACATTAGATAAAATACAAAACCTTTACAAAAAAAAATTCTAACTAAAATAGTAGAATATCACCTCATGGGCAATAACGTATATCATAATTTAAACCGATTCTTCTTTGTTCAACATGTTTGACATAATCCACTTTATCAGGAGCCATCAGTATTGTCTATTGTATGCACTAATAAAAATCTACAATAATCACAACAACATATGGTAATATACTTTCCCAAACCTCAAAATTGTCATGGAAAAAAAAAGGGGGGGGGGGGGGGGGGAATGCATCCAGAGCTGCACATATTACTGGAAAACTGGAGCATGCGCAGTACTTCACCAAAATTATGCAAAAGAACAAAAGCGGCACCTTCCTAACAGACAAATTATTTTGGCTCTGGCACCTGACACGACCCAACCCTCACAAATGAGTGCCCAGCAAACCATAGGCAAGCATACAAGGAAATGAAATCTATAAATGTACAAAACTCCAACCACAATAGCAGCATATTGCTTTGACCATGTTTTTATTGTATATTTTTGTGCCTTCAAAGCCTTTTATCTTCAATACATTGACACATTTAGGGATGTGGCACCATTTTTGCAGTCATTTTAGAGGAAGCATTTAAAGCGGCATTAAACTCCCGCTTCTCTCTCTGGGTCCCCAGGAGTATTATGTTGTAATGTGCTAGTATGCAAGCGCATTTGACAAATTTACCTGTTACGTGATGCCCTTCAGCACTGTACCAGCAGTGCTCTAGTTCAGTGTTTTTCAACTCCAGTCCTCAAGGCACACCAACAGGTCAAGTTTTCAGGATTTCCCTCAGATGAAATGCCTGTGGTGATTACTAAGGCAGTGAAACTGATCAAATCACCTGTGCAAAATAATGGAAAGCCTAAAAACATGACCTGTTGGTGTGCCTTGAGGACTGGAGTTGAAAAACACTGCTCTAGTTGGCCAGATGGGCTGCCATCTTCTCCTGGTCTCCTTTCCATCATGACACAGAGTGGGGCTGTAAATATGCTAAGCTGCGCATTCGCAGCTCAGTGTGCAATACAGCTGACAGGCAGAGGGAAGAATTTGATAGAACAGACTAATGGTGTTTCGTCTGTCATAAAAAATACTACCGGTCAGTATTTTTTTTTTTTATGCGACGTTAAAGCTGGCCATACAATATACAAATTTCTTGTTCAATTTCCTTTAGATTTACCTTCAACTATGTAGTGCAAAGGCCTCCCTGATTACACACAATTGAAAGTGTTTTAGGTTTAACCTCATTATATGATTTTGGTACAAGAAAATTGTATAATGACTGGCCAGCCCAATTCTGCTTTAAATGTTTGTTGCTGAAGAATTTCAAGTTGCAGTACATCGATAAGTGAAAGTTTTAGGTGTTGTGGGGTTGAATGTAGATTTGATAAATATACATGTTTTTCAGAACGGCAGAGAGAAGGCATCAAAGTGTGAAAAACTGGACCCGTCATGTTGATATCTTTACAAAGGATTTTATCTTTGTACCAATTAATGAAAAGTAAGTATTTTAGATGCAACAAAAGCATTTGATTGTGCTTTTCTCATTACCAGCACAGTTATTACATTGTTATACTAAGGAGTATTAAGTGTCACAAAGTGAGATCCATGTACTTTTTTTTAACAATATTTGCAATAAAAAGGATTCGTGTATCTTGCTTTGCCAAGTGTTTAATCACACATGTTATTCTTAAAGGCTTCTCCGCAATGAAACAATAGCGGTCATCAAGGAGTATTTTTCTTTAACTATGTTGATTTGAATTTATTCCCTGAATAATGGGAAGATAAACATGCCACGAACAGCTGCCACGAACATGAGATGGATCCTTGATTCAGCAGTGTTGGGAGACACTCATCTTCTTTCTTTTGGCAAGCTTTGATAATTGGCCATGCATTTCCCTTGCTCTGTGCAGTAGTTCATATTTAGGCAAACTGTTCATTGTTGGTGTGATCTGAAGATACAACATTGACCTCAGCTCACTGCTTAGTTTTTAGATTTTGTCAGACTTTTATTGAACATAGTAATAATAATCCTGGGAATCTACAGTCACAGATTGTACCTCTAGTGTGAGAAAGTCTGTTCTTGGCATGAGGTAAGAACATTGGGATTGCTGGACAGGTATTCTGAGCTTGTAACTGCTATAATTGTATATTGGGATTAGTAAAAATAGAAGCAGAGGCCCACTTTTGTTTCTCTGTGATTTAAAGGTTAACCGAGCCTTTAAAAAAATGTTAGCCTTGCTGCTAACCTGTATGCACCTTTCCATGCCATGTATAAATCCTATTAAAGAACTCTAATTGTGCAATCTTGTCCAAGGGTTTTCCTGTCACCAATTACCGCTCTTCCATTGTCTGCACTAAGCCAGCTGACCATGCCACAGTGGATTGGTGAAATTTAGTTTTTCAGGGTTTATGCAGTCAAGTCTTGTACTTGTCAATGCTTATTGCATATTGGGCTCCAAGATGCTTTTGTCAACTTATACACAGAACCTTGTGTGCAAGTGCCTTAAAGCCAACCAGTCCACAGTGTATTGCTTCACCAACAGAAAAGCAGCCATGGATCCACTAAAAGGAGTCTAAGTGGTTATCACTTCTGCGTGGTAGCACTAGGGTCATTGGTTCAAATCCCAACCATGGCACTACCCGTACAAAGTTTGCATGCTCTCACTGTGGATTTTCTCTGGGTACTCTAGCATCCTGCCATACTCCAAAGACATGCTGGTAGGTTAGGTGGCTTTTGTCTAAATTGGCCCTGGTATGTGTATGTATCAATAGGAGCTAAAGGACCTTTAAATTGTAAGCTCCTTAAGGGCAGCGACTGATGTGAATGCATAATTAATGTAAAGCAAATTAATGGTTCTACAAAAGTACCTATAATATATAACTGGCAGGCCAGTCTTTTCCACAGATGATGGTTTTTACTTGGTAGAGACAGAGATCAATACTGCTGTATATTATCACCAATTGTCTGCTCCATCATATTGAAAAATTTAGATATTTTATAGGCAGTTTAGTTATCCTTTTAGTGTTTTTTATTTAATCTATTTTCTGAATATGGAGTTAATCTTCCTCCTGTTGATTGACATACACCTTTAAATTTTGTACATTGATACTATTTCTATAACACATTTTCTTTTTTATATAGTTCCCATTGGTACCTTGCAGTGATCTGTTTCCCCTGGCTGGAAAAAGCTGTGTATGAGGACAAGAAAGAACAGGATGCGGTTCCTTGTTCAAAAACAAAAGATCGTTCCAGCAGTGGTTCAGTTATTGTATTCAATGACCGCTTGTCAAAGACAGAGGAAGCTGTAGAAGACAGCAACAGTGGATCTGAAGGTGCGCATGTTTTCCTCTGCATTAGGTCCCTTTCACTTTAGCTGGCCAATTGTGTCCACCTGGCCTTTTCCCCCGATCGGATCACCCATTGTTCTCTATGGAGCAGCAGATGGCAGTTGACTTGTGTCACATCCGATCCGGTTCACAAAATAGACAGATGGGGATCTGTTCCCCCATCCGTCTAGCGGATCGTATGACAGTCGGATGGAAACGGACAGGCAGTCAGTTTTCCATCAAACCGCTCCATAGAGAACAGAGGGCTATGTCAGTGTCCGCTCTGCAGAGAGGACACGGACCTGTCATCCACAGGATCAGCAGCGAGATCCCACACAGATTTTTAAGAAGCTAAAAAATGTCGTTACATTGACAGTATTTAACATAAGTTAGAGGATGCACAAATCTGACATTTCTTTTAAATCTTTGTTTTAGGTTCTTGTAGTTCTGGACGCAGCTCTAATCTTAAATATTCAGTAAGTGGCTTGTTCATTTGTATAAAATATGTATACAGTCTTTGTAGTATGTGTATACTAGATACATGCGATAGTTAGATATAAATATTTACTTTATTCCTGTAAAACATTCAATGCACATATGATCTAATTTATTGTGTGCAACCATTGACTGCTGTGATGTGAACTAAACCTTGGCATAGATGGGTAGAAATTCACCAGGGACTGGCTAAATTTTGATCTGTGTAGGGCCCTCCTTGTTTGACAGAAGTTAATTGTTGTTCCTGGCAGGAGGATTCCTCCATCCACCTAGCTTGTGTGGATGGAGGAATCTGTTGGCTGAATGATGGAAAAATAAAACAAAATTGTCTTAATGTTTGCCAAGAGATATAAATGCACACCACAGCTGTAGAGCATGGCCTATTTAGAAACATTTTACAATGATTTACACATTTGCTTTCAACAGTCAGTATGTTATCAGATTTCCTTGGTTTCCTTTTTGTCCTAGCACATCACCACTGTTGGGCCCCTTTCACACATGGTGGATCTGCTCAGCAGGGGATCTTTCTGTTGATCCCTGCTGAGCAGGCGGATGAGAGGTCTGTCTCTGCTCACTGTGCAGGGACAGACCTGTCGGAACCCACTGTTCTCTAGGGGAAGATAGAATCTGATCTGCTGGATGGATGGCAAATGTACCACCATCCGTCTGTTTTCAGTGAATCTTGTCGGATTGGACGGCATGTGGGTGTCAGCGGATACCTGTATCCACTGACATCCACCTGCTCATACAGGTCAATGGGTGGCCCGCTCAGATCCTCCTGAGATAAAAAAAAAAAAAAAAAAAAAAATTTTGCGATTTCAGGAGGCTATGGAATGTTTCAAGGCAATAGCCAGACAATTTTTTTTTATGTACATTTTATAGTAATTTTTAAACGTTCTAATTTAAATGCATTTTCACTGCATATAGCTAGTTAAATCTTTATTGCCAGGTATATTTTAAAATCACATTTCATACTCTGCTGTAGCTTGTAAATAAATATACAAAAAAAGAAACTGTTTTGGACTATTGATCCAGTGAGTATCAGATTGCCCGATTAGCCATTTTTCCTGCCATTGCTAAATTCAGGGCTTTTTTTTCCCCTCAGACAGACAATAGGTACAGGAACTCCCCCTATCCAAGTCACCACTTTTCTCCACCCCTACCCACCTCCCAGTACCGCCCCTTTTAGACAATATAGAACCAAGTATCATTTTGTGGTTCTAAGCAATTTCTATGGAATTTGGTAATGATATCAAGGGAAACTATAAAATTGATCCCCTGTAGGCAGCTACAATTTATCCCCTAACAATGGGCCAACCACAACAAAATCTCCCCCAGCAACAATAGACTCCCAGCAGCATCAACAGATCTCCGCACAACCAGCATTAATAGACTCTCTGGCTGCCATAACAATAGACCCCTCCCCCAACATTAGACCTCTTTCAGCAACAACTGACCCCCCAGCAACATAAACCCCCAGCAACAGTAGACCCCCCTGCACAAATAGATCCCCAGCAGTGAGCATCAATATCCTGCAGCACACCCCAGCATCCCTTGCCATTACATACAATCAGTCCAGGAGGTGCCGGAACTGCATTCCCCCGCATTCCCTCTGAAAAAAAAGCCCTGGCTAAATTAACCTTGTTTAATAAGCTGCCCCCCTTTCTTAAAGCGGAGTTCCACCCTTAAAATCACTTTTTTTCATTACATCCAGCATACTGGCGTCAGCGCCAGTATGCCGTTTTTTTTTTTTTTTTTAATGCTCGTACTTACTGTATATCACAACATTGAATTCCAGGCGCACCGCGGAGTGTCGCCGCTATAAGGCGTCACGCCTTCCGGAAACAGCCGATTAGCATTCGGCTTTGACTCGGCGCCTGCGCACAGCCCCAGGAGCTGACTGCACAGGCGCCGTATATAGTGCGTCACGCCCTCCGAAAAAACCCGAACTAGGACCGGCTATTTTCGGCGCCTGCGCAGTCAGCTCCTGGGTCTATGCGCTCAGTTTGGCCGGACAGCCAGCTTTAAGAAGGGTTCTGGTCGTCCCAAACATCTTCCATTTAAGGATTATGGAGGCCACTGTGCTCTTAGGAACCTTAAGTGCAGCAGAATTTTTTTTTTGTAACCTTGGCCAGATCTGTGCCTTGCCACAATTCTGTCTCTGAGCTCTTCAGGAAGTTCCTTTGTCCTCATTATTCTCATTTACTCCGACATGCACTGTAAACTGTAAGGTCTTATACAGACAATCAGTATAATAAAACACAGCTGGACTCAAATGAAGGCGTAGAACCATCTCAGGGATCAGAAGACATGGACAGCACCCGAGTTAAATAGGAGTGTCACAGCAAAGGGTCTGAATACTTGGCAACATGTGATTAGTTTTTCTTTAATAAATCTGCAAAAATGTCAGATGTCTGTTTTTCTGTCACCACGGGGTGCTGTGTGTACATTAATGAGGAAAAATTAACTTAAATTATTTTAGCAAATGGCTGCAATATAACAAAGAGTGAAAAATGTAAGGGGGTCTGAATACTTTCCGTACCCACTATAGATGTCTATATAGACATAAAGTGCAAGTGTGATTATACTATGTGTGTCAATCTATGTATGCATCACCACAGTATACAATACGAAGATTTATTTACAAAGGAAATCTAATAACTGTGACCAACTGCTAATTAGTGTTAACAAAAAAAAAAAGTGCATAAGTGAACATATTTTCCCCAAAACTAGGGAAAAAAAAAAAAAAAAAAATAAGTGTCCCAAGTTACAAAAAAATCCAAGGGAAAAAAAACCCTTAAAAAAATAAAAAAAAAATAAATGTAAATCTCCGTGTGTGTGTGTGCGTGCGTGCCACCAAACAAAATCCACATTTCAAATAGTGGAACGAAAAAAAACAACCTGATCAACAATTCATGTGTTGAAATATGTGCTCCTTCATCAATAAAGTCCTAAAATGACTCACCAGAGGCTGTGGCTGGTCAGAGCATAAACCAGCAATAACGCGGTGTCTGTATAACTGGGAAGATCCACTTTCCACTTTCCACTCTACTGATTTTCACTGTATCCACCTGTCAGTTTCTCTCCCGTATTGAACAGCAAATAACTATGGGGAAGAAAGAATAGAAGTCTCCATAGCGTAATCTTGTGGTTTTTTTTAAAAGGTTTTATTGTTTAAAACTCCGTTAAAAATACACTCACAATTCTTGTGTCAGCCCGACGCTAGGGAATAATTGCGTGTTACAATATATGTCTCTGCTCCTTACTGTAATCCAAAGCTACAAGCTTTTTACAAGAACTGGATGGTGTCAGCGTCCTAACCCTGCTCTACTCATTTTGTTGTGCAAAGTCCTCACGGATCGGCAGTAGGACGATTTTACAACGAAACTAGTAGAGTAGTTAGGAATGGCACCCCGACACACATACAGTAGATTCCAGTGCAATTTTTGCTACAGTACACCACAACACATTATGCAATGTGAATGAGGCTTCGACATCTTCCTCTGGAATGGGGCACATAAGATATTATACAGAGTCTCCTTGCTACATGGGTAATTCGCTCCCCCCCCCGAAAAAAAAAAAGTACTCTGGAGGCAATATGACAATATAATCTCCAGTATATACATTATAAAAGGGAAAATATTAGTCAAAATAAAAATATTCAATGTGTCAAGCTTCTAATGAACAAAATTTGGGAATTTCCTAATAAAGTATACAATCAGTGAGATTATAATTTTAACACAACAAACACTAGATAATATTAAAGCAAAGTAATGCCAAAATAAATGCATCAGTGCCAATAGAATAATTCCTTGCTACAAGTATCAACCCAATCCGTTGAGCCAATTAATTCAAATCTACTAATAAAAAAAGCGCTGTGCAATTAGATGCAACACAATATAATAAATATACAACAGTGCAATACAGTGTCTGTGTGGGCTGAAGACCTGATTCGGCAACCAACTATACAGGAGAGATACGTCCGCAGCGGAAGGTGGAATGATATCTGTTGTACAGCGAAACCTCTGATTACCAGCATAATCCGTTCCAGGAGAATGCTTGTAATCCAAAGTATTTACATATCAAAGCCCATTTTCCCCCATTAAAGTCAATGGAAACAAAAATAATTTGTTCCGCATGGACTTCAATGGCATGCAATACCGCATGTGGCAAGAGGTGGGGGGCGTCGGAGAGCCTCGGAAACGGTTGAAAAGGGCAGAGGACACCTCAGCTGACCTCTGAAAACCTCAGAAACAGATTTCCATGTCTTTCTGAGCACTTCCGAATGGCGCCAGCGCCGCCCCCACCACCTCAGGCCAAACGCGATACTGCACACCACTTTGGCCTGAATCCTGCTAGTTTTGAGAGACACTCGCAAACAGAGTTAGGATTTTTTTTCAAATATAGTGCTCGTATTGCAAAACGCTTGTTAACAGCATTACTTGCAATCAGAGGTTCCACCGTTTTAGCCCTCACAGACCAAAAAGCGTTTGACAGAGCTTCAGTGTGAGGTCACTTACTCAGGTGAGCACACCTGTAAAATGGGGCTAGCACAAGGAGGTAGGTGTGTGTGTGTGTGTGTGTTAACACATGTATGAAGGAAAAAAAAAAAAAGGGCACCTTTTGGATGTTTCAGATTACAGCACTTAATTGAAGCTCTGTTTGGACTGCACACTTTACATATTGGAGATATTATATGGACGAATTTGTTATATTGCACAGCACCTTATTTTTTATTTACTTACTATTTTTATTAGTAGATTTGAATTAATTGACTCACATTGCGTTGATACTAGTAGCAAGGAATTATTGTATTAGCACTGACATTACTTTGCGTATCTAGTGTATGTGATAGATAAAGATATATCTATATATATATATAGATATATCTAACATTTTTACTTTATTAGGGAATTAGACCCCAAAATGTTAATCGGAAGCTTTGCACTTTTTTTTTTTTTTTTACACAAAAGTATGGCAATGTGTCAAGTGCTGCCCGCTTATAAACTACATAATACCAGTTGTTCGCAAACGTTCAAATATTATATTGAGAAAATATTACTCCCCACTTTACTGGAGGCTTAGATGTTCGGTGTCCCCTACATGCAGTCCACCAGTTAAGAATAAACATTTAAACCAGGTATGTAGAATCGGGGTGTAAAAAATAAAATGGCTCAATTGAACCCACTGGTTGTTTCAACTAGTTCACAAGCTTCATTGGGCATGACTTAAGCATGTCAGTCAGAAAAGGGGCCAAGTGAGATAAACAAGTGATGGACGACTATTTGAACCTTATCGTAATAGACTCTAAAACCTAATATGTAGATTACAATTGGTTATAAAATAGAAATATCTTGTAACTTTCTGAAATGCAGTTACTGTACTCAGTGCTAGGACTGGGGTTTTTACACCTAAATAAATGGTTTAGTGTGACTTTACCTTTTTTTGTTTTTTGTAGAAACCAAAAGAATGTCACATTGGCAAAGTGTGCAAAAGGTAAAAAAATCGATTTTTTTGCTTTTTCATTGTTCATGGCTTCTTTTCATTAGCTTAATTAATTGTTTTATGATAAATTAAATTTGTATCAATTATGCCAACTTGATCTTGAATGTATTAGAAATTAAATCTCATCTCTGATCGTCACACAATTTTGAATAGCTCATTAGTATATTCGTAACAGTTTTAAATGTTTTCAGGATGTGTCTCATGAAACAATGTTGTATACACTAATCTTGTATAGCATATGTTAAGATGGTTTTTTTTCCCCACACGACATGCAGGCCATGCATTCTGATCTTTGATTCTTTGACAACGGGATCAGTGAGGACTACTGTACAAGTCTTGAGAGAGTAAGTGGCTTTTCTTACTACCATCTAAAGATTCTGAGCCAACGTGAGATTTGTGTGCCACCGAGTGTTAGAGATTTTTTTTTTTAACTTCAACTTGTGTTGAAACACAAGGTACTCTTCCCCTGAAGTTGCAGAGATCTGAACACCCTAAAGATATAAAAAGCAGATAGAGCAATTTAACCATTTGTTTTTGGCTGAAACTGATATATTATGGTAAAAGCAATTTTAGGAAATTACATTTTCTGCTCACAATCTGCAAGGGCACAAAAACAAAAAAAAAAAATTCTCCTATGTGCCCTGTTCACACCGCAACACTGGTATCGCATGCAGATTTTTTTCCACGCAGGAATCTGCAACGTTTACACAGTTTCTGCAAAGGAAAAAAAAAAAAACACACACACGGCATCAGCACTGTGGTGTGAACAGGGCACAACGGACACGAATGAATGTTAACGTGCATTAAAACCGATGTGTGAGAAACTTATATAGGGCAGCACATGCAAACTGAATGGCCTCTGGGCGCTTGGTATTAATTCTCTGAGCCCTCAGAAGAGATGCGTTGTAATCATTCTCCTGAACGTCAGGTGGTTCACCTCCAACCGGATGCTGGTTGGCAGAGCGTTCCATAGTCTGGGTCCTTGGACCGCAAATCTTTGTTCTCCTTTGGACTTGTATCTGGTTTTGGGTACCTGGAGTAGGTTTTGGTTGGTGGATCGCAGAATGCGATTGGTGTTGTGAACTTTTAGTTTTTCGCATAGATATTGGGGGGCATTTCCCAGAATACACTTAGGCGTTAGACAGAGTGCCTTGAAAGTGATTCTGTCTTTTACTGGCAACCAATGAAGGGATCTCAGTGAAGGTGAGATTGATTCCCATGTTTTTTTCCCAGTCACAAGTCTAGCGGCCGTATTTTGAATGACTTGCAGACGAGTGATTTGGTACTTTGGGAGTCCAAGATGGAGGGCGTTCGCATAGTCAAGTCTGGAGTTGATGATTGTTCCCACCACGACTGCAATGTCTTCTTTTGGGATGAAGGGGGGCAAGTCTGCGTAGTAGGCGCAGCAGATGGCGAGATCTGCTGACTATTGACCCTATTTGTGCATCCATTGTCATGTAGGTGTCGAAGATAACTCAGAGACTTTTAACTTTGGTGCTAGGGGTGATAGTTTGACCCAGAATGGGCAGGGGCGTCCATGTTGTGGGATGAATCTTTCGATTGACCTAAAACAGGAGAAGTTCTGTTTGAGCCATTGAGTTTAAGATAATGCTTTGACATCCAATTTTCTATCAGCGAAAGGAATTTCTCTAGTCCGAGATAATGATCCTTTTTGTTGCAAATGCGAAAATATAGTTGTGTCGTCTACATAAGAGTGGTACAGTAACCTCTGGTTACTGATGATTTCAAAAAGAGGGTGGAGATAGTGAACAGAATAGGCGACAGAGGGGATCCCTGGGGGACTCCGCATGCCACCATGCGTTTTTCAGAAGTGAAAGTGCCCAATTTCACCATTTGTGACCGGTTTTCCAAAAACTTCAACTAGCCGAGTCAGCAATAATTTGTAGTCTACCGTATCAAAAGCTGTGCTTAGGTCCAGCACTACTAGAAGACAAGATTCTCATTCGTCTGTGGCCTCTAGAGCGTCATCCCATATTTTAAGGAGTGCCGTTTCTGTCCCGTGACCAGGACGGAAACCGGACTGGAATGGGTCAAGTATTTTATTGGTGTCCAAATGACGTTTTACAACTTTTCTCCATTAGCTTGGAGAAGACATTTAGGCCTGTTATGGGACGACGGTGGCTTGGGTCTTTGGGGTCAAGGGTGTGTTTTTTTAGGATTGGTTTGATTATCCCTTGTTTCAGCAGGGGTGGCACCAAGCCCTCCTTGAATGACTGGTTTATGAGCTGCAAGATAGCTGGTGCCAAAATATCGGCACATTCTTTGAGCAGTTTAGTGGGGATGATATCATTGGGCGCTGTGCTATTTTGCAGAGTTCTGATGATATTTTTAGTGGCATCAATGAAAATGGGTTTCAGAGTGAAATTGGATGATTGTGGCGGAATTGTGTGGGCATTTGGTTTGTGATTTAGGGGGAGGTGGATGTGTAAACTTATGTCTCTGCAAATTAAATCTGCACGGTTTTCCCATCAGTTTTCATGTATGGTGTGAACAAGCTAATAAAAATATAGCATATACACATTTCTACACAAGCCATAATTGTCATTGAAATATTTTTTTAGTAACATTCCATGACAATTATGGCTTGTGTAGAAATGTGTATATGCTAAATTTTTATTAGCTTGTTCACACCATACATGAAAACTGATGGGGAAAACCGTGCAGATTTAATTCACAGAGACATAAGTTTACATATCAGTTTTAATGCACGTTAACATTCATTTGTGTCAGTTGTGCTCTGTTCACACCACAGTGCTGATGCCACGTGTGTTTTTTTTTTTTAGTAACAAACGCACCCTTTCCTTTTCAATCTATGTGGTTTCACTGTTTTTTTGTTTTAAAAAAAAAAAGGTTCAGGAACCTTTTCCCTAATTTGGAGTGGGTACATTAGCCCCAGCTAATGAATGGGCCACTGTGCCTGAGCAAAAGTGGTCGTAAGGAAACAGACTTGTATCAGAGCCCTGGTTCACATACATGCAGATTGTAGGCATCCTCTGCAACAAAGGTTAATCATGTCTAAAGGAATTCAGACCGTGCATTAGCTGAATAATGGAAGAGTAACTCCCATTCAGATTCACTCTACAGAAAATAAACCGCTTTTCTTCAGAAGCAAAATAGACCGGACTAGACAAAGTTTGATAAAATCTCTGCTATGTACAGTGATCACCCAGACAGGATTGTCCCCCCCCCCCCCCCTCAACGAGAGTGGAGGAGGATTTCTTTAGCCGCTTGATAACTTCCTCACGCAGATTTACATGGGCAGGCAAAGCAACGTATATATACACGTTGCTTTGAACCTTCCCCCTAGCAAGCACCCGCCATGACAGCGGACTCTGTCTGCTGGTGTCCCGCGATTGGTTTACAGAAAACGACAGAACGGGAAAGGGAGATGTGCCTTTGTAAACAATACATCTCCCCGTTCTGCCTGGTGGCACAGCACTGAATCACTCCCTAGGACATACTTACCCATTCCCTGCCCCTACTGGTTAGAGCCCCCCCCCCCCCCCTTTACTGTATAAATGTGACTGGCAGTAATCACTCCTTATTTATAGCACTGATCGCTGTATAAACGGTCACAAAAATTGTGTCAAAAGTGTCCGATTTGTCCGCCATATGTTGCAGTCACGATAAAAAAAAACTACCCCCTATTTTGTAGACGCTATAACTTGTGCAAACCAATCATACGCTTATTGCGTTTTTTTAATCATCCCCCCCCCCCCCCCCCCCCCCCCCCCAACCAAAAATACATAGAATACTTATCGGTCTAAACTGAGAAAATATATAGATAGATATATATATATATATATATATATATATATATATATATATATATATATATATAATAATCAAAAAAGTACAATATATTGCTTTTTCAAAATTGTCGCTCTATTTTTGTTTATAAAAAAAAAAAAATGCAGAGGTGAGCAAATACCACCAAAAGAAAGCTCTATTTGTGGGGGCAAAAAAAAAAGTAAATTTTTGTTTGGGAGCCACGTCAGTTAAAGCGACACAGTGCCAAAATCACAAAAAGTGCCCCGGTCATTTGGCAGCCAAATGGTCTGGGGCTGAAGTGGTTAATAAGCAATATTAAGTAAATACTAGGCTATGCTTGTATGACACTATTACTGTCCTGTATATACACCCGTTTGTTGCCTTCATCATTTCTTTTTTTTTCTTTTTGATAGCTATTTGAAGGTGGAGTGTCGAGTAAAAAGAAAAATGCAAAGGGAATTCAGCAGGTCCTCTATGAGAGAACTTATTCCTAAAGTACTAAAGCAGAACAACAGCACAGACTGTGGCTTGTACCTCTTGCAATATGTAGAAAGCTTCTCTCAGGTGGGTTTAAAGTAGGAAAATGATTGAGCTTTGAGGATATACAAAGCTGTTGGCACTTCACCAGACATAAAGTAGTGCATAAAAACATGTTTATACAAAAAATAGTTAGTGCAGCGCTAAAAATAACACAAATTTACACACCAAAAGTGATACCGAAGTGTGGCTCAAAAGGTATGAACCCTAAAGAAAAGGAGTAATAGACAGTATCTCACAAAAGTGAGTACACCCCCTCACATTTTTTGTAAATATTTTATTCTACATCTTTGTATGTGACAACACTGAAAGATAGGCCATCGGCGCATGCACAGTAAAGAAATGGCCCTCCGTGCCATTTCCTCCCCAGTGTGTGCCGTGAGTGGCGGCTCCCACAAGCATGCGTGGGAGTGATGTCACGTGGCTCTTGTCAGTCAGAGAGCCGGAGTCCGCGGCCCTGGAAGGAAGTGGGGCGAATATGGATGCTTCCACCAGCGGGGACATTGTGGACTTCGTTTGCAGGCAAGTGCCACATAATGGGTTAGTATACTAGCCCATTATGCTTTTTACTTTGCAAGGGAATTAAAACCCCATGGGGTTTACTTCCTCTTTAAGGCAATGCACAGGAGAATACATTTGATTATTCGTAGGCCCTGGGTTATAGGCTAGTACCTCCAGGTGATAGGACACTGGAAAAGTTTGAGGACCTGCCCTTTGGATGCCTTCCCTATAACTCTGCCCTACTCCATGAGTTTTTTTGAGGTGATGAGCTTTTTCTCCCTTACAGAGAAATCACTCTTAACTTTAAAGGATAAGTTCACCTTCAAAAAATAAGTAACTGCACTTTTTTTGGAACCGGAAGAGGTCAGGCCCCTGCAGACAGTGTCTACAGCTTTCAGCTCATCTGTATATAGGCAGTTTTTAAAACGTCAGTGAACTACGAGAGAGCTTACCAGCATCCTTCATGGTTGGTTAACCTCTTCTGGATCATCCGCCACAGTTTTACTGCGGCAGGTTGGCTCCCCTGGGCAAATGACAAGTGCCACGCGATCGCATAGGACAGAGTGAGAATCGGGATCGATTCGATCCTTCCCGGTTATCTCAGGGAAGAGAAGACCGATCTCTCCTCTCAAAGTCAGTCCCAACCCAGTTAAAAACACACTCCGAGGGGACATTTAACCCCTTGATCACTCCCAGTGACATTTATACAGCGCTGCAGTGCTATAAAAATGCACTGATCGCTTTATAAATGTCAAGGGTCACAAAAAGGTGTCAAATGTTGCAGTCCTGGGAAAAAAAAAAATATTGCAGATCGCCGCCTTTACTAGTAAAATAAAAAGGCCATAAATCCCCCATTTTGTAGACGCTATAACTTTTGTGCAAACCAATCAATATACGCTCATTTCAATTTTTTTTTACCAAAAAGAAGACTATTTAGCGGCCTAAACCGAGAAACACATTTTTGTTTCAAATTTGGTGATATTATAGCAAAAACATGTTTTTTTCAAAATTGTTGCGATTATTTTGTTTATAGCGCAAATATTTAAAACCGAAGCGATGATCAAATACCACCAAAAGAAAGCTATATTTGTGGGGGAAAAATAAATACATTTTGTTAGGGCACAGTGTCGCACAACCGCGCAATTGTCGGTTAGATCGACGCAGTGCCATATCGCAATACATGGCTTGGTCAGGAAGGGGGCAAATCCTTTCCGGGGCTGAAGTGGTTAACTAGTTTTCTGTCTTCTATAACAGCAATGAAGGCAGTGCATCCAAATTGGTGCAAATTCATTAAAATCTTGGGAGCCCTACCTTTACCCCACACCATGGGGATTGCCTGTAATGTTCTGGCATTGTATCCTGCACAGCCATTCAACTTGGCATTTAGTGAGCCAAGAATACTCATTATCCCTTCTTCATTATGCATACAAGAGAAGAGACTGGATGGAGGAGTTAAAAAGATTTTAAAATATTTTGATACAAGATCACATGAATTTAGCGGAGTCTTGAATTTATTTTATGCTATTTATTTTATGCTCTTAGATTTCTAATGGTCATGGTTGTAAATATGCTGCATTTCTAACTGTCATCTTCATCAAAATTGTCTTGTAGAAACCAATTGAGAATTTTGAGACACCGTTGCATTTGGAGAACTGGTTTCCCTCCTGCGCAGTGAGAAATAAGCGAGAAAAGATCAGAGACTTAATTCTTCGGCTACATGTAGAACAAACAAAGAGTTAATAAAGCTTCCTTCCGTACAACCTTGTTCTATAACTATTTACATGAATGACTGTTTCTTCTAAATGAAGACTATAGGAAGTCTCATTCAGATGGTTGTTGATGCTGTATGGCAGATGTTGAGCACAGGCTGCCCATTCAAATTTTACCAAGACACAGTGGCTGAATGGATTTGTCCTAATACGACAGTGCTTGAATGTACACCGTCTGCATTCAGGGCCATTCTCCTGCACCTGGATGCCTGTAGCTTTAGGACAGACGGCTGTGTCCATGTGGCTGCTGCATCCTAACAGACTTGAATGGGCTGCCTGCATGCAGCACCTGCTGGCTAGAGATGCATAAACAAAGGGGCTGTTAAGTGTGCAGCAATTGGCACCCGTGTGAGCAAGGTTAACGACGTTCTGAAACATGTTGCCATTATTTATATTCTAGATATTTAAACTAAAATGTAATGTAAATATTGATATTTCGTTTGTAAGTAAGCTGAATAATTTTTTTTTTTACATGTATTAATACTACGTCAATAGTAAATTTATAAAGGGTTTCCCAACTGATACTTGGAGTGGAGTGTTTTTTCCATACCAGTATAGGACAATAAAATGAGCTCAAAAGCACATGCGCAGTGGGCGGTAAGGTGCTGCCATTTTTAGCAGAGGTATTCGACTGCTAGCGGGGCGCTTTTATGTGCAATGCAAATATATCACTGTTATGTGGGAGCTCCTGATAAACTAGAACTGCACCTAACTTGCCAGCAGTCCTCCGTACTGAAGGGCCTTAAATGTACATGCTCAAAGCAAGTCTACACTTACCCAGGTGGTGGGTTGCAGACATTTTGTCCTATTTAGAAGCAAGTGAACGCCACCGCTAGACAGTTGCACTGTGCCTATTTTATGAGCAGCCAGAAACTCATCAGAAATGCTGTCCCTGGAAGCGCACAGACTGTGTCCAGGGTTGGTCAGAGGCTCTGTTCCTATGTAAATGCTCAGATGAATGGTTAAATGCGAAGAGCAGTGGCGCCAAAAATTGATATGTGCAGAATACAAATCTGATAGCAGCTGCTGTTCACACATATTGTGTGCGTGCAGCGTTTAGAGCTGCCAGCAAGAACCTAATAATGTAGCCCAAATCTCCATGTTGCACTCGCATTCCTGACAAGCAGAGATGGACTGGCCATTGGGACTATAGGGAGTTTCCCGGTGGGCCGATGTCTCAGTAGGCCAGCTTCAGTGACAGTGGACCACCATCCTCCTCCGCTCCTCTGTCTCTCCCTCCCCGCAGCGCTCACCGTCTCTCCCTCCCCGCAGCGCTCACCGTCTCTCCCTCCCCGCAGCGCTCACCGTCTCTCCCTCCCCGCAGCGCTCACCGTCTCTCCCTCCCCGCAGCGCTCACCGTCTCTCCCTCCCCGCAGCGCTCACCGTCTCTCCCTCCCCGCAGCGCTCACCGTCTTCCCCGCAGCGCTCACCGTCTCTCCCTCCCCGCAGCGCTCACCGTCTCTCCCTCCCGCAGCGCTCTCTCTCCTCCCCGCAGCGCTCACCGTCTCTCCCTCCCCGCAGCGCTCACCGTCTCTCCCTCCCCGCAGCGCTCACCGTCTCTCCCTCCCCGCAGCGCTCACCGTCTCTCCCTCCCCGCAGCGCTCACCTGGGGGGACAAAGAAGCAGGGAGAGGGCCAGACAGCTGATTGTTTGCCCTGGGTGAAAGAATGTCTAGCTTTCCCTCTGGTACTGCCTATAAGAGTACCTGTACCAGCCATTCTACTCTAATAAAGTAGAACGGCTAGTAAGGGGGGAGAGGGGGCGTGGGTGACCGGGGGGGGGGGGGTGTGCAGGAGTTGTCCAGCCGCCATGGGAAAGACCTGTCAGTCAAAGTGGGCCAGTCTGGATGAAGTCCAGGGACACATTTTTGTCCCAGTCCAGCCCTGCTGACAAGTGACAGCAAGAGACCACAATAACCAGAGAAACCTTGGGCCAGATTCAGATACACTTAATATTGCGCTGCGTAATCGAAATACTCTACGCTGCCATATTTTACCAGGCTCTACACAGAATTCTGGTAGATTTTTGCCCGGACGCTACGGCGGCGTAGTCTATTTCTCGCCGCGTAATCAAAATACGCGATTAGGGGGCGTGAAGCATTTAAGCGCGTCCCCGCGGCGATCGAACTGCGCATGCTCCGTACAGAAATTTCCCGCTGTGCATTGCGCGAAATCACGTCGTTACGTCATTCGTTGTTTGAGTAGCGTTGTTTACGAACATTCCTATTCCCGGACGACTTACGTTAAAAATAATAGATGTAGGAAAACGTAGAAATTCGACACGGGCACGACGGCCATACTTAACATGGGCTGTCTAATATTAGACCAGCAAAAAGCTGGTATAATGAAACGCAAAAAAAATGACTAAAGATGCCGTAAGAGATTGCAATTGAAGATCGTAATTTCTGGGATCGCCGGCAAAAGCTCATTAGCATACCCCGACGCGGAAAACGACGGGAAGTCCACCCAGTGGCCGCAATTTTATGGCAGCGTAGATCCGAAGGCGTACGAACAAGTAATCCAGTCGAATTGAAGCCCGCAGCCGTCTATTCATGGTTTGAGGTTTCCGACTAGCTAAAAAACGCACGTAATTTGAAATTACTCCAGTCCAACACCAGTTAGACAGGCGTAATGTCTCTGTGAATCTGGCCCCTTGTTCCTATACACATCAACAAAGCCTCATGCACACTGGATATTTAGCACCGGTGCACGAGACTGGCATTTAGGTGTTAGTAGAAGGTACGGGAGCCTGTTAGATCATTATATTAAAAAAAAAACAAAACACATACACACAAACTTGACAGCTGCTTGATCTGGGCAGTGCATCAAGCAAGTCTAAAGTTTATTTTAGGGTAATACACATTCAAGGATGAATGCCTGGACTGTCTACATCTCTGGGTGTAGCCAGTGCCCTAAATGTTAACACTGCTTAGTGCACTGTCCACCCACAGCAGCTGTCAGCCTCTGAGTTTTACAGGCTGCTTTCTGTCCCCACCTAAAAGCCAAGAGTGTCATGCATCAGGACTAAATGGCCAGTGTGTATGAGGCCTTAATGTGATGAATGGAGAACATAGTGTCAGTCAACCTGCTCTGCCACGTGTAATGATTGGGGAACATATACTGTACATTGCACTCACCGATTCTGTGGAACTCACTGTCCAAGACGCATGCAGTTTGCAAAAATATAATACATGGGTATAATGGAAAAAAAAAATAAAAGTATAGAGGATGTAAAGACCTGCATCAGAAGTAACATGCATACAAAAGTAGAAATCTGTACCTCATTAGTAGAACACAAACAAAAGTACAAACCGTATATACTCGAGTATAAGCTGAGGCACCTAGTTTTACCACAAAAAAAAAAAAAGGGCAAAAAACATTAACTCAAGTGTAAGCCTAGGGTGTCCCATGTGCATGCCTCACTGTGCCCATGCCTAGACTTGCGTTTAACCTACAAAATACTTTATTAACCACTTCCCGACGGCCGTACGAATATATGCGGCCGTCGGGCGGTTCTGAATCTGACAGGACGCATATATGCGTCCTGTGCTCTTAATGGCCACTAGAGGGCGCGCGTGGCCGATGCATTCCTGAGATACCGATGCGCGTTCCTGGCGGCCGCGATGTCCGCCAGGCACTCGCAATCGACGGTTACAGGGACAAGACATGGATCTCTGTGTGTAAACACAGAGATCCATGTCCTGTCAGGGGAGAGAGGAGACCGATCTGTGTCTTTTACATAGGGACACAGCATCGGTCACCCCCCACACAGAACACACCCAGAATACATTTAACCCCTTCCATGCCCCCTAGTGTTAACCCCTTCACTGCCAGTCACATTTATACAGTTATCGGTGCATTTTTATAGCACTGATCGCAGTATAAATGTGAATGGCGCCAAGAGTGTCCGATGTGTCCGCCATAACGTCGCAGTCCCAATAAAAAATAAAAAATAAATAAAATAAATCGCAGATCGCCGCCATTACTATTAAAAAATAATTCTGTCCCCTATTTTGTATGCGCTATAACTTTTGCACAAACCATTAGCTTATTGCGATTTTTTTATTTTTTACCAAAAATATGTAGAATACGTATCGGCCTAAACTGAGAAAAAAAATGGGCTATTATAGTAACAAGTAAAAAATATAGACTTTTTTTCAAAGTTGTCGCTTTTTTGTTTATAGCGCAAAAAATAAAAACCGCAGAGATGATCAAATACCACCAAAAGAAAGCTCTACTTGTGGGGGGAAAAAGCACGCCAATTTTGTTTGGGAGCCACGTCGCACGACCGCGCAATTGTCAGTTAAAGCGACGCAGTGCCAGAAGCTGAAATTTCACCTGGTCTGGAAGGGGAATAAGTGCCCAGTAAGGAAGTGGTTAAAGATTAAAAATGTATGCATATGATGTACCATGACCTGCCTGACACCTGCAAGTAAAAAATTATGTTGCAAGATGATTAATGATTAATTTGATGCTCATTGAGAACAAAGATACGGGCGGTCCCCTAGTTACAAACATCCGATTTACAAATGACTCCTACTTAAAAAAACAGAGGGAAACAATAGGAAGCGAGAGGAAATCTATCCCATGGAAGGGAAATTCACACCTGTGAGAGCTAGCATGGGAAAAAGGTACCTCCACTGAAGCTTCATCACCAATCCTTGTTTCCACAACAACCCACAGTTTTCAAAATCCAGTGGTCATTGGGACAGAAAGTGAAGTGAAATCTTCTAAACAGGGGCACAGACATCAAACAAGTTGCATGCGCGAGTTGTGCTTTTTGAATGGCCGGCTGTCTTCTGGGACACATCCCAGAAGACAGCGCACCCAAATGTCCCAGAAGACAACGCGAGGAGGAGAAGACTACCGTGGAATAGGAAGTGGCAGATTAGGACGATCTGCCTAGCAACAGCCACTTCTGACAAGTATAAATAAAAAAGGCTTTTTTTCTTTTTAGGGTGGACCTCCGCTTTAAGAACAAAGCTACAGGCACCATCTTGTTTGTAACCTGGGGACTGCCTGTATACAGTATATATCTCCCCTGCCAGTGTTATGCAGAAGGCTTTGCACATGGTGTATGCAGTTTCCAGGTGAACCACAGTAATTCATGAAGCAAATACATACTGAAGGACACCTCTGATGTAAAGAGCCTTACCAAAAAAAAAAAAAAAAGACCATGCTTGCCCACCTGCATTGCCAGATCATTCGATCTTCAGAACGTCAAGTTAAAATTTACTTTATACTTTCTGTGAGAATGTTTGCAGCTCAAGGGGACAAAGACTCTAGGTGCTTATAGGAGGTATTTGAGCAAGCACTCTGAATCAATAATCATCAGTTTGTCATCTGATAGGATGGGTCATGCAGTCATGAGAATCATGAAAAAAAAAAAAAAAAAAGAAGGAATAGAAAAAAAGGAGGAGTTTGCACCAGCATTGTGCATGATCCTCAGATCAGTTTTTATATATTATTTAATAAACTTCTCACAAGCATGTGAATGAAACCGCATTGTAAAAAGCCTTTAAAAATGATGGCTCAGAGCCTCAAAGCTTCTGAGGAAGAAGATTATCCTTCAAAAAGCATCAGCCAGTGGTGGCCCTTGTGTCCTCTCCATCATCTGGAGAGACTGTGGCCATTAGACCAATTGCTGTCATTTAAAGGCTTTTTACACTGCAGTTTCTGTCACATGCTTGTGAGTAGTTTTTATATTTATTAAACTTATCGAAGGATAATGTACAAGGCTAGTGCACCCTCCTATTTATTTTCCTTTTTGCTGCCAAATGTCCTGTAACCATCCATGTACACCAAAAAGATGGTGCCTGTGGCCCCGCATGACCAGAAGAGCTTACCCAGAAGTGATGCGCTCAACATCCAGGATTCACTCGACATCATCTTGCTTCACCTTTCTGAACTTTGAGGGTGAACAGCTCAGGTGGCAGCCAGCAGATTCCCCACTGGTCCAGATTGCCTACTGCTGCATCACAGCGCTGGAAGGGGGGGGGGGGGGGGCTGCAGGGAGGAATACGGCAATCCCTATGTCGGCTGGGGGAATGGTTGCTTGTTGTGGGCCCTGGCCCAAGTCTCCTGACCCCCTCAGAGGCAACTGGAGACGAGTTGCAACTCGGCACAGGGACTAGAAGACTATAATAAACCGAGTTATAACCATTGGTCCGAAGGAAACACAAGAACTGAGGCATGCAGGTATGTGCAATCTTTTGATAATGGTGGACATCGGGCTCCTCCCACAGTAAACAATCTCTCAGATGCTGCCCTGAGAGATTCCTTGAGAAAAATAACTAATGAAAAATGCACACTTTGAAGTTTTATGGTGTGCACCAGGATTTTCTTCCCAAGATTTACTTTGGTTATTTTTTTTTGGAGGACTTTTGATCTTTTCTTTGGGACTATTTTTGGTTTATTATGCATTTATAATAAATTTAAAGCATTTGTTACTGCATGCACAATAGCACAAAAAAAAAAACACATTAGAAGCAGCTTTTGACCATTATATGTTATGCTTCTAAAAGCAAACACTTATCCTATATCTGTCCATGCACTCTTTTAGTCTAGAGGTGCTTCAGCTTCTAGGAGCAGAATAAAAAACATTTGCGTTGTGGGGTGATTTGCCAGCAGTCGCCCATGGACGGGCACACCCTTCACAAGTCTTGACATATGGGTTATGTTCCTGTTCATAGGAGAGGACTAGACAGAAACATGTTAGATATTTAAATACATGTTACTTTAACAGGGTTGAACAGCCAGGCGGTCCCTCCGGACATAACCCTCCTCCCTGCAGCATGCAGCCTCAGTTCGTAACAAGCAGTACAAACCTAAAGATGGGTGGGCGACAGAGAAAAGGATTTTACGGCGAGTACAAAAAAAAAACAAAAAACGATTCTCTCATCGTTAATGGACGGACACAGCCTTCACAAGTCTCGACATATGGGACATCCCCAAGCAGTGTAAAAAAAAAAAAAAAGGGTGGGAACAGTATCAGTAAAAACAAACAACTTCACCCCAAAACAAGCAGAGCTCCTTAACAGAGGTGTAACTTTAAACAGCCGCATGCAAAACCTTGCGGCTGAAGTTGCACTCACATCAACCTTGTAAAATTTGGAAAAATCTGTGAGACAGATTCTTGATGTCGGAAAGCCCAGGAAGCACCAATTGCCCTGGTCGAATGTGCTGTGACCAGAAAGGGGGGTGCACGCCCCTTAAGAGCATAGGCCTGTATGATGGTCTGCCTGACCCACCGAGAAATGGTGGCCGACGAGAACGCCAGGCCCTTTTGTGGACCAGACACAAAAAGGGAGTCAGACTTCCGGAACGGAGCCGTAAGCAGACGGGCACACCCACAAAGCATGTAACACATCCAAAGTATGAAGTGCAACCTCCTTAGGATGTGCCGGCTGAGGACACGAGGACGGAAGTACAATGTCCTCGTTAAGGTGAAAGGCCGAAACCACCTTTGGAAGAAAGGAAGGTTGCGGGCGCAACACCGCCTTATTATGGGAGGACCAAGTATGGTGACTTGCAAGACAAGGCTGCCAATTCAGACACATGTCTGACAGAAGTAATGGCCACTAAAAACGCCACCTTCTGGGATAGCATCAAGAGAATCTCTCTTCAAAGGGGTGTTCCTTTAGAACTGAGAGCACCAAATTCAGATCCCATGGAGGAAGTGGTGGTTTTAGATAGAGGGGGGGGGGGGGGGAGTATATGATGAACCCCCCTGCACAAAAATGTACCCACCAGAGAATGAGAGAATGGGCTGCCAAACGCAACTGAAATAACAGAGCCAAGGCTTGCTTAAGGCAAGTTTCTGAGCTTCTCCACGCTGTAAAAACAGCAGGACCCTGGAAGGCAAATACGTCCACCATCCCATCTCTTCGCACAAAGATGTAGGCCAAGGATCCTCAAACTATGGCCCTCCAGCTGTTGTAGAACTACACTTCCCATGAGGCATTGTAACACACTGACATTCACAGACATGACTAGGCATGATGGGAATTGTAGTTCCTGAACAACTGGAGGTCCATAGTTTGAAGACCCATGATGTAGGCCTTCCAGGTGCGATGGTAGATCTTCCTGGAAGAAGACTTCCATGCCCTCAGCATGGTTGAGATGACCGAGTCGGAAAGACCCCGGTCCCTTAGAACCTGGCTTTCAATAGCCATGCCGTAAAAGCTTGCGACTGTAAAGCAGGATGGAGTATGGGACCTTGAGACAGAAGGTCCTCCCGCATTGGCAGCCGCCAGGATGCATCCACCACCAGGCGCACGTGATCGGCGTACCAAGGATGCCAAGACCAGTCTGGAGTGATTAGAGTCATCGGGATCCCCTCAGCCTCCACTCTGCGGAGCAGCCGGGGAAGAAACTTCAATGGGGATAAGACATAAATTAGCCGATACTGACCCCACAGGGCCACCAACGCGTCTGATACGACTGCCCAGGGATCTCTGGACCTGGCCACAAACCGACACTTTGCGGTTGAAGTGAGAGGCCAGGAGATCCAAGTCCAGTGTGCCCCACCTCCTGCAAAGGATTTAAAACACCTCCGGATGCAATGACCATTCCCCCTGGTCCAGCATCTGGCGACTCAGGTAGTCTGCCTGCCAGTTTTCTACGCCCGGAATGTACACAGCTGACAGAGTCGGCACGCTTCTTTCCACCCACCGCAGGATGTGAGCGACCTCAGTGTTCCCCCCGATGGTTGACACCGTCATGGTGTTTGTCCGACTGAATCCTGATTAGGCAACCTTGACCACGAGGAGAGGCATAGCCTGATCGTCCAAAGTTTCCAGGACATTGATCGGCAGACGGGATTCTTCTAGAGTCCAGCAACCCTGGGTGGGCTGGACCCCCCCAGACACCCCCCCCAACCTGTGATGCTGGTGTCCATCGTAATCACTGTCCACCAGGGGTCAAGTCCTGGGGGAAAAAAAATGTGGGAACTCCCACCCAAGATCACCTCCCCCACCAAACAAAATTAAAATGATACGCTCATATGCATAATTACTAAACAGCATGTTTTTTTTTTCCGATCCACTGTACCTTAGTAAGTTCTTTCTAAATCCCGCGATAACTCACGGCAGACCTTCCGCAATGTCTCCTGGGAACAATGACAAAAGCTCCCAGGAGACATTGCGGCATCGAGGAAGTGAATCCAAATACAGGAAGTGGCCAGTATCATAAAGGATTACTAAGGTTCGCCTGCCCCCGACAGTGACTCGAGCTGGCTAAATGGGTGCCGTTCGATCTAGTGCTGCTCCAGACAGACCAGCAGGGCAGATATACATTTATGCACGCCACTATTAACGGATCCCCTATCTTGTTACTAGCTTGTTATGTCCCCCCCTCCATACAACTCAGCTGTAATTGAGGGCCTTGCCTTTATGGCACAATATCCCTCAATACCGGCAATGTGGATGGGGAATTTTAACTTGACCCTCACTGCCGCTCTGGACCGAATGGGTATACAGGACCCCTCGACCCGCACCAGACTGCACTGCATTCTGACAGACTTCGCCTTTGTTGATACTTAGCGCCACAAACACCCGCACACCCAGGCTTTCTTGTGCTTTTCGGTCACAACACTATGTAGCGCATTGATGTCATCATTATTTCAAAGTCCTTGACGCCTAAACTGGGAGAGGTGGGTTTTGCTCCGAGAGTACTCTCGGATCACGCCCCCTACTGGATCATGCTCCAGCTCTTGAGGGCCTCCCCTGCTCCCTCTTGGTGGCTAAACCCATTTTGGCTGACCACCCTGCAGGACCAGGATGACATCCCGGCGGAGTTGTAGTACTCTTTTGCAGCCAGCGGAGATTCGGCCACGTATGATATGGTGTGGGAGATGTTCAAGCTTCACACCCACTTACTGCTTTCCACACGTATCAACAGATTTAAACGATCATCGAAACTCATTGGCCAACAGGCTACTTTTCACCTATGGAAGCTGGAGGAGGCGTTCCATCAGGACCCCTGGCCCAGCACCGCTAATATACTTAAAGTTCAGACGCGACAGGTTTCCCAATTGCATATTGAGAAGGCCAAACAACGCATATTTTTTGTAGGCAAAGGGGGAATGATCGGGCAAATTGCTTGTGTATCTTGCCCATATAGATTCGCGCCCCCAGTGGCGGTGTCGTTGACCGACCAGCAGAGGAACAATGTTACTGATCCACAACCAGTGGCGGAGGAGTTGGGAGATTCTACCGCGCGCTCTACTCTTCGAGTCACCCACACTCCTCAAGAAAGCAGGGACTATTTGGCGAGTGTTAGATTCCCTCGATTGACCAATGACCAACTTGACCTCTTGGAGGCCCCTATCACTAAGGAGGACATTTCCGAGGGCATCTCCTGTTTAGCCACATCTAAGGCCCCAGGGTTGGATGGCTTACCACTCATGTTCTATGCCACCTACTCTGAAATTCTAACCCCTAAACTCCATGATCTGTATAAATCCATATTTGACTCAGGAGTTCTGCCCCCATCTATGAGAGAGGCCCAAATTGTGGTGATCCCCAAGCCTGGCAAGGACCCCAAATATCTGGAATCGTATAGACCCATTTCCCTACTACAGGTGGACATCAAGATCCTAGCCTCCCGCCTCAACCAGGTCATTCTATCGTTGATCCATCCTGATCAGACAGGCTTCATGCCAGGAAAGAATACTGCTATGAATATTCTCCGCCTATTCATGAACATTCAGGGGTCCCATGATGAAATCGGCTAGAGAGGGGGACCCGACAAGGCTGTCCCCTTTCCCCTGTTGTACACCTTGGCTGTGGAACCACTGGCCATCCTGATTCGCACAGACACCGGTATTCAAGGCCTCAAGATAGGGAATATGGAGGAAATGATTGGGATGTAAGCTGGCGACATGCTCTTGTACTTGGCAGACACAGGTCCCTCTCTTGTTGCAGCCCTCAAAGCCATAGAACGTATGGGTGGCCACTCGGGTCCAAGTATTAATTGGTCTAAATCCCAGATCCTTTTGATCGACCATTTTCCCCTCGTTCACGTCCCCCCCCTCTGGCCCTCCCAAGGGTCTCCTTGATCAAGTACCTTGGAGTGCAGGTCACCAGATCCCTCACAGACTACACACACACACACACACACACACACACACACACACACACTATTAAACATTGAACCCCTATACACCCTGATCAAGACACAGACATGGGCCAGACTTCCCCTGGGTGTAATAGGACGTGTCAGTCTAGTAAAAATGATACTCCTCCCAAAGATACTCTATTTTGTATGGCATGCTGCCCTGTATATACACCTCAAAAATTCTTCAGGATAATTGAATCTATGCTTAATTTGTTTATATGGGGTCACAGACACAATTATCTTGGAGAATGCTGAAAAACCCTGTGACATTGGGAGGAGTCGCTTTCCCAGATTTTCAGGATTATTACCTTGCCTCCCAACTGTCCCATTTTTATCATTTTAATAAAAAAACAGAGCGATCACGGTACCAGCTATTGCTCTGTGAGCACCCCGACGATCCTGCCCACTCTCCACTTCAGTCGGTCCTCAGAACCCCTTTGACAGGACAACCCCCTCAACACAAAGCAGGCATGCTGACGCACCACCCGAGGGTATGGCAGACAGCATTACAGAAACTCGGGACCCCACAGGTCTATTCTCATACCCCTCTCTGGTTAAACACACGCCTTCCTGAATTATTGACCGTTCCGCACCCTGCGGTGTGGATACGCCATGGGATCCTGTACATACACCAGATTATGACCACTACGGGGCTTTAAACATTCCAAACGCTAAAAGTTGATTTTTCCCTCCCAAATCGCCTTCTTTTTAGGTACTTGCAGCTTCGCCATGCTATACAAACCCAGTTCACTAGCTCCAACCTGTCCCTGGCGAGTTCCCTCCATAGTAGACATAGTCACAGACACCGCACCAGCCAAACTGATTTCCACTCTATACTCTGCCATCCGCCTCCCTAGTAAAACAGCTTTGGCTTATGCTGCCAAGACTAGGTGGAAGGTGGACGTTGGACTGGTTGAGGACGAGGATTGGGATGAAATTTTGGAGGGCACGAAAAAAGTCCTCCCCAAACTGTCAGACCGCCTCACACAGTTGTATATCATACACAAGACATACCTGACCCCTCAGAGGATAGCGCGTTTCAAATCCATGTACAATCCAGGGTGCTGCCTCTGCGACCACACCCCAGCCTCCTTCTATCACCTTATATGGTCCTGCCCAGTTATCCAAGTATACTGGATGCAAGTGATACGCTTCCTGCATGACGAGATGGGCTCTCCTGCTACTCTAGACCCAAAAATGTGCCTACTCGGTCTGCTGCTAGAAATAGACGTTGAAAAACACCTGCGTACCTTTCTACATGAGACACTTCTTGGCGAGAAAGGTGGTGGCCCGTGTTTGGATATAGGCCCTACCCCCCACATAGCTGGAAAAAAGAAGTCAGTCAATGACACCCTCCCATATAAGAAACTGATTTATGTCCATAGAGGGTGTCCACTTAAGTATGAGAAGGTCTGGGGCAGTAGGTTGGCGGATGGCGAGACATGTGCGTGATGTGTTTATCGCTTAATTCCCCCCCCCCCCTTCCCTCTAAAACCTTTTTTTTGTGTGTGCTGGCTCCACCTCTGCTAGGTCTATACTTATGTCACTCAGGTAATCTAATGTGTTTCTGTATGTATTACCTTTCTTTTTGTCACAATGGTTAAATCGATTCATGTACCATGCATGTACTCTTCAATAAAGTTGTTTTTCCACTAAAAAAAAAAAAAAAAAAATCTGCAAAAGGGCCCCAGTGACTTACTGGGACCCCACTCCTATGAGAAGATCCCAAGTGAGTTGTGCTGTTCGGTGGGGAGACTGTCTGAGGAGAGCCTCGAGGCAGGCGAGCCAATAGGGCCTTGGCGAGCCATCGGGGGGGGATCAAGGTAACTGGACACTGGGAGTTTGTTATATGGCAACCTCTCAGTCAGTGACCTAAAAAAGTCAAGAACGGTCTGAAGATAATTCAGACAAATACTGAGAAGGAATTGCTCCGTCAAGTCGCATTCCAGAGCAAGAGCCTGTGGCAGAGGCACTTCTCCTAAATTCTATTGAGCCAAACCTGTGGCAGAGGTTTGCTTCCTTCTCAGGGGTTCTGAGCAGCAGCCCGGCTGCCAGTTCTGTGAGAGACTGTCCGGGTGTGCTATACCCACGCCGGCTGGAGTGGCAACGTGTGAAAAGGGTATCATTAAAGCAGAACTGTTTCTGTGCAACTAAGGCCTGTATCTGCAGCTTCTCCTCATCATCCTTTCCTGTATTCACCTGGAGTTTTCTGTGCTTTTATTCTGCCAACACGGCAACAGGTAACGACATCTCGCTGTCTGGACATTTGATTATTGCTCCTGTCATCCATTTTCATCATACCCCTAGACATGCTAAGAAGGGCAACACGCCGATCCCAAATCAAACCAGCAGCTCCTGCGGGGGTAGCGATACACATGCTTTTCCCCCTCCCCCACACACCTGCTTGCACCATGGCTTCTCTTTGCCCATTATCTTTAGCAACCTTCAACTGTAGGGGGTTTAATACACCTAAGAAGTGGAGTCAAATCCTTTACCACTTCCATAGAAAACTTTCTAATATTTTACTACTGCAGGAAACTTACTTTCGTGCTGATTCCATTCCGGCTCTGCACAACAAAAATATTACCCACAATGGTTCCATAGTGCCAACCCCCGTGCCAAGTCCAAGGGTGTATCCATAGCGTTTCATCAATCTTTCAATCCGGAGGTCTTAGATACTCTTGATGTTAATGGCCGCTTAATTTTTCTCAAACTGAGACTAAACAATTTTCTTTTCACAGTGGCCAACATCTACGTACCTAATGTGGGTCCTCTCCAGACTATCCTCTTTCGGGGGGCCCTGCTACACACTCCACACTGACACGCATCAAAGCTCTCCTTCATTCCTCACTTGGTGGATGTTTGGCGTGTCCAGCATTCCACAGAAAGGGACTACAGCCATTACTCAGCGGCACACAATTCATATAGCAGACTGGATCACTTCCTTATATTCCAATCGCTGTTGGATACCCCCATCCAGGTGTCTTTAGGTCAACTGCTTTGGTCAGACCATGCCCCAGTCTACTTGACCCTTACACGTGTAGCACTACCCCCGCAGGAGCTGCTGAGAAATGATGGGATGGCCAGTTATCTCATGGCTCCGGTGAAGTGTCTAGGGTGAACGATGAATGTAGTAGCAGTAAAGGAATGTCCGCGAATAGGAAGTCTCTTTATATGTGCTCTTTATTACCCAGCCGGGTAAAAACAGTTAACAGGTAATGTGAAGGATAGACAAAAGGTTGGAAGTAGAACAGCAGATTCAGGCCTTGGATATGGAAACAGTCCTAACAATTAGTTTTCTTTCACCACTCCAGCTTGAGTGTGTATAGCGTAACTGGACAAGTCTTTCACAGACCTGGCAGCCAAAGTATCACTCGGAACTTAGGCCTCGTACACACGAGGCAATCGATTTGTTCAAAACGGTCAGTCCGACCGATTTGAACAAATCAGTCTGCTGGCATTTTGGTTTGCTCGCATTTACACACGAGCAAACCAAAATCCCCGCCAGCAGACAGCGCGCTGACGTGTCGGTGACGTTGACGCCACCACACCAGGAAGTAAAACACTTCCGCGCATGCGTCAAAATCATTTGGCGCGTGTGCGAGAAGACATGTCTGCTGGTTAGCATACTAACCAGCAGACATGTCGGGCGGACGGGTTCCCAGCCGACAGATTTCAAAGCATGCTTTGAAATCTGTCAGGTGGCCAAATCCGTCTGTTTTCCCGTACACACGATCGAATCTGTCTGCTGAAACGGTCTAGCAGACCGTTTCCAGCAGACAGATTTGATTGTGTGTACGAGGCCTTTAGGATGTCTCTGCCACAGACTCTTCTGGGTGACCGTCAGTGAAGTACTGCCACAGGCCTTCTCCGAGTTTCGAAATGGGGCAACTTTTTCCCGAGTGAAGGGTTTGCCTGAATCTTCCTTCAATATCGCCACGGCACTGACAGGGAGGAATCAATCCCTCAGTAGGCATGTGCATTTCGTTTCGTTCCGAATCGAAATTCGGACGAATTTTCCATTATTCGGACATTCGGATGCATACGAATTCCCGAATTGCTATATTAGCGAAAAATTTCGACCGTTTTCGGAATTCGTTCATTTTCGACCGAATTTCGAAAAAAAAAATGGTCGAAATCGAAAAAATTTTTTTTCGAATTCCGAATCGAATACCCGCGGACTAAATTCGATCGGAATTCGAAAAAAAAAAAAAAAAATTCGAAGAGACTATTTGTTTTCTAATCTGGTTGAAATATTTTCGATTTCGACCGTTTTTTTTTCGAAATTCGGTCGAAAACGAACGAATTAGAAAAACGGTCGAAATATTTTCGATTTCGACCGTATTTTTCGAAATTCGGTCGAAAACGAATGAATTCCGAAAACGAATTCAACACATGTAACGAACCTAACTTAACGAAATTTATTAAATGACGAAACGAAACGAATTTTTCACTTTTGCACATGCCTATCCCTCAGTGTCTGATCCCCGATTGTTCGTCTCAATACTGTTGGGCCGCCAACCTCTCAATGGCGCCCCTCAACTGGACTCCCCAACGAACAGCTAAACTCGCTTGGGATCCTCAATCTGGGAACACAGTCAGTCACTGGGCCCAATCCTGTTTGGATGCCCCAGGCCTGAACAGCCCAGGAACTCCACGTAGCACCCACGCCCCGGCCCACTAGGCCATATTGCTCGGGGCGTGGTGATGTGGTCACCCTAAAAGGTGGGTGCCACACGCCAGGAAGACAAAAGACCCCCTAAAATGGCGTCTGCCTCATAAGTACCCTCTCCCAGCATGCCCAAGCCTCCTGATTGATCGCTTGGAGAGAACACCCGAACCTCAGCTTCCACTGCTGCCACCTATCGCCCTGGGGTGGAACACCACCTCAGGCACAGCAGGATAAGCCCACAGCCCAGCCAAGCTGAAAAAGAGAGCCTTACCTTAATCAGAATTGAGATCAGAGTCAATTACACTCGGATCATCCCCCTTAAATTTACTAGCAGCCTTATTCGGAAGTACATGGGCGCTACACATGTCTCCCATCGTCGCGTATGGAGGTTAAATGACAATTTACTTCGGGACCCCGTCTGTGTGGCAGACATCTCCACCACCATTCAACACTTTGTTTCGGATCATTCCTCGGACACCTGCCCCCCCCCCTCATTCAGTGGGAACCCCCGGAAATGTGTGGCTAGGGGGGTGCTTAGCAAACATGGCTCCCGTCTCAAAAAGATGCGATCGAGTGACATCAACCGCCTCCTCTCCACTATAGCGGAGCCGAACCCTTGCATAAACGTGATCTAGACCCGGCTGTTTTTGTCTGATTGTCGAATGCCTGTAGAGATCGCCTCCAGCTCATCGATTCACACTCTGTCACACTATCGCAAGCAATTTCCATTACTCGTTAGCCAATAAATGCGGCAAACACCTGGCACGGGTCCTGAACCCTAGACCAGCGCGATGCTCCATTCCCTTTATTTCACATTCTGACCATACCAAATCATTCAATACGACCGGTATATCCCTTCCGGGAATACTATTCTCGCCTATATAAAACTTAAGGCCCACCATCCCGATCACGTGTGCCACACCACCAGGAGACTCTATGTAGGATTATGTGGTTGAAACGGCTTTGCCCCCCATTGCCGCCTCAAATGTGGCTGAACTGGATAGACCTCTAACCCCATCTGAATTTCTAGGCGCCATTAGGGGCTTGAAGGTAGGCAAATGTCCCGGCCCAGATGGGTACACCCCCCCGTTAAAAAAATAAAATAAAACTTTTGCTCCACTATTAGCCCCTTTAATGACTAAGGCGTTTAACACCATGGATGACTCCCTTCCCCCACCCAAGGCTCTGTTATCCGCCAATATCTCCATTTTACCCAAACCAGGCAAGGACCCCTCCCAATGCAGCAACTACAAACCTATATCCCTGCTCAATGTGGACCTCAAATTGTTTGCCAAGGTACTGGCCAATCATTTGTCCCCTGTACTCCCGGGAGTGATCCACAACGCCCAAGTGGGATTTGTCTCGGGCCGCAAGGCTAGGGACAATACCACCAAAACTATCCATTTATTCTCCCTTATTCAACATAAAGGCCTAAAAGCCGGTCTACTTCTACGCTGAAAAAGCACTCGAACGGGTCAATTGGAGATTTCTTTGTCTAGTTGGAACAGCTGGGTCTGGGCACATCGTTTGTCGCCAAGGTTCTGTCCCTTTATTCGCACCCTTCGGCCTCCGTCTTGGTTAATGGCTCTACCTCTGAACCATTTGATATCTCCAACGGCACCCGGCAGGGCTGCCCCCTGTCCCCCCGTCTATTTATCATTGTGATAGAACACTTAGCCTGTGCCATTAGACAAAATGCCTCCATACACGGGATTCACACGCCTTCCTCCCATCACAAGTTATCCCTTTATGTCGACGATCTTCTGGTGTACATACAAGACCCCCATATCTCCTTACCATTCCTCTTTGTGGAATTCCACCGCTTTGGCTCATTCAGTAACTTAACATCTCCAAGACTGAGGCTCAACATATCCCTCCCCCCGCTACAGTGTCCATGCTTAAAGCCAACTTCTCTTTCCAGTAGCAAACAAGGGGGATCTCGTACCTTGGGGTCATTATTCCCGCCAATCTCTTTTCTTTAAATTATGCCCACTGCTCTCCCACGTATGAAAGGATTTGGAGGAATGGGGAGGGTCTTCCCTTCCGTGGTTCGGACAAGTTAACACCTTGAAAATGGATACACTCCCCAAACTTTTATATCTTCTTCAAAACGGTCCCCATTATAGTCCCCAAATCCTTCATAGGAATCTAATGGCTAGAGAGATGGAGTCGGGGGTTGCCTAGGGTGAAGTATAATAATATGCTCACCCGCCCAAAATTACAATGTGGAGCTGGTCTTCCCGAATTTGAGACATATTACAAGGCCACCCATGTAGCGCGTGTCTTAGAATGGTTCACACATCCTTTCTTAAAAGCTTCTGTTGCCATTGAACAGTAGTGATGAGCGGAATACGCCATATTCGATTTCGCGATATTTCGCGAATATTTCGCGAATATTCGTTAATATCGAATATTCGTGATATTTTATAAAAAAAAAAAATTGCGAAATTTCGCCAATGCGAAATTTCGCTATTTTTTTGGATTTTTTTTATTTTTTTATAAAATATCACGAAAAAAAAAAAATTGCGAAATTTCGCTAATG